>OY731398.1:10257318-10706417 GCA_963425845.1 Sphenostylis stenocarpa
TCCACACTCCTTTTTTCCAGTTAGATAAATAAGCATGATTTTGCACTTGCAAATAAAAGTAGCCCTTGTGTTGTGAACACACTTAAATTCAACACAGATATCATATGCTTTAAATCAAAATCAATTCATCAATTTAGACTCAGACATTTATACTCATTTTCAGGTCAAATATGCCTACAGAACCTAAAAGCTAGTTAGTTATTTTTGCCTTAATATAAGACAATGTATAACCAACCACGATCTTTGACCCAGACTTTTTTTTAATTTATTTATTAAGATACTTAGGTTGTGTTTGGAGTGGATTTGAGGAATGAAAAGTAAAAAGATAGTAAAAAGTAAGGTTATTTGTACTGAGGAAAAAATGGTGAAAAAAAAAATGATTGAAAAGATTATATAAGATAATACTGATGTGGTTGAATAAAAAAATAAAAATAATGTGTATTGACTAAAATATCCTTATTATTAATTTAAGTAAAATAAGTATAAATTAGAATTGTGATATAATTTAATATAAAGTAATTAATTTATATTGTAGATACAAAATTACATATATTAAAATATAAATTATAAAAATAACTTATGATATCTTATAAAAATATTTAAATTTTACTTTTTATAATTATAATAATTTTTAAAATTGTAAAAATTTGTTTTAAAAAAGTTTCATTTGATTTTGTTATCATGTTTTTCAAGTTAACTTCTTTTCTATAATTAATGAATTTATGTTACAAACCTATCATTTTGTCATTCCAACAATCTCTGGTCTACTTCATTCACAAATAATTTGTCATTGTCTATTACACATATTACACATAAAAGTGTGGGCAAAATATAACATGAACAATATTATACTCTTTGATGTTTCAAAATAATAACGAGGTTTTGTAACACTTGTTATATTAAGGATTTTTTTTTCAAAACCCCACAAGTTTTTTCAATTGCATTTCTTAATAAAAAATTACAATTATTAAATAATTTTTGGGAGTTTACAATATTATTTTATGAATACTTTTTTAGGTAGTACCTAACTCGTTGATATAAAGTAATAATTTGAGTTTTTAACATGAACTTACCTAATAATATTTAACTGCGAGAAAATAAAAGTATTTAGTAATATCAATTAACCCTTGACGTTAATGAATAAATATTAAGCTTCATGAATTCTATATATTCAAGAATGAATCCTCTTTTGTTAAGACACATTTTAAAATCATATAATCAATAAAGTTTATTTTCATCCTACCAGGACACATGTTAATTTCATGTCGAAATTACAAACTTCAAAAATATTTTGGATGGTCCAATTTTTTCTACCATGAAAATGAGGGACATCTAATCGTGGTACCTTAATTCCAGCATGGGTTTCATCAATTGTTTCTAGACAATTCTTAAGATAGGGGTAAAATCTAGGATTGTTAAATATTTTTTATTACACTTCCCTTTCTAAGGATTGAACCAATTTTTTTTTCTCCAATTCAATGATGACACTCGTCAAGTTATGAAGATGTCAACTAATAATCTCACCCAATTGATGAAAAAAAAATGACATAGTTCAATTTTTAACATTATGTACTAAGATGCTAAAAATTTAGTCACTTTTTCCTCTGTTGTTGATCTATATGCACCTTTTACCATATCAATTGATCTTAACTGTTGACACAATTATTAAAAGCCTCAAGTCTCATGTGAATATATCTAAATATTATTTTAAATGTATAAGCTACGACATCAACTCATATTGACCATGATCTTTTTCAAGATTTAACAAGTTAACGTTGCTAGTATTAGACATCATATCTAACATATATAATTCATAAGAAACACTATATACATATCGATAGTGTCCAACTTTCATATGTTGTTGTATCTATTCTTGAGCATGACATATTATGTTCATATCCATCCTTACACCATTAGTACTTATTTATTATTCGTCTTCTAATTTCATATCATTTTTGTTTCCACTTTCTACTTGTAGAACCATTTCTATGTAGAGAAAAATATTTTACTTTAATTATTTGTACCATATTATAGATAATGATAATAACAAAATTATCATTAAATATTATATTAATTTGTATATCTTAAACAAATAATTAAATCTTAAATTAAAAATAATTTAATTGAGTAAATAATTATACCCTAAAATTAATAAAAGATATTTATTATAGTTTTAATATTTTTTTCATATTAAAATTATTTATACTTCCAATAATTCTTATAATTACTTGCTTTTATATGTTATCAAATTTTTATAATTATTTACATAATAAATTAACCCTACTCTTAATATTTACCTATAAAATATTTTTATGATTATTTTCTTAAAATTTTATTTATACAATTATTTGTAGTTCCTCATAAATAATTATCTAATTTTTATCATTATTTATTATTAATTTATTAACTTCGCTATGAATAATAACTTTAAAAATTTTCATAAGGTTATTTCCAACCATTTTTTTTGTTTCAATTCCTCTTATAATTACTTACCTAAAAATACATGTATAATTTTTTCAATAATTATATCAAACATATTTTTATAATTATATTCCTTACAATTATTTTTACAATAAATATTTTTACAATTATCTCAATTATATTTTTACATGCAAATACTTACAATACATCAATTACAACTAGTGTTTTTCTATAATTGCAACAATGACAAAACTTATAATCAATTCAAAGAACAATTCAACAGTAAAGTCATGATACAAATACTTTTGCATCTTAAATGACTCAAATCAACAAAAAATTGTAGGAGAAAAAGGATAAAAATTTGACTGGCGGTGGGTTGATGGTGGAGAAAAAAAAGACCTTTGACAATTATGTGATTCTTCTTTGTCAACCTTAATGACAATTTTAAGGGTGAGACTAGAGGAGTGAACATGCAATGCATATAATTTAGCCAATGAATCTATTTATAGTTGAATACAAATTGTTCACGGCAACATTCGACGGGTGAATGTCAACATTCTTTCAATGCAGATGACCCGTCACAGTAGTGTCTCGGTCTCGAGTGCAAACGTGTGTTTACAACAAATATTGTAGTTATACCTTCTATATATGTTCTTCATTGCTGAAATATACAATGTCTTGATACAAAGGATTCTTAAAATAGTGTAAAGTGAGAATCTTTACATATACACATGTGTAATAATAAGATTGTTATCTTTTTGGGTGGGTTCAGAAGATTGTTATTTGGTATTTAATATTTAATTGTTCCTCAATAGTACCGAAAATGGAAACGATTTTGACTTAAATTTTAATGGGCTTTGATTTGCAAATATCTATAACATCTTAGAAGAAGTGACTAAATTAAATTCTTTCTCAACAATCTAAAATCACTCTTTTTTATTCTCTATACTTTTTTTCTTAACTTCTTATTTCTTTAAACCTATCATTTTCATCTAATTTTTAATATTTTTACAATATATTTATTATAATTTTAGTTATATAAAAATAAATATTTCATTTTCTTGTTTTATATATAAATTTTTATATATAAAAAAACTGAATGAAGCCAAAATATACGACTTATTATATAGTAGTACTGGCAAAGGTACTGGCAAAACCTAGTTGTGACCCCCACCAACCTAGATATTTCTGACCAAAGAAATTCACACAACCGTTAACTTCAAAAAATAATAAAAATACCAAATAAAATTAGAAATTAGAATAAAAATCAGAGATATTGTTATGCTTCGTTTGGCATTTCCATTCTCATTGATTCATTTCTGATTCTCAGGCTTCAGAGTGAGAAATGGCGTTTTCTCTCTCTACCTCTTTCTTTTGCACACACTCTTTCAAATCCACGACGTTGAAACTGAAACCTCCCACTGAGCCTCATTGCTTCGCGCGTCTTCGAGTTCCAACCACAGCTTCTTCCCGAAACGACAATGCCAACACTGATTCCGTTGAAACTCCCTTACTCCAACATTCTTCCTCTAAACAGCGTCATGATTCATCTTCTTCTCTGCTTCGTCGTTTCAAGTACTCTTTGATCCTTTTAGAACTTGTTTTTCTCTTCTGCAAGATTTGTTTTGGGTTTAAGTTTGAAGTTGATATCACGTTTTTATTCTCTAGAATTTAGGTCTGATTGTATATACTTCTCTCTCTGATGACTTTTAGTCGAAGATAATGGGAAGTAAAAATAAACCAAATTTCTCAGGGAACTAAAATTAACTATTCATAGTCTATAAACAAAAACAAGTTTTTTAGTTGTTTAAGATAATTAAAATGCCTATGTCATATTTTCTTTCTATTTCCCATATAATTAATTTAAATACTTTGTAATCTAATTATCCAATTATATAAAATATTGTCTTGTAAGATAGATAAGATTGTTCACTTTTAAAACAACTACTTTAAAATTTGCATGTATAGTTACTTCCAGTTGATTGATAGTGAAAAATATTCATATGAAATTGAACTTTTTAATATATTTATTTATAATTTGAGGGTTTGGAGTTTGTTTCTTGGGTTTTGGGCAGCACTGGGGTGGCTTAAATTCGATGAATTGTGGTTTATGGTTTGTTTGAGGTTTTCGATGCGTAAAATGGATTTTATATTGATTTACGAGTTTTTTGTTTGTTTGTTTACATATTTGGGATTTTGAAGGTTGAAGCTTGGGCTTTGATAAGGAATGGGTGGGTTAAATTCGATGAATTTGTCGTCTATGCTTTGTTTGAATTTAATTTTATGCATATATATTTACTTTGAAGTTTGTTTATTGGGTCATGAACAGTAACAGCTGGTTTAAATTTGATGAACTTGGGATGGAGATAGTGCTCATTGCCCTGCCTGCTGCTTTGGCTTTGGCGGCCGATCCTATTGCCTCTTTGATTGACACGGCGTTTGTTGGCCACATAGGTACTCATGTGGAAATGGATTTTATGATCTGAGCTTTACATAAACTTGGGGAAAGAAAAAAACGAATAATGTGTTACCTGGCTGCAGCTTTTTACTTCAGTTTTTCTGTTGTCGTTTTACTACTACTGATTACAAATTTACAAAATCCCATATTTGTTTCCCGTATTTAGACTAGAAATGATGAGAACAATTTAAATGTTAGTCATTTCTTATACAAATCTTCAAAACCAAGAAGCAGAGTAAAAACAATGTCATTTTGTAATAATTACACAAAGCGCTTTCTAAAACCAAGCATACCTTCTACTCGTGGTACCCTTGTTGAAGAGAGAATTCTCCCTTAGTCAGATTCCTCTATGCAGGGGCAGTTGAGTTGGCTGCAGTTGGGGTTTCAGCTTCTGTGTTTAACCTTGTGTCAAAAGCATTCAATGTTCCTTTACTTAATATTACTACATCATTTGTTGCGGAGGAGCAGGCACTGATTAGCAAGGAAGAAGAGTCAAAAGATGGAAATGGTAGGTATCACAAAGTTTTAGTAGAATGTCTACTTTTCCTGGACATAGTCGTAAATATGTTTTGTTCAGATGTATCTACGAAGTGTTTTGATCTCACGTGGGTGTTATCATGATTTCTCAGGCCAGTACCAAAGCAAGAAGCTCCTTCCTTCAGTGTCGACCTCTTTAGTACTTGCTGCAACTCTTGGAATTGCACAAACTGTGGCACTTACCCTTGGCTCTGGCATTCTTATGAATATCATGGGTATACCTGCTGTATGTCATACTTGGCCAATCATTGATCCATACATTGTCTCATATAAGTGATATTACGTTTCTTTATGTTATAATTTCTTCTGACTCTGCACTTTACTGGGCTAGACAAACCCACCCACTGAATACAAAGACAAGGAAATAAAAGGAAGAATCATTAGCTGTGAACACTTGAAGCACATTTATATACTCAGGTTTAGATCTAAATGTCTTTGGACAACCTCCTCGTGGCAAGATAAATCAATCGTGAAAAACATTTCAGGTTCAGCTAATATTTTGAATTTAAATATGAGGTCTGCTCTTGAACTTGTAACTAGGTTCTTGTAAACTTGTTTTATTACTTTTATGTTGTAGAATTCCAAATGATATTTTTTTATCCTACTCTTATAATTTAATGAGTCATCAGAATTTTGGAAAAAATAAAAACAAGTGTTTTGATATAGACTTCTGTTTTTTTTAAGAGAACTTTTAATTGGCATATGAAATGTGTTTGGGGTAGCACTTTTGTGTTCTGTGACAATTTGGAAAATTTTAAATAACAATGACATAATGTATTCGTTGTCTAACAGTTAATTATCCAAGATTAGTTTTGAGAAACATAATATTAACTATCAATATCAATATACAATTTTCCTTTGCATTCATCAGCTATCAGTCTTATGGTATGCGTAGCAAGTAAATTCCCATGTCCTGTTTTTTTTTTTTTTTTTTCATTTTGTTGGTTTAGGTGTCATGAAAATAAAGAAGAAAAGCATTTTTTGGCTTCTCTGCATTGGCACTTGGTTTTACGTAATTGGGTTTTACTTGTATAATCTTGTTCGCATCATTGATTCCATTTTATATGCTGTACAGGATTCTCCTATGCGTGGACCTGCTGAGCAGTTTCTTACATTGAGGGCCTTTGGTGCTCCAGCAATCGTGCTTGCATTAGCCGCACAAGGCACCTTTCGTGGGTTTTTGGATACCAAGACGCCTCTATATGCTGTAGGCATGAATTTCAGCAGCTTACTCTCCTTCTCTACTCATGTTACATATAAATCAAACTAAGTGACAAAGTATTCCTTTACCAACAGCACTTTCTCAATAATTTTAATTGACAATTCTGAATTATTTATTTATTTATAAATAGTTCATTTTTACAATAAATTATCACTTTATATGCCTTTGAGACAAGAAAAGATATAAAGTTTACATTATTTTAAATTTTAATTTATAAATAAGTACCCATTCACAAAGACGATCCATGGTAAAAGGTAAATATGTAATGGGGAATGCGTGACTCTGACGGTTTTATTTAAATTGCAAAATGCTCCATGCAACCTGTTACTGGTGATGTGTATTTGTGTACAAATAGCACTAGTAATCTAGTTTTACTTTATGTAAATAATGAAGGCTTGTTTTGGAATGTCAGGTGCGGGAAACTTTCTTAATGTCATATTGGATCCAATATTAATATTTCTTTTTGGCCTTGGAGTTAGTGGTGCTGCAGTAGCTACTGTGATCTCTGAGTACGTCAATGATGTGGTAAACTTATTATTATCTGTGCATTTTGCACACGTCCTTAATTCATTTGATCATATTTTAACCGAATTTCTCTGTGTGCACCAGATATTTAATAGCTTTCATTCTGCTATGGAAATTGAGTGGCAAAGTGCTGCTAATCTCTTCTGAATTTGATGGGAGAAAACTTTTTAGCTATCTGAAATCTGGTACGTACTTCAGAATTAAGTTCAATTGTTGCTTTGGCTGTCCTTTCCCTTCAATGAAAGTTGGTAATGACAATGAAATGATCAAAGTTGATTGATGCTGGAAAGCGGCCTTAATTATGGTCACTCCTAGCCTAACTTAGTCGTGGCATCTTTGGGGAGACTGCTCTAATTGCAACTTTAAGGATGATGGATTGATGTAATATCAACTAGAAATATGACTTACAAAAAGTTTGACAATTCTCACCTTCCAAATTGGTTTTTTGAGGTTTAGTTCGGTCCTTAGCCCAAATTTTAAGAATTGGAAAGATGATTTCTAGTTTCTGCTGCGTCTTTCCTAGACAAATTTCATCAATGTGTGATTGTAGATAAGAAATTTACTTCATCTTCACACGAGAGAATATATAATTTAACTCATTGAGTATCTCTATGATACCTTGTCTTTAGAATAAATCAACCAAGTGTGAATATGTGGATCGCATAAAGTTTTGGTTTTTGTTGATTTTATATCAAATTGTCATTTGCTTGCAACTCTCTGAGAGCTTTACTTTTTTCTGATAGGAACTTGGGTATTTTGGGGTGCCCAAGTCCCATATAAATTGGATGCTTGGTGGAGTATATGAGTGTTTGATTCTCCCTCCTAATAGCTAGCCTTAGAGAGTGGGTTTCTCAAGTGCTTGGGTACTTATCAATTGGTATTAGAGCTGGTCATCAGTGTTTCGGAAAGGGCTACATACGGAGGGTTCTGATCAACGAGGGAGTTCAATGAATTGTTAGAGACTGAAAGCCACCCAGTCGGTGGCTCTTAGGGGCAGTGCTATGATAGGAATTTGGGTATTATGGGGTGTCCAAGTCCCACATTAAGTAGTATGAGATGGTTGAGGGAGTATCTAAGTACCTGGTTCTCCTCCTTAATAGCTAAATTTTGAGATAAGTTCCTCAAGTGCTTGTGGATACTTGTCAGATTCTAATTGGATTTTATTGTGTCATGAACCAACTATCCTGAAAGGTTAAGTTGTTAAGTACGCATTGTATATTACATCTCTAACATGCATTGTATCTTTAGAATTGAAGCAGGATAATGCATTATCCCACCTACCATTTTTCAAAATTCAACTTTTTATTAGAGCTAGGGTGGCTAGCATTGAAAACAAAGACTTTGTACTCCATAATATTCTAAAAGTTTAAATTTTACATAAATGATTTGTGTTGCATCTCTTGCACTGTTTAATGACTAGAAAGTTGGAATGAGAGTTTTAAGAAACTATAAGAATATATTTTGTTCAACAAAAAACAAACAATATTCCTTATAGATCTTTAAATTTTGGTTCATAATATAAAAATGTCAGAATAAAGTTTTTTTTTTATCAAAAGTGCTTTACGCATGTAGTAGTGTTTCTTGGAAATCTAGTGCTGATGAATCAGAGGTGAGTTACTTATTTAAGAAAAAAGTTACAACTTTATTGAATAAAGTCCATTTTAAAAGGATATTATAATTATGTTGCCTTTGCCTCTTTTTTTTTTTTTTTTTTGTGGTGGAACAATTATGTTGCCTGTTAAAGGTGAAGTTGATGGCGTTTGTACTTTGGGCAGAACTTCTTTCTGTTCATACATGATAATCTATGGTTTTATATTTTGAGTAATAAAATACTAACTCTTTCCCTCCATATAAATCTCTATTGAGAAATTTGCTTGTCCCTTCAAATTGTCCTATATATGAGACTAATCAAATTGTCCCTTTACATTAATTATTTTTTTGACTAATATACATAATTACTCTACAATCTTTAAGTCAATTTATAATAAATGTTGTAAATTGTCTCTTTCTATCTAGAGAGGAGGAAGATAACTATTATTAATTAATAGCTGGAAAGTAATTAGGTGAAAAAAAGTGATATTTTAATTAGGGTATTTTGAAAAACATAATAATCTTAAAAAAATGATTGTTACTAACTGAATTAACTAATCTTCTTAATTCTTGTAAATTCGTTAATAGACTTTTACATATGGAGATGAAGGGAGTATGATTTCATTAGCTTAAAAATGTTTTGTTTGGTTAACAACTTCGATGACTGGACAGAATGCATTATGTGGTTAACTATTCATTTTGTAGGTGGTCTTCTTACTGCTAGGACTTTGGCTGTGTTTATAACTGTGACACTATCAACATCTGTGGCAGCTCAGCAGGGTCCTATACTTGTGGCTGGTCATCAAATTTGCATGCAAGCTTGGTTGTCTGTTTCTTTACTCACTGATGCTCTGGCACTTGCTGGTCAGGTTAGATAATTATTCTATTGCATTGGACTATAAATTGCATTTTGTTTGGATGATGCCAAGGTTGTACCAGTTTTTAATGATCAATACATATATCTCAAGGGCACTTCACCTCTCCGAGTTTCAAAATTGCATGAATTTAGAAGAATAAAATTTATAATGTCAAGTCCATTTTGGTGAACATTTGAGGGCTTTCCCTGACCATGAAACCAGACCAATCGGGTGCCAGTCCATTTTGTGATAAGCTTGATACTTTTCCATTTCGCAAGATACTAAAATGATATTAGTGAGAAAAAAGTATAATACTATACCATATTCTCCAACATGACCTAAAAGGAAGCAGTTGGCAAGCATTGGAGGAATTAACTCTAAAGTTTCAAATGATACAGATGATATGATCTATTATTAGTGGGATTCATATTACTATGTGATCCAAACTAACTATTTCAAAATTATTAGGTCTTTGAAATTTATTTGGCTGAAACTTACCAATCATGTTAAAGTGACATTTCTTTACAGGCACTTCTTGCGAGTAGTTACTCCCTGGGAAATTATAAGCAAGCACGCCTTGTTATATACAGAGTGATACAGGTTGTCACCATAAATTGCTTTCTTCTTTCTTTCATACCTTCTTTTGGTGAGATTGGAACTTATACTGACCCAGATTTCTTTTCTCCTACGCTATTTTACATGTGGAACAGATTGGTTTAGGAACAGGAATCAGTTTGTCTATGATCTTATTCTTTGGGTTTGGATCATTTTCTAGTTTATTCAGCACAGACTCGGAAGTTCTGGATGTTGCTCGGTCAGGTTTATTGGTAAGAAATCACAGTTTACAGAAAGTAACCTTCACTGACATTTTGTAGGCTTTGTATGCCACTTCCTAGCCTAGTTGGACTGGCTTTAAGAATCAGACATTCAGCCTGACGGAAGTGGGTCTGACTGGGCAAGTCATGAGTACCAACTCCAAATTAAAATCCTTCGTTTGACATAGAATATTTACTAGAAAAGGAGTTCATTCAGGAAAGTAGAAGAATGCATTTCATATGGATGTCTGTTTCTATTGTTTTTTCTGTTTTTTTTTGGTCTGATTGTTCTTCCTCTAGTGTGAATATAGGTTGAAAGCTAATGTTTTGGTATCAGAATTTTTGTGCTTGATGGGTGTTTAAGCCATGGTAACCTTTTAATAGAACTAATAAATATTCATTATATCCCGTGCTAAAAGTACATTCTTTCTGTGGAAGCATGTATATACATACATAAGCATTTGGAATCTAAAATTTAGTTACATATGCAGTTCGTTGCTGGATCTCAACCAGTGAATGCTTTGGCATTTGTTATTGACGGGCTTTATTATGGGGTATCAGACTTTGGATATGCTGCTTACTCAATGGTATTTGCCTAGTTCAATGATTGAAAGATAGTTACTCATTCCATGTGATTTTTTTCACTTAACTCATTTCCTTGTGTCCGTTTCTTTTACTTTTGGCTTTTGTTTTGGGTAGTTGCTAGTTGGACTAGTTTCTTCAACTTTCCTTCTGGTGGCTGCTCCAGTAGGGCTTCCTGGAGTCTGGGCTGGATTGTTTATCTTCATGGCCTTGCGTGTTCTAGCTGGAGTTTGGAGGTGAAGTATTTAATTAATTTTGAAGATGATAGTTGGGAAAATTCATATTGGTGTATTATGATCCGTTGTCCTGCTACTTATTCAATTCCTAGCTCAAAGAACAATGATACAGGACATGTTGGATGAATCTGATTTGACATCAAGTTGCATTTTTACTTTTTGTTCTCTCCTATCTTGGTTATCTTATTGGGGGAGAGTAGGGTACTTAATGGATAACATGAGGAAGATTTTCTTAGGATTTTTATTGAGTTAATATTTTTCTTTTCTTAAGGTTGAGCAGCAAAAGTGGGCCTTGGGATACAATCTGGTATAAAGATGGATCAGAAAATTGACTATCATGCATTCAAAGTCATGTATTCAGTACTCAGAAGTTTCATCATAACTCACTATGTTAAAAAGCCGTTTCAGAATGCTGAGGACATGACCTGTTGATTTTCAAGAGCTCTAATATGCAGTCTCTAAATCCTTGCAATCAAAGAGAATCCAGCATGACAGCAGGACTATGGTAAATTATAAAAATGTCGCGGCAATTGCTGCATACCGATTGCCAAAATCTCGCTGGTACAAGTAAATACTGAATGGCCTATAGTTGAATGACCATCTTACAAGCCAAGACGACTCTGGCTTTTGTTGAAAATTTGTATTTATTAAGAAATTGTGCAGAATTTTGTATATTTTCATTGGTAAAGGCTGCAATGGTGAAAATAAGGACTCTGACTTGTCCGTTGCTGCTATTCAAGTTAGGTGTGCACTTTGTAGTATGTACATTTTTGTTTATAGTTATGACGTTAACGGTTATCATTGATCTTCAAGCAATTAATATTATTGATCTTCAAGCAATTAATATTATTATCCATTCAGTGATATTTGCTGTTAACGATTTCACTTACCTCTGGTTAATTTGTCTTTCATTATGACTTATTTTTATTAATCAACATCAGTGAGTGGTCATCTAAGTCAATAAGATTTCATCAAAGATGGTTTTACTGGTATGATGTTAAATGATTTTTTTCTCTTCAATTAAAATTATTCTTGTAAATAATTTAATCTTTTCTTTTTAAGATTAAATTTTAATTCTTATCAGTCTTTTAATTTTCAAACATGTTTCGAATAATGTTGAAGATAAATTGAAATTTTGGAGATTTTCAAAACTCAAAGTATGCACTTTAAGAAATCAAATACTAATAATTACTTATAGTGTTCAACTACGGCAATGGCTTAAAAATCAACATTTGGACTAGGATAATCATCATAGTAAACCTTTATAATTTGTAACACGATACAAAATTCTTACTACAAAGTGTCGTGAATGAGACCAGAAACATAGCTTATTGAATCGCCAAGGTGGGGAAAAAACATGCTATAAGTAACCCCACCAAAGCGAAAAACAAACACTTAGTCTTTAGGAATACTAAGATCCTATTTGTGGAAAACATACATCAAGTAACTTCTGCTCTTCTAATAAGCCAAAATCATAATCTGGATTTAAGAAACTATAATCATAACCCACTTCGAAGTCTGCACACTGCATATTATTCCAATGCTCAGGAAGGTAACCACCAAGTTTGTGTAGCTGTTGAGAAAGATCACACAACTTCCTACTATGCCCAGAACTAAATCCAGGTAGTGAATTTCTGTTTGTGTTGATGTTGTTCATAGCATCAACTTGGTAAATGCTTTCCATTGGTCCTACAGTGCCACCACCGAACATATGAATTCCTTGCATTGAAGGATAATTGGAATCCCCATCTGTGGGTTCCTGATTCTTGTAGTGAATAGAATGTGCTCTGAACTTGCATTCCAGACACTTAAGCTTTGTTCTCATCTCATCAAAATGTTCAGCTTTATAATGCTCATGTGGTGACACATCATGACTAATCTTCAAGCACTTGCCGTGACATAGCCCCAGGATTTCAGAAATTACTTCCTCGGTATGCTTCCTCGCTATAGATGCCTCAGTTTGGGTGTTATTAAAATGCTCAGAATGTGGTCTTGGATTGCTATCTGGCAGCATGCTATGCATATATCCAAGGCCATGGTTGCTGCAGCTTAACTCACATGATTTCAAAATTTCAACTGATTCTCCTCTTGTTCCTTCACTTTTCACCACAATGTCATGTTCAGCAGCATCAGAAGAGCTGCAATAGTTAGCTCTTGTATTCATGGCTATGTCCACAGGCTCCTTCTGCAAGTGATTACTCTCTTCACCTAAGCCAGAATTTTTCAAAACCCTCTCCAATTCTCTCTCTATTCCTTCACTTTCTTCAGGTACTTCAGACTTAACATTCTTCATAGTTATTGCCATACATTCTTCACTTGTTTGACATTGTTCAAAGCCAGTTGTCATTTCCTTCAACTCCTCTACTGAGTCATCAGTTACAGAACCTCCAGAAGGAACCTGTTTCTCTACTTTTTCCTCAAAAACAAAATCCTTAGAAAACCTTGGCTTCTCTTCATGAGGCTGATGACGGTTCCTTTCCAACTCAGTTTTTGCAACATCACTGTCATTCTCTGAAGAACCACTTGGTGATTTTTCATCAGATCCACTAGATGATGATCCATTAGAGTCTATTGGATCTACAGAAGGCTCAGGAAAATTCAAACGGGCACAGGGGCCATACATGGCCTTAGCAGCTTCATCATAAGCAATAGCCGCTTCAAGTGCAGTGGAGAAAGTACCAAGCCAAAGCCTGTTTGCTTTCTCACCCACAATCTTGCCATTGATTGGTTCACGAATCTCAGCAACCCATTTCCCCCAAATTCTCTGCCGCACACCTCGAAACTTGCAATCGGAGTTCTGAGGTCCTCCCTTACCTCTCATGCACCCTTTTCTCGACCCTTTTGCAGGAACTTTGTGAATCACTTCCACACCATTTTCTCTTAAACCAAGTTGTTGCTGCCTGTTATACTCCTTCCACTTTTCAAGAGTGTTTTCCACAGAATCACTTCCACTACTGCGTCTCTTGCGTGATTTCCTCTCCCTGCTGTCATTCCAACCAACAAATAAACAACATTGTTAACGTTGATCTCAACTTTCTTCAATAAATTGTTGAGTTTTGAAAGCAAATATAGAAACATATAAAGAAGCAAAGCAAAGCTTATGCAGTAATCACAAATTTATTAGAGTATGACAAGATAGTGTAAAAGGTTTTTATGTAGTCGCCCAATCACATATCGATATACATGATAAATCTATTGACTTTTCAACCAAGCAAAAAACACGATGATTTTTTTATTAGTTGACAGAAAGTAGATGAAAAATTTAACTGGATTGATTACAAGAATGAGCACCAACCAAAAAGAAAGCATGAAACAAGAATAAAAACTAGATACAGTTTGGACCAAATGGAAGAGCAGCAAATTGATTCAACAGTAACAAGGACATAACTATAGACAGATAGGGTGGGATTGAGATGAATGAAGAAGTTAGCAACTGACCCAGAAACGTTACTATTAGTCTTCATGCGCAACTTTTGCTGTTGAAGAAGCATGTATCATGCAGTTTGATTCCTAGAAACAGTTGTGTTGGGATATGAAATATTTAGTAGCAATATGTGATGCAGGGTTTTAGAGTGGTTTTTGATTTTGCGGCTGTTGATTTGGATGTTTGTGAATGATGTCACCACAAACGTCAAGCTTGACTTGTTGTCTAAGAAAAGGTTGAAGAGTTCAATTTACATTTGAAAGAGGGAAACGTGAAATTGGAAGTTTTGGATAGACATGATGACGTGGCACTTTTTTACATGCTGATGGTGAGGCTGATGAGCTGCTAGGGTTGTGACACGTGGCTGGAATTGTTTCATGGTGGCAACGCGTTAGAAGCTTTCTTCATTGCGAAGGGCTCTTTTTCCATTTGCCCTTCCTTCCTGCAACTCTTCACTTATCTCTATCTCTCTGCCTCTTCGTTTTTAGGCTCATTTTTCTTACCATTCCTAATTTTGGTTTTTTATTTTCCTTCAAATTTTATAAATGCTGATTTTTATTCAATTAAGATTATTATTTTTTATTTTAAGGTGATCAATATTAGTTTAATTATAACTTTCTTTGGGTTGAAAAATCATTTTATGTACATTGGAGTTTTGTTAGGTGATGGTTTTAGGGTTTGGTTTGGGTTGAAGGAATCATGTTAACTATGTCGCCTCTAAAAACCAAAATGTACGAGTTTCATTTATATATACATATAAATATTGATCACCGTTTTATTTCGGGTCATCTTGTGTTAATTTACTTTCAAACTGATATATAAGTTAATTATTTATTGTATAATTTTTATTTTAATAGGTTGGTTTTGTAAATTAATATATATTGTATATATATTAACAAAACTAAAAAAACAACGTAGTAATCTTTTGAAATATATTACTAAAATAGGTATGACATGATAAACAATTTTTTAACAAAATATATATTATAAAATAATTATTATTTATTATTATAATATATTAGTATATAAAATATATATTTAAAAAATTAAATAATATTGACAGAAGATATTGAGAGCATAAGTTAAATTTTTTTAGAAAATATTTAATGTCTTGAGGGGAGTAAGTGTATAATAAATTATTATTTTTTAAATTAAATTCATGAAATTTTTTTTAAATAGAATTTATTTTCAGTTACTATTCTAATTAATATAATATACATAGTCATTGGATAAAATAATAATAAAAACATAAAGTTACTTCCTAATATTTAAATTTATTTTCATTTCTCATGTACCAACTCAAATAATAAAATTAGCTGAGATCTTATCTTCAACCAAGATATTATTCTCAAATGACACGCAACATTTTAAATATCTCTTAAAGACAAAAAAAAATTAATAATAAACAAATATTATAAAAGAAAACACAACCTACATGTAATTTTAAAATTTAAATTAATGTTTAAATGTTAAAAAGATGTAATTACAAAAAGGGAAGATGATTTTTATTTCTTCTTTTTTTATCTTATTTTTTAAAATAAATATTATACAAATATCAAAGATAATTTTGATATAAATAATTAATAGAAAGTTAAATAAATTCAATATTTGTAGGTATAATATGTAAGTTTCAAAGCATTGAAATAAGTGCGAGATGTTTAAATAAAAGATTAATCAAATAGAAAAAATGATAGAGAAAATCAAATATATAAAAAAATATTAATAATAAAAAAAAATACAAGAGTAATTCGTTCAAAAGTAAATATCCAATTTATCCTAAGTTTATCCCAATAAAATTATCCGTATTAATTTTTTTTTCAATTTTAAAATTTTTAATCTAGATTATGAAACAAACGTGGAATATTTATTTTAAATTTTATTAAAATGTTTATCTTCATTAAAATTAATATTTCTTTTATTATTATTGATTTATTTTATATCATATCTTTAAATAATAATAATAATAATTATTATTATTATTATTATTATTATAACTATAAGAAAGAATAAAAGATAAAAATAAAAAATTTATTTAATATATTATGAAATTAAAATCTGATCATAGTTATATATATATATATATATATATATATATATATATATATATATAAGTAACTTTTTAAAAGATAAAAAAAATATTATCATAAAAACAAAAAATGATAATTTTTTTTAGAATTGTGAAAAGAAGATGAAAGGTTCACTCCAGAGAAACTGAAAATCCACTGATATATTTTTTTTATTTCATTCCATTTGTAATCATGCATTGCAATTTTATTTTTTAATAAAAATTACATTAACTAAATAAACGTAGAAATGTTCTTCTCTTATTTCACCCCTACTCTGTTGAATTGAAAGACAAGATACAAGGTCTAAAAATATTATGCATGTTGTAGTTTTAAAATATACTTATTATTAACTTTAATTATTAGATTAAGAATTTTATTATGATCTGATTTCTTGTCTATTAGTAATTTTTATCAGTAAGACTATAGCATATTAAAATTATATTAGTTGAAAAATGAAAAACTTTGGATAAAAAAGAAATTGAAAAATATTATAATCGAAAAAAATATTTTGATTCAAAATAATGATATTTAAAAAGATATAAATGAAAAAAATATCATTTTATTATTATTATTATTTTAAATACATGTTTTTTTCTTAAATACTATTGACAATTATTGTAATTACTGTCATAAATCATTTTATAAATTAAAATTACTATATTTGATTTGATATCAACCTAGTAGAATATGGAACAAAAATTTGTCAGTCAAATATTAAAAATACTTAATTACACAGTATTGATTTAAAAATATAATAAAAAATTAAAAGTTAAAATTTAAAATGAATTTGGAATTCTCACAATTTTTATATACAGCTATTGGTCAATTAGGATCATCCATCTTGAAACTCAATCAAATTACCTCCACTTTATAAAAATGTTGGGTCATTATATGAACTTGATATTTTAAAGGAATATATACCTATTCCAAAATGAAAAAAATAAAAAATAAATAAAGGTATCAAGTGATGATAACCTTGTTGATTAATGGTGATTAGTGAATCTTGTTCTCCAATGCTTCAAATGCGGTTTCTTACTCCTACTAACTTTCCTTGCCATTCAAAAACCAAACAGTTGACTGGATCCACACCTGCATTCATCTTCCTTTTTATCATCAACTTTTCTCTTTTTCTGTCTCCTTTTTCTCTTCTCCATGCTTAAACCAGAAGCTCAAGTCCCTGTCTTCCGTCCTCCTCACATCATATAATTGTTTTCATCATCAACACCAGGTGTACTTCTGAATATGGAGTGTGTTTCTTCCTTTCTATTATATATCTCATCATTTGATTCAAAATATTAATGTTCAGTATTTTCTTTTTCTTTTGTTATGTATACCAAATGTTGTGAATGGGATGATAGAAGTTTGTGTGTAAACACGATGCTATGGTGGTAGCAGCAAAACATTTTTCTGTTTTCTTTTTGGCTAAGTTGAAAGGTTGACCTCGATTGGTCAATTAGTGAGGCTACCAGGTTGTTATGAAAATTTTGCATTTTCATCACTTAATTGTATATTATTATGCAAGAACTTTCTAGATAAAAATTGTGCATAACACCTCTGATATGAATTTTTTTATTGTGGACAATCGCTTTAGTAGAATAGTTTGGTTTCTGAAAATGTTAAAAGAAGTATTTTTTTAACTTTGAAATTTATTTGTTAGATATAATTAATTGATAATATTATATTCCATATATAATATACAACTAATTTGTATTTTAATAATACTATCATACCTATGGAAGATAAGAAAAAAATCTTTAAATTTAAATTGTGAATATGAGAGATATATATCCGACCATCTAACTTGTGTTTTATGTTGGTGAAAGCCAACAATATAAACACATGGCTTCTAACTTGCGAGCATTTTGGAACAGTCCAGTTGGTCCAAAAACATCACATTTTTGGGGACCTGTTGCCAATTGGGGGTTTGTTGCTGCTGTAAGTTACACTCCCTTAATAGTTAAAAAAATGATTTAAGATTGCAGTGAGATTATTGTTGATTTAATTGTGTGATGTGTTTGCTTTCAGGGTTTGATGGACATGAAGAAACCTCCAGAAATGATCTCTGGAAACATGACAGCAGGTTGAAAGATCTGTTCCAGGAAAGTTGGAATGTTGATAACAATATATAGCATACATTTGTGTGTTTAATGTTTTTCATTTGTTGTTGTGTTTGAGTTGGTGGTGCAGTGATGTGTGTGTATTCAGTGTTGTTCATGAGATTTGCATGGATGGTGCAACCTCGAAACTATCTACTTTTTTGTTGCCATGCATCCAATGAGACCGTACAGTTATGGCAACTCTCCCGTTGGGCAAAGGGGAATGGGTATGCATGCAACTTAGCACTACTCAGCTATGAACATTACTTTCATGTCTAAGCCAGAATTCATGGATATTTTGTTTTGTATAGGTACCTCTCAAAGAACAAGGAAGATGCTTCATCTCAATAACTCTATGCTTCTTCATAGTGATCCTATAATTAATTATATGACCATTTGTATTAAGTTTATTTATTCATGTACAATTTTCTTTTACATTTTGGTACCCAAGTTCGTGAAGATTGTTTTCCTATTTGAATAGATTAAAAAAAAGTTTTGAGCCCTTAGACAAATGTAATATTTTGTTTCATGAATATACCTCAATCAGACATTATTGGAACAAGTTTTTTTATTATGTTTCAAATAAAACATAAAAGTAAAGAAAATAAACTCATGTTCTATATATATATAGGTTAATTGATACATAAATAAAAAGAATGTGATAGATATTGAGATGTCAAAGTTAAGGTCACCTCTTGTGTAAACAATTATAATTATTTATCTTAATTAAATTTAAATTATATTAACAACTTACTTAATTATTCAAATTTTTATTTGTTAAACAAATGAAATTAATTCAAATAATTATTAAAATATTGATAATTACGATAAATTAGTTAGCTTAGATTATAAGTTTAAAGATATCTAATAAAAATAATATATTTTTAGTATTAATTTTAATAAGCCGTTATTTTCAAATTTTAGGTTTTAAAAGCGTTTTCTTAATATCAATAAAAATTAAAGAAGTAAAAGTTTGAATTTCATAACTGGAATTTCACAACTAAGAGGTCATCATAGTTATACAAACGTTAAGTATATTAAAAAATACATAACTGAATAAAATCTTTGATTATAATAGAAACTTACGTAAGTTTGAGTTTCATTATCCAAGAAATTAATGACTCATAATTATACTAAAAATATATTTTTGTAATCATCACTTAAGCATTTTAAATTTTTTCTATCTATCAACAAATTTTTTGAAATAACGGGGTAGAGTGGCAGTGTTAGTGCGTGAGTCCATTTTTAAAAATATTATATTTTTTATCATGTTATTAAAATATATAGATATATTATAATATTATAATTTAAATTATAAATATTAATTAATTAAATTTAAATTATTGATTGTAATTAATTATTTTAATACATAAATATAATATTTTTTAATTTATTAAATAAAAATATTAATTAATAAATAAAAACTTAAAATTATTTATATAATTAAATGTATATTTAATATATATATATATATATATATATATATATATATATATATATATAACACGATCATCATATAGTATTACTACCTAATATCACAACGTAATTTAATATATATCTAGTATTTTTTATTTATTATTTTCAAATATATTTATTGTTTATTAATTATAAGTACCAAAATTTTGTTATTTATATAAAAAGATTAAAACACCCCAAAAAAATTGTAATTATGATAAAAATAAAAGTTTTTATTTTATTTTTAAAATTAAAAATATAAAAGTAAAATATATTAACATATTTAATAGAAAACGTTGAAATTAATCTTCCAAATAAAGATGAATATGATAACATGATTAACAATACTTGCACATCTAAGAAAACACATTAAGGTCATATAATGTCTTTACAGTACATCAAATAGAGACCAACTAAATATGAAGCAAATATATATATTAAAATGTTAATGAGTTAAAAATAAACATAAAACATTTTAAAGTTGAAATGAAAACGCAAATAAGCATCGTGAGGAGCCAATTAGTCTCATACTAAATGATTTGATTTGAATGATAAGAGAAAACACTAACCACAAAATAAAATCATAATATTATACACTTGTGTAATATTTTTAATTTTTAAATTAAGATAATTGACAATTTACACTTTAAAACAATAATTCAAAAACTATTACAGTAACATGAACAATGATATTTTGACACTCTCCCCTCCATTTTATTAATATAATAATGATAAAAAGATTTAATAAAAATAAATTAAAATTATTATTATAATATTAAAAGTGGGTTATTTTTTAACGTTGTATAGATCTGGCTTGTGAAAATATCATTTTTCATAGTAACATTACAAATTCATAAATCAAAGTCACTGTTTATAATAAGTAACAGATCGACGTGGGTAAGAAAGAAAATAAGAGTTTCCCTCCAAAATTAGAAGAAAAAAACGTGTCCAAATTCCCTAAAATTAAACTCGTCAAGCGATGGTGCAGATTGGGAGAAGCTCCGATCAACCGCGGGCGGGGACGGGTGGAGCGGGGGGAGGCACGTTGACGGCGGCGCGGAGGATGGAGAGGAAGCCGGCGGGCTGGGAGGCGTCGCGGTCGTCGAGGAAGAGGTCCTCGGGGACTCTGAAGGCGGCATGGGCAGCGACGAGGGCGACGGAGAGGGTGAAGGCGGTGACGAGGAGAGAACCAAGAGGGGTGAGGAAGAGGAGGACGAAGGAGCAGCCGGCGAGGAGCGAGAGCGTCTCGAAGTCCGTGAAGGTGCGGCCGAAGAGGTGGAGGGGGCGGTCGCTGGGGCGGAGGAGGTAGAGGACGAGCCAGGAGGCGAGGAGGGCGAGGAGAAGCACCAGGGAGAAGGGGCTCGTGAGGAGCGACACCGCCAAGATCAGCGAAACCACGACGTAGTAGTTGACGCGGAAGTAGGAGACGTTGTGCCTTACGCGCACCGTTGCCTCCGAGAAGGACATCGGTTTGGCGAGTGCAGACCGGTCCAGGAGCTCCGGCCAGGGGCGCCGATGCGAGAGGCTGTGGCGGAGGGAGTCGGAGAAGTAGGATATGAGGGCGCGGAATGCGGTCTGCGATGGCTGAGTTTCCGCGGTGGTGACGGTGTTAGTGATGGTGGTTTGAGGGTTTGAGACGGGAAGAACCTGTGCGGAGGGTGCGGGAGTTGCCATGTTGAAGAATGTGAGAAAAATAAAAGTTTGGGGAATGAAAAAGGATGGAAGTTGGAACAAGAAAAGAAAATTAATATGAGGGTTGTTTGTTTTTGGGTATTCTAATTTGGCTACCTTCACGCCTATTCTAGAATTATTACTATAAAATACTCAAAGGTTTATATTTAACCCATTTTTACTCTTTTTTCTATTTTTTTTCTTGTTGGATAATTGTAGTTTAGTTTCTCTATTTAAACCCAGCTTTTAAACTAGAAAATGCAATGCAACGTTCGCAGTTTCTCCTTTTATCCATGTTGTGCATATAATCTAGAAAAACAACCCTTTCATTTGATAGACACATTGTAATACACATGTAATCCAGGGTATAACCCTACAAACAACACAGATGTGATCAAGTTAATAGAAGGAAATGTTAATCGCAAAACTGAAGCTAATGCACTCTATTATCCTATAGAATAAGCGAATGTTATATGTAGATGGTGGAAAGGAAAGGGTAAGGCTCGGCATCTTCTCTTCACCTATGCTTCTCATCTTAACTAACTCTCATACTTGTTTCTCCCACAACTTCTGCACCATTCTTTTTTCTTTTCAAATCCCATGTTTATTTGCTCATAATTAAACAGGCAAGTATCCCAGACTGTACAAGCAGATGAAGAAAATATTAAAATAAAATAAAGTTATAGTCTTTCGAACATACCCAAAAAAAAAAAAAAAAAAAAAAATATATATATATATATATATATATATATATATATATATATATATATATATATATATATATATATATATATATATATATATATATATATAAATTGTAGGTCTGTAATGTTTTAAATTTGTAAGCGTTTGTTCATTCCTTTATCTTTTTATCAAACAATGGTTAAGGGTATTTTATTTTTGAATGTAAATTTTATTGAATAAAATTACTTGTGGCTCTCTAATCTTTTGATCAAACAATGATTAAGAGTATTTAATATGTTTTTAAACAATTTTTATTATATTCGATAACATGGTAACTAATATTGTTTCTGAAAACATCTCCATTATAATTGTCTTTGTCTTTTATTATAAATTCTGATGAGGTTTTATTTTTAAATATAGTAAATTTTATCATTTTTAAGCAAATCCTTTTTGGTCCAATAATAAATTTTTATAAGACCAACAGTTTTTAAATTTTTTAATTATAGTTCAATTTTTTACAAATCAAAATATTAATTTAATCATTATAATTAAACATCAGACTAAAAAAAATACTGATAACAAAAGGTTAATTTTTGTTTTTAAAATTCAAGATCTTCTATAAAACCTTCATCATGTTTCAATGAATGAATGTATCTTAAATCAATTCCTTTGCATTGAAGTATTCTACCATTTATTGATTATATACGATGAAGAACTTAATAATCTCTTTAACTGGGAATTATATATTATTATTTTTCCATTAAACTCGTTAACGAACCTGCGTAGACACTTCTACAGGCTTTTGTTTTTTAACCAAACAGGATTAAAAAAAGTTTGATTTTACTAAAATGGGTAAAAAAAATTATTTTTCCTAAAATAGGTTAAAACGTGGGAGGAGAGACGATTTCACCTTCAAAATCGTAATAGGAAACACAATTTTAAACTAAAATCATGTTTCCTACCACGTTTTTTTCAAATTGTACTTCCAAACATGATTTCAGGTTTTAAAAAAAATGTAACACGAAACACAACTTTCTTATTCCTTCTGGAAAAAGACACTTTTTTTATTTTTTAAAATATATTATTTAATAAATATTTATTTTCAATTAAATTATTAATTTAATAAAATATAAAATTATTTAGATAAATATGATTAAATTTAATTTATTATATTTATATTAAAATATTACATGTATATATATTATTACAGAAAAAATTAATGGTGAAACTATGTCCTAGAATGTGGTCTTCTTATTTGTTGTCTTGGTCTACGTGGTTGATCTTGAATATGCTTCTGTTGTGTTTATGTAAGACGGATACGACCCTGCGATTGTTGAGGTTGAATGTTTGTTTGTCTATCATCATCATTATTTTCATTTGCTTACTGCATAAGGGACATACAAATAAGGGACATACAGGGCACAATAGTCACAAAAAGTATCTGATTGTATGTTGATAACAATGTCATTAAAGAGGTGGAAAATAAATATTAAAAAAAATTATGTCTAACAAGAGGTGGAAAATAAATATTAAAAAAAAAATGATGTCTAACTCGTGGTACATAGCATGTTTTTTTTTTACAACATCAAATCGTGCTTGAAAGTAAAATTTCACAAACAAAAAAAATTAAAAACCACTAAAATTGTGGTTGAAATCACAATTTCAACCCCCTTGCACAATTTAATCCATTTTTGTCAAATTCAAAATTTTCAACCCATGTAGTAAAATCCAAACTTTTTTTAACCCCTATAGTAAAAAAGCCCACTTCTACACGAAAAGAGTGTTCAAAACGGATCAAATTGTTGTAAATCGTTAAACCAACAACAACAAAAATATAATAAAAACCGATCATACTGAAATAATCGAAAGAAAAAATGGATTTACCTATTTTTACTGATGTTGATTTTATTTTATGGATATTTAGCAATATGTGGTATTATTTAAAAAGTTTAATAATTATAATTTGTGTTTTATTATATAATTCTTTCCAATATAGATTGAGGAAGAGAGTGGAACCTATTCAAGGTCATATTATTGAAGGACTACGTTAATGCCACGCACTCATTACAAACTCAAATCCATATAATCATGCATGCAACCGAACCAAGATGGATTGAGTACAATAGAGTCTCGGAAAGATGGTATGGTCGAACCTATGTATGGTGGAGATCCCTAAATGCTTTAATCCAATTTCAGTCCATGCAGAGATAAAAGTTCCTATTCTTTAAATGGACAATCCAGTTACCATGGCTGAATTGAATAGGGTGTTAGATTGGGATTAAAATATGTATCCTAATAGTGACCAAATTTTGTTACCAGTTCAACACATAATCTCTTAACATGGCAAAACATTTCGATTATTTTAACTACCCAGACTTAAAATAAGACGACAGTGCAATTTTCTCAAATTTGTGGAGACGTGAACCTAATTGATTTGTTTAAAGTTCACATGGACCAAAGTTTTACGTTTTAACCATGCATAATTAACCCCCAAAAGACAATCATCTTAAAAGTCACCATATGAAGTTTGTCAAGAGATAATAACATCGTAAACATATACAACACCCGGTTGTCCTTAAACAAAATCAAATTACGATGACATAATGTCCTCAAAGGGGTATATGAAATTCAGAGTACTGATAAAGAAAGAAGTTCTGAAACAGAATAACGAGTTCATCCGACATCCAATCCATGGCATCCATGGAATCATTACCGCAATAACTCGGACTCAGAATGTAGTTCCATTCCATCCAAAGTTGGAACCCTGCAGAACACAGAAACCACTATCAGCAAAGAATATGTGACTAATTAATAATTGAGCTTAGAAAATGTTGGTAGTTAGCATCGAAATGAATTTTGGTTCGATTATCGGATACACACAGCTTATAAAAGCTACTATGAAGTCTAGAACAGTAAGGATTTATTTACATGACCTAGTGCTGGTGTAAAGCATGCAAACATTGTGCATATTCTTGACTCTGATGGGCCTAAACAAAAAGGAAGAATGGAAGAATAAGAGGATGCAAGGTAACGACGACCCTTCTTTCGAGGAGAACTCTAGAGTCTAGATACATGCCTTAGTGTCGTAAAACTTCAAGAAGAATCGCGACTTTGGCACAGACAACTTGGTTTCAAGAATTGCAGCAATGCCAGCACTGAGTTTCTTGTTCACATCAGGGCTCAGGCCGCCAATGGACACCAACTCACCATAAGCTGCTGGCTGCTCATTCCCACCAAAAGATATAGGTACTGATCCTTTCAATACAATCATCACATACTGCAAAAAAAAAAAAAAAAAAAAAGTATAACCAAAAAGCTTGAAGGGAAACCAAATAAATAAAATGAAGAAAATCTTTCTGCAAAGCAAGAGGAATAGAGTAGGAGAAAATAGAAATATCAAAGTTTATCGTAATATATATATCAAACCACAAAAAACTCATGTTATATCATATCTACTGGCTATCACTCCACCGTAGCAAAATCTCTCAAAAAGCATCCATCACAAAATATAACAGATTACATTGCTGACATTGACATAAAATTAAACCGAAAGTGTGTGGCGCATGTTGCTGAATATGTTCAACATAGAATTGACAAATTAGAAATTACAGACAAATTACAAACAACCATAATATAGCTATAACACATGAAGAAAAACTAACCACACAATATCCTATTATCCATTTTTAACTACCCACGAGGTATGTACTACTTTGTAATTACAAACATACAACACTAGAACCACCGAATCAAATTCAATTGAAAACAAACTACACAAAGCTATCAAAAGATAAAAACAGAAAAAAACTATAGGATATGTATATGGCTATCAAGTACCATCAACATATGCTTTATGCAGACACAACAAGGGTTTCAACCAAACAACAGAATTTTTTCCCATTTCCACCACATTTATATGCACAAAATTTCATCAAGTAAATTAATTTAACACACTATCTACGACATAGTAGTGAAAATAAAATTAAAGTATCAACACACAGTCAAAACCTAATCTTGAAACAATAATCATAATTGAAGAATCAAATAACAATAAGAAAAAGAAGAACCCTAGACACAGAAACTGAAGAGAAGAAAAGGGGGTGAGTCCCTGAACTAATTATTATTTTAAAATCCATTTATTCATATAACTGCATGAAAAGCAAAATTAAATTGAAATATTGCACTGAGAAAAGAGGATCGAAGTGTGAAAAACCCAGAAATGGGAATTTCACAAACCGAAACAATGCCTAAAACGACGTCACATAACCATTAAATGGAGAGTGGGAGAGAAAGTCAACGTACGGCTTCGGGTTTGCCGATGATGTTGGCCACGGTTGAGGTGGCTTCGGAGAGAATGGAAGAGGTGTCGACGCCGTCGAGGTTAACGTTGGTGGAGAGGTTGAGGCACGGCATGGTTTCACTCCGCAGCTCTTGTTCCGTTCTTCTGCCACTGATGTGAAAGGTGAAAGGTGAAATCTCTGTCAGAATCACTCAACTCTAATTTTATATGGCAACAATGTTTTAAAATCCCCAAAATGCCCTTTACCTGAGATAATCTTTTCTATTTACACCTGTTACTTTGATAATTTAATTCTATCAAAAGAATAGAAATGTCGAAAGGAACAAGCTTCATGGGCTATTCAAATAGCCCATTTGAATTGGGCAAACTCAATCTGAAAAAAAAGAAGAAGAAGAAGTTGATTAGTTTAAGTTATCTTAATATAGTTAAGATAGTGTTGTATTGTGTGCATTTATGCATCATCACTTTATTCAATTAAGAGTGGAGAAGAAAGTGGATTGAAAATATGGGGAAGTTAATTGGGTGGATGGTGAGTGGATGTGGGATTTATGGTGGAGGAATGAGTTGTTTGAGTGGTGAAGGATTAGGAGTGAAAATCCATCATGGATTTTTTAACATTAATCACAATCTACTAGAGAAAAAAAAGAACAAAATAAAGTTTTAATAGTTAAATAATGTGAAAAACCAACGCCATAACTAAAAAAAGTGTTACTTATACCTATATAAAAAGAAAATATTAGAAGACAAAAAATCAACCTTTTTTTTTTTATCACTTTCGTTCGTCTTATATATGGAAAAATTATGTAGAATTTATCTATTTTTTTTAGCATTAAAAATACTAATATAAATTTTTTTCAATATAGTTCTTATAAAGTGAGATAAAATTAGTTTTGTTAAAACTTAAATTTTAACATATTAATTTTTTTTCATTTTAAAATTATTTCAATAGGTTTATAAATTCACATAAAATAATAATTAAGATTATTGATTAATTTATCTATATTTTTTCAAGATGTTTTTTTTTAAATAAAATTATGAAACAAATAATATATTAAACACATTAATAATTTTTTTACTAATGAGAACAATATTATAAAAGCATAAACCCTCAACAAAAATTAATGAAAAAGTTATAAACTTTTAAAAACAATGTTTTGTTGTAAAAATTTGGGACAATACACCATTTAAATGAATTTAAAATAGGAAATTAATTATTGTTGCCCTAGCGCCACTTTTTGACTTTTATAATCCTATATGAAATATTTTAAGTACGCATAAAGTTTCAACTCGTACATGTTCACACGGGCTATGCTTTGAATCATGGGAGAATTACGCTGGAGTTGTTTATACATCAAACCCAGCATTTTTTACTAAGTTTGTAACATGAAATTCAGCAAAATTTATTACAGTTTGTTTTATTTTCTTCGAAAAAAAAAACTCTTTTTATTGTAGTTACGAATTTAATAAAAGTGTACATTATTTGTGTAAAAATAATAACATCTAATTATGAATTGTCATGTATCATTATTATATTTTTATAATAATATTTTAAAATCAAATATTGAATGATTGTTCATTAGTTTATAATATGATTTTTTCATAGTGTATAAAAAAATTATTAGGCTCTATATTAATTTTCTAATAACATATTTTTGGTACAAAAATATTTTGTATAATTACTGAATTCTTTTAGATAATCTAAAATTAATTTTGAAAGATTTAAAATAATCCAAATTACGAGATAAAAATATAAACAAATTTTGACTTATATGTTTTGTAATAAGAACCACATTTCTGCGTATATGGGAAATGATTATTAATTGATTGGTACACTAATGGTCAATAATCATATATAGTTTGCATTTGTTGCATAAGCAATGTGACCTTTTTTTCTTCACCTTTTTAAGATTTTGGGACCATGATATCATGTTTGTACAATAGGTTTCTCCACTTTTTAAGATGTCAAAATACATCATGAAACTATGATAATTAAGTATAAAGTTTAAAGTCTTCTCAACTTTTTTAGAGAAATTAAAGTATATATAAATATTTACATAAACATGTTATTTTACTTTCAGATGTTTTTTCTTATATTTGGGATTTTCATTCTTCTTTCCAAAATTTGTAACCTTTATAGATTATGCTTCTTATTTGTTATAATATTCATCTTCATGGAGCACATGGTTGACCCTTCTTCAAGGACATGCCTTAGTACGGGTTCATCTGCAGAATAGTAATATATTATACTAAACATATCAAATTGGATTTCTCTTTTTCTTAAGGAAAAAAAGTATAACAATTACTCTCTTTCATAATAACGGAAGATTCATAATCTATATAGAAGTAATTACTATTAACAATACATGAAATGGTTTTTATTTAAACTATTCAACGTTGTTTAACTAGAACAATTAGTCAAAGAAAAAGGTAACAATGGATACGAGGTACTTTTTGTTAATGAAATAAATCATTTCATTTTGACAAACTGAAGCAGTGTGTGGATTGTATACTTTATTCATTGAATAAAACTTGTCTTTGTTTGATTTTTGAACAAAGAAGATTACAGACACAAGAGAATTTAACATTGTTCAAATATGAAGGATAACATGAGAAAATTGTTGAAATAGTTAATTATAACACACACTTCAACGACAATGATGATTAAAGCACAGTGACGAGGGTTGTGATCAGAATCTGAAAGCTAGCATTAGATTTTGGATTTGGTAGAAAATGCAGTGGTATCGAAGACTTTGAGGAAAAACCGTGTTCTTGGGATAGAAAACCTGGACTGCAAAATGGTTCCAATGGTGGCAATCAGCTTCCTCTTCACTTCTGAATTTATGCCACCCATTGAAACTATCTCAGCATATGCTGCTGCTTCCTTGTTACCCTCAAATGATATTGGCACTGAAGATTTCAATACCACCATCACAAACTGCATGATTATGGTCACATTAGACAGAAATATATATGTAAGTCACATTAATTAATATTATTGATCACTCAATTTTTCAAAAGAAGAAAAATTATGATGAAGTAGATAGATGTTCTGCACTAATAATATTGTTATTAAAAAATAAACAAAAACTAAGAAAATGTTGGTTTATTATTATTGAGACTAAAGAATCAAATAAAAATATAAAATTAATAGGTTTCAATTTTTAGAGGAACACAAATTTCCATTTTGGCAATTTCGATAAACAAACAATAGTGGTACGTTGGTGGGGATGTCCCACAAAGTGCACTCCAGAACACCAATTTTCCACTATCCATTCCCTTTTCACACATGGTATAGACAAAGGAATACATTCCAAGAATCTCACAGTGCGTTCTATCCCTAAAATCATGAGTTACAATAAAAATTATCATTTAAATAAACTTGGGTGCATATTTAATTGTTTAAATTTAATTTAACCCATTGTTAAAACAAACACTTCATACGGACATGACAATCTATTACTTAGAATAATCAACAGAGCTGTATGATTTTAATCGTTCTTCAGGCCAAACATGTCCTGTTACATGGAAAATTATATACACTGCATGATAGGCTCAGAACGTTAATTCTCATAATCTTTTTTAACTATCAACTGGTTTTGTTTGAGTAATACAACCAATGATCATAAACTTGTTTATGAATATTTTCACTTAAAATTATAATTTATACAACAAGCATAAATATATAAGAAGAATGATGTGATAATAGCATTTTTCTATGAAAACTTTTCATGACACCATTGAAAGAGAAGGTACCAATTGCTTATTCTGTTGAAAATCTGTCGAATTTGAAGGGAGCTACAATTTTATACGCAATTCAGATTCAGATTCGCTCATCTTAGCCATAATAGTAGAATATAAAGCACCAATATAAATAGTTTCTATATGTCGAGAAAAACCATGCTTTAATCAACCAACCATTAAAAGAAAGAAACAAAGCCCAACAAGGGATCTTGTAAGTGACGGGAGTGTAATTCAAATTGTTAAGACAGATGAAGTGATGATAAGTAGTTGGCAAAGAAAGGTTTACGATTACCTTTTCAGGTTTTCCGATGATCGTAGAGACAGCAGTGGTGGCTTCAGAAAAGATAGGGTTGGTGTCAATTCCATCTAAGTTAACGTTGGTGGTGATGTAAAGGCAAGGCATGTTCCTGTTTTTCTACGCTATAGCTTCTTGTTAATTTTCAAAGATTTTTAACTTGGCCAAGTTGGTAGAGTTGAGCCTATAAATATTGCAAGTTCCAACCGATATGTATATGTATATGTATATATATATATATATATATATATATATATATATATATACACACACACTGTGATGGCCGCTAGTGACAGTGGAGACACCAGCTTACTCTCCATTGTCCTTTTGTAATAGTTTTTTGCCTTCCATTCATCTCGTTTTACATGCCACAATGATGGGTCGATCCATTACAATATAATAGTAAGATTGTGGTATTGTTACTTTTCCAAGTTGCAACTCGTTAATTAGTGTTAGTGTTATTCACACTTCATAATCTCTGAGGTAAAAGGTACATGTTCAGTCCCGTTTACAGAAATTTGGATAAAAATTAACTTTTTTGAAAATATATATAAATCAATCTCAACACTTTCGAGATTTTTTACACTAAGTGAACAAAGATTAAGTAGTTGCAATTATGTGACTACTCGTGACAATCAACTCCATAACCTAACTAACAGTCCTAGACTCTGACATTTTTATGTTTAGTTGGGTAGATTAGAATATGAAAGATGAAAGAAACAATAATCAACTGATCTAGAAAAGACATATTTTTTATGTCGATTAAAATTTCATATGGAAACAATCTTAAAGATGAAAATAATCAATCTAAAAAGAGTTTCTTATGGACTAGAGTAGAGAGTGTTGTGTGGTTTATATTATCTATTTAAAGAATGACTTTGCAATCATTGATAAGAGGATCATAGTCGTTACTTGTGTTCAGGGAACATTCTCAATCATTGTTAAGAAATAAGCCCCGGCTAGAAAATAGTTGCATTTTCTATATTTTGAGAATGGTTTTTCAATAATAGTGTTGCCAAAATGGTAAAAAGCTATTGTCTTTACATAAAAATCAACCCCAACTTAACAATTTTTAATCAATATAGGTTGGTGGTGTAATGCACCTACCCCACCACAAGCATTTCCAAACACCTTAATAAGGACAATTGAATTTCATGTGAAACTAGCTAGCAGATGCAAAGATGCCAATCTTCTAAGAAATATGGACTACACATTGTGGAAGATTTGACTTGTGCAGTTATGCTTCCTTCCTAATGGGAGGTAGGCCTCCTCAAACACATTCACTTGGTGCATGTTTCTGTTCTTATCCTCTCCAATGGAACCCAAACAACTAACAAATGTCACTGTGGTTTTCTTTTAGCCTTGTTTGAGAAATATCTGAAGAAATTTGACTTTGCAAAAATGAAAAAAATGAGTTTCATATTCATCAGATGAAGAAACTATGAAATATAACTCACATGGATCATTAAAAAAAATATTTAAATATATTTTTAATATCTCATATAGTTGTGTTAAGTTTTTTTTTCTTTCAAATTGAATTTTTCTTTGTCTCTTGATCCAAATGTTTTATATAATATGTTAAAATATTTTATTATAAACATATAAAATAGAAACCATACAAACTATTATCTAAAAAATTCAAGAACTATATATATTTAATTTTTTAAGATGCTTAAGCGATATACATTTTCATTATTTAATATTTTATAGGAGAAGTAACTGTAACCATTAACAGGGAAACACCATATTTTCCAATCTTTGTTAGTTGCATTGTCATACAATAACAAAAATAAAATAAAATATATTAAAAAAAATGTGCCTATAATTATATATTTGTAATTGTTCTTTGAGATAGAGGGTATGAAGGCCCAGCAACCAGATTCAAATATGTTATTATTTTACTTTTGAAAAATCATAATTTGATTGGAAGTGTATGGCATTGACCATTGGAATTGTGAGTGAGTAGTGAGGGTGATGGAATTGCAACGTAAATGAACATAAACTACCCCTTTGTTGTGGGTCACACAAACTTTAACAATTTTTCATTATTCCTTTTTCGTCTCAAAAGAATACTTCTACTTATGCTGAAATAAATTGTTACAAAATATATTTTTACAATTATGTTAGTATATATTCAATATATAAAGAATCTAACTTACACAAGGTATAGTTTGATATAAATTTAATTATTAATAATAATGTGTTTATTAGAAAATGTATTCTTATCTGCTCACGATTATATAATTTTTTAACAAATTTCTATTAATAAAAAACATGTTAAAAATGCATTACACACTCTTGTAAGACTTATAATCTTAATGTGTGAACAATCTTCTAATTTCCTTTACCACCACTCAAATATTGATCTTCATAAAAACCAGTTTAGCTCAAATGCATAAACATTTGCCTTGTACAAATCGATTACTATTTTCTGCACATTTGTTCACGTTTCTTTCTTAATTCTTTATATTTATTACACGTGGTTGACAACAAGATGCAATTTTCACGTTTGTTTGGTTTGGATTATGGAAAAAGTAGGGAGAAAGAAAATGGGAAATTGATATATAGAATAAGTATAGAAATTTCTCTTTGCTTCTCAAAATGATAGTAGAATAACATGTACTTTTTATATTCATTGATTTTTTTAATTCAATTTTTTTTTAACATATAGAACCATTTATTAATTTTTATTTGTTTAAGAAATTAAAACTAAGAAAATAAAAGAGAGATTATTTCTTTGTCGTTTCGTACTAGTTTTAAAGGAAATATTTATTTTAACGATATTCTTTTGGACCATCCATTTTTAATAAATTTTAGATAAATTATGCTAGTTATTTAAATTATTTAAAAAAAAGTGTCCTTTTGATATCAATTAAGGAATAGTGAATAGATTAAACTTGAATAATTCTAATCTTACGTTTAATAAATTATTTTAGGTAAATTTTCAGTTTTTATTAGGTCGATAAGATAAAATTAATGTGTGAAAATAGAATATGTTTTTCGATAAAATTATATAAAAAATAGTGGGTGTATTTATTAAAACAGTGTATTTGAGACAGTTAACTGATTTTTGCAGTTTGTCTTTCGGGACCGAAACTCTATCACCCTTATTGGATTGAGGAGAGTCAATAATTAATAATAATACAATTTTTATTTGATTAAACAAAATGAAATTATAACATTTAAATAAAAAAATATTTTTCCTTTCTTCATCTTCTAAATAAATTTATATTTCAGTTGATTCCGCTAAAAACAAATTGGCATCACTGTAAGTAAAACAAAATAAAAAAGTTTTTTTTTTTATACTAATAAAATATTCAGTGCTGTAGAAGAGAAAAATGTCTATGAAAATCTGAAAATTAGGAGCCACCTCCACCTTCTCCACCGGCACCGTCGCAGTCATAAACCGGCAATGGCCGATGAAGACGAAACCCTCTCTCTCCGCACCCTCTGCACCATGAGGTCCCTCCTTCTCCACCCTTCTACCTCAAAACGTACCGTTTCCCACATCCTCCAAACCCTAACCAGCTCTCCACACCCCACTCCCCACTCCCTCAAACTCCTCTCCGACGCCGCCGCGCTCCACCCAGACCTCGCCCCCTCCGCAGCCCTCCCTGCCGCACAGTCCCATCCCCATCTCGCTGTGGAAGCCATCGGCTCGGCCCTCTCGGGGCTCCATCTCGACGACGCGCGCTTCACGTCTCTGTGCTTCGGCACCTCTGTGCCGGCGCGAGCGTGGATGCTCCGGAACGCGGGTTTGAGTTTCAAGGTCCGACCTGGCTTGCTGCTGGCGGTGCTACTGGGGTTTACGAAGGATCCGTACCCTTACGTGAGAGACGCGGCACTAGAAGGGCTCGTCGGGTTCAGCGAGCGCGGTGGAGAATTGAAAGACGTTGGCTTGGTGGATGCGTGTTATCGACGCGCCGTTCAGTTGCTTCGGGACGTCGATCCTTGCGTTAGGTTGTCTGCTGTTCGCGTGGTAAGGTTCTCTTCTGCTAACATTTCAACTCCATAACTCTTCTACTTTCTCCCCTTCTTTTTATTTTTCTCTGCATCCAAGTTAACTTTTTATTTCATTAGAGTTTCATTCTTATTATAGAAATAAAAAAGAAAAAAAATTCTTTATTTTCTGTAATTTTAAACGTATTTTAATCATGAATTTTCCATTCATTTTAATTTCATAGCAAGTATTCGACATGAATAATTTATTTTAAATAAATAATTTTTATTATTTTACGTGGTTATTTTTAATTATTTACAGTTTACAGAAAGAGTAAATTATGAAGAATAGAGGTGAAGAAGATCAATTATGTGAGACATAAGTTTTGGTTGGTAGAACAAGTAGTGTGTGGTAATGCATTTTTATTTTTAAATAAGTGAGAAAAAGAGAATGATGAAAGTATTTAATTTGATTTTACTGGATTTCTTTTACAGAAAGGAGATCGAGGTTAAGAATGTAATTGCCACGTGCTTGCAATTGAGAATATAAATAAATTACTATTGTAATAATTAATTGAATATATTAAATTTAAATTTAAATATTTTTAAAGATTTTTATTGTTAATTCGTTTTTACATATATTTTAATTAAAATATACTCAGTGAATAATTTGATTAAAATATATAAAAATTAAATTTAAGAAAAAGACTGAGGTTTGAGGTTTAAAATTTTAATTTTTAACTTTCATCCGTTTTAATCTTGAACATATGATCCTGTTTCGCCTTTGAAGAAGACAAACAAGTTTAACGAATTTCGGTCCTGACGAGCCAGGTTACCATGACTATTTTGTTTATGCTTATCAATGTAGCAACTATAGTGAAGGTATTTTTATCTTTAGTTGACTAACTAAAAGAAGTGTGGTTACTCCTTTTTAATTATTTATAGTTTTTGTGTCGCGGAAAGATTAGAAATGACAATATCAGATATTTCAGTGTTAGTGTGAATCAGATAATGTTCTTGTCGAAGTTCAGTCAGTTGTCGAATGATTAATATTCTGTTTCTGAGCTATTTGATGGTGGTCAGGTGAGTCTGTGAATGATGTAAACTGTTATATTGCAGGTGGCTTCATGGGGTATGATGTTGGCAGCTTCTAATTCAGACACGAAAGCCTATTGGTCCAATGACGTATTTGCCAAGGTAGACTCTTACCCTGTAGGTTGCGTATGTCTCAAATTTTTTGGTGTTAAGTATCTGTTTTAGTTTTCTAGCATTTCGGACACTTGCTGGCTGATCCTTCAATATCACATAACACATTGACTGTATGTGCATATAGCTATGCTCCATGGCAAGAGATATGAATATGAAGGTCAGGGTTGAAGCATTTAATGGCCTCGGAAAGATGGAAATGGTGTCGGAAGATCTTCTGTTGCAAAGTTTATCAAAGAGAGTTTCAGGACGTGGAAAGCAAAAGGAAACTGTGGATCAGCGCACATCTGAACAATTTGTGATGTTGGCAAGTAGTGTTGCTGGAGCACTCGTTCATGGACTTGAGGATGAGTTCTTTGAGGTAACTTTTGAAAACTCCTTCGTAGTAGAGGTTAATATAAAATTGACAGCAATTATCTGGTATAGTTATAATGCTTTTTCCTTGCGTGATTATTTGATAATATTGACTTCATTTCTGCATGATATGAAGGTGAGGAAGTCTGTATGTGAGTCCTTACGCACACTGACAAGCCTATCTGCTGAGTTTGCACGTGAAGCCTTAGACTCATTAATGGATGTGCTGAATGATGATTCGCCGGTGGTTCGCTTACAAGCTTTAGAAACCATGTATCAGATGGCCATTAATGGCCGTTTAAAGCTTCATGAAAAACATTTCCACATGGTTTGTTTCTGATCCTTCATTAATTTTGCTGTGTCCGGTATAAATTTTAGTGCCTACGGTTTTTCCTTTCGTTGAAACTATTTTCACTTCAAATATAAAAGTGTCATCTAGTCTTCATATTCTATTTTGATTTTTAATGACAAAAGTTCCATTTTGTTTTCATTTTTTTTACCCATTTTCAAATGTTTGTATAGAATCAGTGAAAATAAAAAACAAAGCAAAATCAAGGCAACATTTTCTTAATTAAAACTGAACAAGAAATGAAAACAGAAATTGTTTTCTCGAACCAAATGGCCCGAAGGTTTTTTACTAGATTTGTAGAATGAACTAAGTCAATAGGGTTGACAAAATTACATTTGGAAAGTGAAGAATGACTAGCGGAATGTATGGAAAAGTTGTTTTTGTTGGGGACCAATGAGGCGTGGTTTCTGAGATTGGTTAGATTGCATGTTTGAGGTTTACCAAACAGGAAAGAATGATTGTTTTGGTATCGATGGAAAATCAAATGAATTACCAGGGACTGTTATGTCTTTTGGCTCTTCTAAAAAGAAGAAATAGTTTTGCTAAAAACTGTCTTAAGATTCAGCTGATAAAAACTTTTTCATAAACAAAACCTGGCGAACAGCACGAATCAGTTGCGGGGGATTTAATTGAGATTAGTTATGGACATCGAGTGTTTTTCTTAGTTGAACTCTCGAGTGATCTTAATCTTTTTTGATAAACCTAAATTGCCAAGATGATATATTTTTTTTCTCTTACTGACTCACCCAATGCCATTTTTTTTATATATGATGCAATTTATTATTGATATTAGTCATATGTCTTCATTTTATTTTGCAGTTTCTTGGAGCTCTGGTGGACAATAGTTGGGACGTCAGATATACTTATAGGAAAATACTCAAAGTAATGAAGCTAAATAATTTGGCATTGTTCAAATCATCTAATGACAGACTTCTGCAAAATTTAGACAGTTATCCACAGGTTTGCCTTATACTGTGTTCCACTTGTCTTTTATTTTTTCAATGGCTGTAAATCTCTTGTTAATTTTTTTATTTTCAGTATACAAGGTTATTTTACATTCAAAAATAAAACCAAACACAAATATACCCTACATGCATTTTTATTTCACAATTCAGGCAATAAAAAACTATATCCTTGAGGACCTTGACTACATATAATTACATCTTTTAACCGTTTTATATCTATTCTATGTTCTATTTGTAATTTTTATATATTTAATCATTTTTGTTTTGCATTATCATCTCTTCTTTCACTGGGCACCATTGACAATTTTATATAGAAATGTTAAAATAACCGATGTAAAAGACGTGAGAGATAGGTTAGATCAAGCAAAAATATTTGTAACCTAAATTGAATTAGGTCTATTTTGACATGATGAAACTACTTTTTAACTGTTAAGTTTAATTTTTAACTTTCATGCTTGTAGGATGAAGCAGATGTATTTTCTACTTTTTCTCATCTGGGCCGAAATCACAAGAAATTTGTAAGCATGATTATGAAGGACACGTTTGAAGAGGTGTGCTTAATCGGATTATTGTATAAAATCATATACTTGCTTGATCCTTTAGCATGTCAATGAAACAGATGTGTGCCTATATTTCTTTGAAGTAGTGGCACTGATTACCTTTTGGTTTTGCTTTTATAGGTAGAAACAGCTTTGGAAGGAAATGTAGAATTTGATAGTGCAAGGATAGCTGCATTGTTAATTCTTTCTATATCTGCTCCACTCTTGGATGCTGATGTAGGCAGAATACCACCAGTAATGTTTTCTTATGCAGTTACGTTCCTGGGTAGAATTTATAATGCTTTTAGTGATATCATGGATAGGGATGCCCTTTTGGCCTGCCTATGTGAGAAAAGCAGATCTACAGAGTATTCTGCATCAAATATTAACCTCGGGGAAGGGGAGCAACAGTTGCCTTTATTTGAAGGTGATGCTCCAAATGTTGCTACCAATGAGGTGATTGACTTGCATATCACAAGGGAGCCGAAAGAGTTAGCAAACCATCAGATAGAACAACAGCAATCTGTTCATGATGACGTTATAAACTTCGCAAACTATATCCTTGCAAAGCCCCCTGATATGTGGCCGAGCATACAGTCCGGTCATACAAATGAAGTGCTAAGGTCCTTAAGGTAATGAATTGTTGTATAACTTCAGTAACATGTGCCTTGGTATTTGTTGTTTCTTCCGATATTTGTGTCATGTGTTTGTTGCATACGAGTAACCCGAAACCAGTGTACAGATTTCATTTACAATAATTCAATTTTGGCATATTGATTTATATTTGTGAGATGAGTTTATGATATATACAGAATGTGGGCATTCTGGTTAGTTACTTGTATCTATCTTTGGTATTGGCTTGAAATTTAAGATGTTCTTCAAGCTTATACTCTTTTTATTATATTTGATTGATAAAATTCAGCATGCATGTGTCTAACATTCTCCTTGTTCTTTTAATCATTTCTTTCCTTGTGCTGATATCAATGATGCAGGTGTTTGAAGGAGTTAACCACTATGAAACTTGGTTCTTCGGGATATGCTGATGCTGATGCTGATGCTCTGGCATTTACTATACTATATCTCCGGGTAGTAGTGCTACTTGCAGAAGTATGGGAGCTCTTGCTGCCAGCAAAAGGGTTGCGTTCTCAGCGAATAGGAAAATTGGAATTCAAACTGGGAAAGCTTGATAGGAGGGTTAAAGAATTGATAAGTAGGTTTATAGGCTTTTCTGCAGAAGAGGAATTGAACCTCTTGGAGCTAATGTTATTGACATGTGCTCTCAGGATATGTAAAAATGAAATCATCTGTCTTAATCATACATTCAAGAGGTTGAGTACTCTATATTCACGTGTTGAAACTATCCTTAAAGAAAGTTCAGCTTTGCGATCCAATTTCGTAGTTGAACTTGGGAAAGTATTAAGTACCGTCTCCATCAATGGAGCTTCCTGCAGTCCATTTCAGTTTGATGCATGCCTCAAGTTTTTCTCTCTGAAGCAGTTTGTGTTTCATGGATCAATCAAACATGTAAATGCAGAACTAAGCATTCCCAATAATGACATGGAACATCCTCTTCCCTTTGTTTCAGGACTACCAGTGGGTGTACCATGTGAAATCACTCTCCATAATATTTTAAGTGAGAGTAAGTTGTGGCTAAGGATGGCTTTGGATGATGGTTTCATACAACATGTCTTTCTTGATTTGGACCGTTTTGAAGGCTCTGAAGATGTAAGAAAATTTACATTTGTTGCGCCGTTCTACAGAACAGCAGAAGCTTATTGCCTTGCATTGAAGGTTTGCATTGGTTTAGAATGTTTATTTGAAAATGTGGGTCCAGTACAAAGGTTTGGGGGACCAAAACGTGAACTAGTTCTTCTTTGTAAAGAAAAACAAGTTTATCTTTCAAAGGTTAATAAACATTAATTTATTATCTTTTTCTTGCTTTTAGCTAAACTGCCGCTCAATAAAATAATAATATAATATTTTTATTTTAAATATTAATTTTAAAATTAAAATATAATAACATATTTTAATACCTCATTCAAATAAAAGATATTAAATATATACTTCTGACAGTTATCTGGTCTATTTTTATTGGAAAACGATTCTTTGACAACTGAAAACAAACATCCGTTCGACAACCGGGGTTAAAAAGAAATTAATTAAAAATAAGGGTGTGACTAGTTAAATTGTAGAGGGGTAGAGATGTAATATTGTAAAAATGGGGGATGTAATGGTAAAAAGTGAAATATTTCTTCTTCCCCTCGCTCTTGTTCTTCCTCTCGCTCTCGCTTATCTTCTCCGTCTGGCTGTTCTTCCTCTCGCTCTTGCTTTGTCTATGTTTAAATATTCGGTTCTATTCATTTCGTTTAGGGTTTAATTTGGTTGTTGATTACGGTTTTGAATTCGTTTGCATTGTAAAGAAGAAGCATACAACAACCATCGAGGTTAATGTATTCTTTGCTTTCTAATTACTCACAGATTCTTTGTTCTCTGTTTTCGTTCACTGTTGACTATCTCAATAGTCATAAACATATATCATGACTGGCAAAAGAAAAAGCTCCAAGCGCAGCGACTTCTTCAAGTACCCAAACAGAGATGGGGAAGGAGGAGATAGCGACCTTAGATAGCGGTTAATTAGAACCGCTTTTAAAAATATATATTAGATAGCGGTTCGCTGTGAACCGCTATCTAAAGTATCGTTCAGATAGCGGTTGGCCAAATAACCGCTATCTAAAGTAATATATGTAAAGTAATCGACTATAATTGGATAATAATCGATCATAATGTATAGTTGAGATAGCGGTTGGTCAAATAACCGCTATCTAAAGTTATATATGTCAAAGTGATCGACTATAATTGGATAATAATCGATCATAATGTGTAGTTTAGATAGCGGTTGGTCAAATAACCGCTATCTAAAGTCATATATGTCAAAGTGATCGACTATAATTGGATAATAATCGATCATAATATTCGATCAGGGAGGAGATACCGGTTGGAGGAGAAGATAAGGACAACTTTCTTCCATTCCACTCTTGCTCCAATCCCAATAGTCTGAGATTGAAGATGATGTCAACAGTTAGCCAAGAAGGTTTATGGCAAACTGGAAGGAGTGTTGAGAGATAAATGATCTACCTTAGGTAATGCTTTGTTTTCAGTGGGAACCGGTGGAGATTGAGGTGAAGGTCTTGTAGTCTCCGGATTGGTTGGAGTAGAGCTAGTACATCGGACACCTGCGCCAACTTGAGAAGAATGCTCATCTGAAATGAGAGTCGATGCAGCGGAGCGATTTGAGCATCATTGCTCGGTGTCACGGATTCCCCATGGTTGGCTTCCGGCTCCGCATCCCGGTTAGGATATGTTAGAAGAGAAGGCTGAGATCAAGCCAAACTGTTTTTATAGAAGATTTTCAAAACCGTCGGTTTAATTAATCTATTAAAAGATTCTTTTAATCTGTTAAAAGTGCAGCTTTAATCTGTTAAAACTTCTTTTAATCCATTAATACGTTCTTGATTCTTTAACAGATTTGTTTTAATTGATACTGACAACGTTTATATCAATTAAAACACTTTATAAAAAATCTTCCAAGTTGATTTAATCGATTGTTTCGCGATTCAATCGATTGAAATACAAGAAAACTTTCTTAAAAACTTTTCAAGTTATTTTAACTGATAAAAATAAGTTTTAATCGATTAAAACTCTGTATGTAAAATTTCAAAGTTTTTTTAATTGATTGAAACGATATTTAATCGATTAAAAGAGTTCTGATCGGTCATAACTAAATTCTGATCGATCATAACTGACTCTGATCGGTCATAATTGTCTTCTAATCGATCATCCTGACCCTTCAAGTGATTTTAATCGATTGAAACGTGTTTTAATCGATTGAAACGTCAGTAAGTCATTGAAACATTGTTAACATGACAGCTACATCTCTGTTTTCATTTATATCTCCCATGCTAGATAAACGATGAAGGATACAGTTCCTACCATTGACAACAATATAATAGCAACCATCTCCTTTAAATTATATTCATATTACAATACACTAGTTTACCTACTTACATCATGCAAAGATACAGTCGCTTGAGCGACTGGTGAAGGACAGACGAAACGTCCTACACAGTTAGCCATCTAATAAATCTTGGTTCACCACATATAACATTTAACTGTCGCTCAAGCGATTACAGATTCGCTTGAGCGCGACTGAACCTGAAGCGACCTTACATAGCGGTTAATAAGAACCGCTTTTAAAAATATATATTAGATAGCGGTTAAACGTTAACCGCTGTCTAAGGTCTGTGAATAATCGACTATAAGCTATAATAATCGATCATATTCTCTCATTTTTCTGAAGTCGCTCAAGCGACTTTATCATCGCTCGAGCGAAAACACCTAATAGAATGGGGATTCTCGGGTTGTGTTTCGCTTGAGCGACTTAGTCTCGCTCAAGCGACATTTGATTGACTTTGCAGAGCGGTTAATATTTTAACCGCTTTTAAAAGTAAACATATAATAGCGGCTATATGTTAACCGCTATCTAAAATATACTTTTAATAGCGGTTATTTGTAGAACCGCTCTTTTTAGTAGGTTTAGATAGCGGTTTCCAGAACCGCTATCTAAAGTCCCAATTTTAAAAAAAAATTGTTTAATATTTGTTTTGCTTATTTGGTCAAAAAGACTAGGTTTGCTTTAAAATTATCTAAATTCCCAATTTAAAGTCTCAGAACGATTTTAATATTATTGGTTTGTTATATACTGAAATGTCTACAATTAGGTTTGGTTTTTTTGAAGGTAGTTTGCTGTTATCATGCAGAGTGATTTTTATTACATGTCTTTCATTGGACGTAATATAGAACCGATGATTGTTACGTAAATGTATGGACCATCAACTGCTTATAAATGCATTGAAGAAATTAAAATTGTTGTTACATTGTTATATTTACATCCACAAAATCAGAATGTATAGTCTACACTACTGTTGCACGTCTATGTCCTATCATATATACTCTAACAAAATCAGAATGTGGAGTCTACACTACTGCAAAATTCTATGTTGTAGATATTAACACTTATGTCCTGCAAGTTGAAGAAGAAATCATTAGTATACATGAACGTCATGCACTTCTAAACTAATGTAATATTCATTGTTGACAAAGTATTTCATTAAAAAAACAATGTTTCCAAACCATTTAGTTGAGGAAGACAATTGTGTGCCGTCAACATTACTGTCAAGTGATGTCAACAATGACACAAAACCAGTGGTACCCAATGTTGATGGCTGCAAAGGGCAACAATTACATGAGTTTTGACAAATGACTTTATTGCCATTTTACATAACATAAACTGCATAAACAGTATATCAATCCCACAAATAAATTCAAATGAATTGCATATCACACTTTAAATAAAGCAAATTCAATTGAACAATCACTATAACATGAAATAAATTTCATTTTTGACACACACCAATCCAGATGACCGATAATCAACATGAGTTCCTTCAGTGTTCCCCTGTAATGGCCAAGATAAGATATTAATGAACTTATGAAATCATCCAATACAAAATAACATGACAGTTGTGGATATAATACTTACAATATTTGTGGTGCACGTGTGCTGGCCTTTATTTTGTAACCTTCGCGTTGCACTTTTTTCACTTGTTGACACCTTTCGGAGTGAACGTGGTCTTCCTTTCCTTTTAACATGCAACGGGCTACGAATATCAATGTCAACGTTGTCAACATATAAGCTTTGTGAATTTCTAGGAGTATTACTTTCGCAGATATTGGTATCTATTTGAGTTTGAGAACGTTGAGATGTATGTGTTGGAGCAAATTTATTCATCATTTCATGCAACATGTCTGTCTGCTCAATTGACTCTGATGCAACTTCAGCAATCTCATAAAATCTTTTACACAACTCATCGTATCGTTCAATCTGCGGTTGCTTCTCCTTTACATTGTAGGTGGTTTTCATATAAGTATGCTTCCTTCTCACATTTTTACTCCATCTACTTAAAATGTATTTGCAGGGAATCTTTTTAACCCTTTGTTGAGCAAGGACGACCAAACAATGTCGGCAAAGAATACCTTTGAATTCAAATAGCAAGCACGTGCAACTGACATTTTGGTCATCAAGGTTGAAACTTACACTGTACAGGTGTTCTTTAGAATCTTCACCACAAATAGATTCCTCCATAACGTCATAAAACCAAGCAGATCCAAGGCAAGACACATGCACAACACTGCAGTTGATTTTTCCTCTAAATTCTGCTTGAACCTCTGCGAATTTTGAATGTGTATACTCCGATTGAAATTGCCTCTCTATCGTAGACTGTGATCCACAATTAATAATTGTATGCATGGATGCAAAATCAGCTTCATATTCCTTCTCAGCCTTGTCTTGTAAGGCATTTTCATACTGCTTGACAAATTGTTGGAGGGATGTCATTGAGGTGATATATCCATCAAAAAATGCATTCATACTTTCACTTCGTTGTGTAGTTGACATCCCAGCCCAAAATTGGTTTTTCAAAAAGCATGGAACCCATCTCTGTTTCTCTTGGAAAAGGCTATTCAACCACTCATTGTCTTGTAAGCCAAAATCTGATATGAAATTAGCCCATTTGGATGTGAATTCAGATATGGTGGAAGACTCATAAACAACCTCCTTCATAGCATACTTCATATTTTTATATTCTGTATAACCTTTCAACTTTTCTGGAATTTTTTTCATTATATGCCATAGACACCACCTATGACGGGCTTCAGGAAAAACTATCTGAATGGCATTTTGCATTGCCTTGCACTGGTCAGTGATAATACCCGTAGGAGCCTTCAATGACATGCAACGTAACCATGATTCAAATAACCAAATAAAAGAAGTGGTGTCTTCACTTGATAACAACCCACACCCTAACAATATGGAGTGTCCATGATGATTTACACCCACAAATGGTGCGAACGGCATGTCATATTTATTGGTCAAGTATGTTGTATCAAATGAAACAACATCGCCAAAGTATTCACAAGCCGCCCTACTTCTAGCGTCAGCCCAGAAAACATTTTTTATACGATTATCATCATCCAAGTCTATATCAAAATAGAAATCCTTGTTCAAGTCCCTCATTTGTGAAAAATAATTCAATAGAGCTTTCCCATCACCTTCTTTTCCTAGTGCACGTCTTTGTTTATTGACATAGTTGCGTACATCTCGTTCGACAAATTGGAGGTTTTCATAACCTCCTGCACTACTAACAACTGACCGAAAGCTTTTATTGATCCTCACACCTGCATCATCATTTATGTCTAGAGTCCTCTTCACATGCAAACTAATGTTCCTATTGCTTCGAAACATTCTGGATTTCTTTGGGCTAAGAGAATGTGAATGTTCATCATTCACCGACATAATATACCATAGTCCTTCCTTTAATACAACTGTTATCCGTGCAGGACATGAATTTGTTTTGGTGGGTTGGGTTCTAATTTCAGTAGGTGTAGCAGAAACATACTTACCAGCCCTTGCACACACCAACATGAAGTACCGCAATTGGTTATCGGGCCCCTTCTTTGAACTCCTTGTTTTGATGCCAAATCCTTTTTGTATGGCATATTGTCGATAAAATGATTTAACTGCATCTGCAGTTTCAAAGAACATTCCTACACATGGAGCAGAACCGTCGTATTCTGTTGTAGTCCTGACATCTGCGTCAGGAGATCCTTCATCATGGCCAACCAACACTTCTTCTTCATGTAAACTTGTGGCATCTGCATTACTGGGTATTTTATCATGTACACGTATCATTTCTTGGTCTACACCTTTGAGAGGACCATCACATTGTTGTACATCCGCATCACTACCTATGTCATCATACACGGCCAAAATGCCTTCATTGACAACTACATCTCTGTTTTCATTTATATCTCCCATGCTAGATAAACGATGAAGGATACAATTCCTACCATTGCCAACAATATAATAGCAAGTTATATAAGTTCGGAACTTGGAGACGAAAATAGTCAATGTAAATGTTCAATCGTTTATCTACCCAAAAAACACAATTTTAGATCACAATGTAGACAAACTCTAAACGCTAAACCCTAAAAATATATAATGCACTAACTCCCAATAAGCGCGGCCTACAACAACAATGGCGAATGGAGACTGGAACGCGAACTTGGCGACACACAAATATGTTACAATGTAATATGCTTCAATGTGAGCAAGAGAATCAGAAAGATTGAAAATAACGTACCTGAAGCTTAATAACACACAAATATTTTTTATTCGATAACACTGTACATTTAATATTTTTTTATTCAGTTGTCGAATGGATGTTTACACTCGGGTGTCAAAATATCAGCACTCTTTTTATTAACCGTAAAAATGTTATTTCAATATAAAATATACTGAAATGATAAAAAAAAGTTATATTTCACGTTAAATTCATTGATTCACTGTGCCATTACATCGCGGTTAGAATCCGCACTAATTTGAAACTAACTGACATGATCATATACTTATAAGGTGATCACCTTTTAGATACTTTAAAAAAGTCATTTTTCAATAACTTCATAAAAAAGTCATAAAAATAAAGTCTTTTATTCTGGCTTAGCTTAATCAGATAAAATTTAAAAAAAAAAAAAAAAAAAAAAAAAAACTCATATCTTATCTAATGAATTGGATAAAACCTACAAGTCTGAAAACCCTAACCCAAACCCACATACGAAAACATGAGTCATTCATATTATTACGACGGAATAACGGAAATTCTGTCATGGCTTGCAGTGAAATCGCTTATGCGATTTAAGTGTATCAGCAAATGGTTTGAATCATTGATAACCGACCCATGGTTCGTGAAACTGCATCTTCAAAGATCACCCAGAGGAGAGAACGCTGGTGCAGTGCTTAAGCACCGACAATGTGAATCCTCCTTTCGTCTTTTCATGCCCTATCCGTATTATGGAAGACAAAGTGTCGTTGGATGTCCATGATCGCACCCTCGAATACGATCTTAGCGGCTTGTTCGGGGTTATTGGAACCTGCAATGGACTGCTGTGTCTGGCCGGACCTCACATGTTCCACGTGTGTAACCTCGCCACCAGAGAAACAGAGGAATGCCCCTTTCCTGTTTGTTCGCCCGATCAATTTTATTGCATAGCTGCGTTTGGCTACGATGCTCTACGCGATGTTTACAAGGTGGTATTAATGCTTGCCTCTATTGATCTCCTGAGTGATTCCATCAGATACTCTCATGCCAAAGTTTGCAACATAGATGGCAACAATTGTTGGAGAGACATTGAAGGTTTTCCCAATCCCAGTGTAGTGCAGGGTTCAGGATCGGGATTGTATCTGAATAGCACTCTTAATTGGATGGCGTTGGATCGTGATGATGCCCACCACCATGACTTGATTATTGCATTTGGTGAATTGGCTATTGTTTCACTTGATCTTCGGACTGAGACATCCACGCAGTTCTTGCTGCCTCAAGTTCTTGATACAGTGTACATGCTAGATTCCTCCCATGTAGGATTTGAATGGGGCTATCATGACAGTTTGGTAGTTTTGAAGGACTGTTTGGCTCTCTTTTTTCACAATCACACCAAAAGAATTATTTCCATATGGCAGATGAAAAAGTTTGGCGATCGTAAATCTTGGACATTTTCTCTCAACATCAACATGCAAGATCTTCAGCTTCACTGCATGCCATGTCCTTACTTACAGCCATTGATAATGCTTGAGAATAAAGTTCTCATCCTCGACTCTACACATAAGAAAATCAGAATAGTTACATTTGATGGTCGTGGTAATGTACTAGAACATCATCACATTTCCACCGACTTATACAGGATCTTTCCTACGAGTTATGTTCAAACCTTGGTTTCGCCCATAAGTCACTAGGTCTTTGTGTTTATAGTAATATTTGTCATTTCAAATCCTTTTCTACTTATTGTGTTGATAATAGACAAGCGATGGGTACAAGTTCTGAATGATTTTGTTTTGGTTGGATCCTCACAACATTTTTTAATCATTTGTTAATTGTTATTCTGGTTTATCATTGCTAATTGTTGAGAGAGGAAAATCATTTTGTGAAATGTAATGTCTTGTGATTGTGACACAAACTGCATTTGTTGAAATGTTTCTTTTGCAACAAATAAAAGTATCGGTATTTTTTAATAACAAACAAACATTCACTACAAGAAAAACACCAAATAGTGACCGAAATGAGTGACTGAAAAAATTCAATCACTCGATAAGTAATCGAATCAGCGATCGATTTCTCTGATTTAGTGACTAAAATTTCAATCACAGATATCTGAATTTTTTTTTATATTTAGTAACTCGATTTAGTGACTAAATTTTCGAGTCACTAAAAAAATAATTTTTAAATTGATAACTATTTTTCATTTATATAAATATTTTATTTAAAATATTTTAAATATAAATCTACTTAATAATTTAAAATAAGTGATAACATTGTTAATAACATTATAAAAATTTTAAAAAAATAGTTTACTAACTTATTAAATAATTTAGTAATATAATTATTTAATTTTATTTTTTAATTTAGCATGTGAATAAAAAAATTAAAATTGATTATTAAATTAGTCATCGAATCGGTCATCGATTCGGTCACTGAATCGATCACCGATCGGTCATCGATTCGATCATCGAATCGGTCACTAAATCAATAATTAAATTAATTATTAATTTAGTCTCTTTATATATATATATATATATATATATATATATATATATATTACTTGTATGTTAATAAAAATGTATTTCAATGTATTTATAAAAAAATAAAATTATTTTAATTACTGATTTGATATTTTAAATTTATATTAATATCTTGGATAATTTAATAGTTGGATATATATTTTAAGTTTATATTAGTCATTTTTATATAAAAGTGTAAAAATAAAGTGAACTTATTTTAAAATTTAATTAAACATAATAATATAATATAGTATTAACCATAAATATGTGAAGATTTAGTTAGAAATTAATTTTAAGTTTTATTGTTTTTATTTAAAAAAAATCATTAAAAAAATTTAAAATAATCAATTAAAGTAAAGAATTTTAATTTAATAAATGTGTTAATATTATTAGAAGAATTAAATTTATATTAATAATTATATAAAATTATAGATATATTAAAATTTAAATTATTGGTAATTTTTTTAATTATTAAGCTAAAATTTGATAATATTAATAAATTAAAAATAATATATATATATATATATATATCACTTTAATTTTTTTAATTAAAATTAATTTCATAAAAAAATTAATATTTGAAAATTAAAATGCAAAAGTATATATATTTATCTTTTACTTAATTATACTTTTACACCTAAAAAAAGAAAAAAATAATAAAATTTTCTTTTATTAATCATTTTAATAAAATAAAAAAATATATAATAATTACTTTTATAAAAAAAAAATTTAACGTTCTTGATTCTTTAACAGATTTGTTTTAACTGATACGACAACGTTTATATCAATTAAAACACTTTACAAAAATCTTCTAAGTTGATTTAATCGATTGTTTCGCGATTCAATCGATTGAAATATCTGCAAAACTTTCTCGTAAAACTTTTCAAGTTATTTTAACTGATAAAAATAAGTTTTAATCGATTAAAACGCTGTGCAGAAATTGTTTTAATCTATTGAAACGAGATTTAATCGATTAAAATAGTTCTGATCGGTCATAACTGCATTCTGATCGATCATAATTGAAATGATATAATAGCGGTTCCAGGTTAACTGCTATCTAAGTGAGCTTTTAAGAGCGGTTCCTGTGTAACCGCTATCTAAAATGTATCTCGCTTGAGCGACACTCTTCTCGCTCGAGCGAAACGCCTCCTGCACAAAATTGGTATTCTCGGGTTGTATTTCGCTTGAGCGACTCTAGTATCGCTCGAGCGATATTTAATTCTGATCGATTAGATTTTTGAAATGATCGATCATATTTGATAATTTTTTCAAATAATTAATTATAATCGATTAGTTTTCTAAATTATTGATTAGAATTGATTAGTTTTTCAAATAATAGATTAGAATTGATTAATTTCTGAAATATATACTAAAAAATTATAATTAAAAATATAAATTAGTTAAGAATATTGACTATTGTAAAGATAAAGTAGAACATGGGAGGAGACGAGGATGATAATATAATGATAGAACTTACAAAAATGTAGAATTGAGAAGTTTGAAACAAATAAAATTAAGAAAATAGATATTTAATTACACTTTTAATAAATTTAAGATAATACTAGTTTTGATTTTTATTTTTAAATATTTATTTTAATTATTTAAAATAGAGAAACTATAATTTTAGTTTCTAGCTACTTGAATTTAAAGAATTAAACTTATTATTATTTAATCTTTTAATTTGTAGAATTAAACTTAATATAATTGTTACAAATACTTTGTAGAGGCATTTGAGAAAGTTTTTGTCAAAATACTTTGTTTTTAATTGTTAAAAACATTTGTAGAGGCATTTTGCAAAATCTTTTAAGTGAAGAAACCTATGCAACAGAAATCTTTTAATTTTAGTATTAAAAATTTAAATTATATTTTATTAAATTAAACTAGTTACAATATATTTTTTTACTTTGAGAATGAACAATATAATTAAACTCAAAATTGACAATATTATAATACATTTTTGAACTCTTTTGGATTAATTTTTTTTCCTAATTTTTGATAAAGTTAATTTTAATATTTAAAAGTATTTAACATTTTGAATTCTGAAAGGTTTTCTCTAATAGCAAATTTAAAAACATAATATTCAAAAAAATAGTTAATGTAAGTTTTCATGAAGATATGATAGCGGTTCCACGTTAACCGCTATCTAAAGTATAATTTAGATAGCGGTTAATGGTTAACTGCTATTAGAAGTGCACTTTTAAGAGCGGTTCTTGTGGAACCGCTATCTAAAATGTATTTTGCTTGAGCGACAATATTCTCGCTTGAGCGAAACGCCCCCTGCACAAAATTGGCATTCTCGGGTTGTATTTCGCTTGAGCGACACTACTCTCGCTCGAGCGAAATACGATTCTGATCGATCATAACTTGAAATGATCGATCATAATTGAGAGGATATAATAGCGGTTCCCTTATAACCGCTATCTGAAGTGTATATTAGATAGCGGTTAAGGCTTATACGATATCTGAAGTGTATTTCGCTTGAGCGAGACTACTCGCTCAAGCGAAATCCGATTCTGATCGATTATATTTTCAAAATGATCGATCATATTTGATAATTTTTTCAAATAATTAATTATAATCGATTAATTTTCTAAATTATTGATTAGAATTGATTAGTTTTTCAATTAAAGATTAGAATTGATTAATTTCTGAAATATATACTAAAAATTTATAATTAAAACTATAAATTAGTTAAGAATATTGACTATTGTAAAGATAAAGTAGAACATGGGAGGAGATGAGGATGATAATATAATGATAGAACTTACAAAAATGTAGAATTGAGAAGTTTGAAACAAATAAAATTAAGAAAATAGATATTTAATTACACTTTTAATAAATTTAAGATAATACTTGTTTTGATTTTTATTTTTAAATATTTATTTTAATTATTTAAAACAGAGAAACTATAATTTTAGTTTCTAACTACTGAATTTAAAGAATTAAATTTATTATTATTTAATCTTTTAATTTTAGTATTAAAATTTTAAATTATATTTTATTAAATTAAAATAATTACAATATATTTTTCTACTTTGAGAATGAACAATATAATTAAACTCAAAATTGACAATATTATAATATATTTTTGAACTCTTTTGGATTAATTTTTTTTCCTAATTTTTGATAAAGTTAATTTTAATATTTAAAAGTATTTAAAATTTTGATATAATGAGCATGATAATATAATGATAGAATTTACAAAAATGTAGAATTGAGAAGTTTAAATTTTTTTTTAAGAAAATAGATATTTAATTATACTTTTAATAAATTTAAGATAATACTAGTTTTTAAACCTTTTTCTAATATTTGTTTTTAAAAATATAATATCATTTTTAATATTTTATAGATTTTATATTTATATATTTATAAAAGTAATTGGATTAAATTTATTATCCTCTCATATATTATTATACATTTAGCGTAATTTTAGTTTATTTAAAAATTAGAATACAAATATACTATACCAATATATTATTTTCATTGTATATAAATTACAAAATTAATAATTTGTATACTATACTATACTAACATATTATTTGTATACTATACTAATAGTATAATATACTATATTATAATATTATTTGTATACAAAACTAATATCTTTATATATAAATATGGAAAGATATAAATATATGTAAAAATATAAACATATAAATATATATAAATATGTAAAGATATAAACATATATCTTTAATATTTTGTAAATGTAAATATAATTTATATATATTTTTAAATCTTTTTCTAATATTTATTTTTAAAAATATAATATTATTTTTAAAATTTAATATTTTTTTTTCAAATATATAAATATATAAAGATATAAATGTATAAGGATATAAATAAATATATAAATATATAAAAATATAAAAATATAAATATATAAATATATCAATATATATAAATATATATATATATATATATATACAAATATATCAATATATCAATATTATCCCCTCATATATTAATATACATTATGCTATATAAATATATCAATATATAAATATATCAATATTTAAATATATCAATATTTAAATATATATTAAAATATATAAATATATTTTTATTTATAGATTTTATATTTATATATTTATACGGATATACATTTATTTGTATATAAATATAATATATTTATAAGTTATTATTAAAAGATCCTAGTAGCTCAGTGGTTGGAGTTTCGACTTCCAACTCTAAGGTACCGGGTTCGAATCCTCACAATGATAATAAACCACCTAATAATAAGTTAAACTAAATAAATATAAATAAAAACTTAAATAAACATATTGATTAACTTTTTCATTGATTTAGTGACCGATTCCATTTGGTCACTATTTTAATTAGTAACCGATTTTAGCACATTTAGTGACCGAATTTTCGGTCACTATTTGGTGTTTTTCTTGTAGTGATTACAAGAAAAATTTCTTCTAAAATCCCACTTATTAGTCTCTAAAATGATAGAGTCACTAAACCAACTAGACATTAATTTAGAATTTTATTTTAATAAGTAGTTAAAATCTAGGTAGCTATTGTTAATCCTGATTTAAATTATATTTTAGAAATCATTCAGTGGCTAATTATATAAAAATCAATTAAATTTGCAATTATATAAAAACCAATTCAATAATCAATTATAGAAATAATTCTGAAAAGAATTTTTGAAAATTCTATTTTAACCCCTCACCTTTCTAAAGCTAACATGTTTTTTTTTTCAAATAAAACTTAAATTTATTATAATAATTATTTTATATATATTACATGTGAAGAAAATATAAACTACCGCATGTCCTTGAGAAATGATACCATATAATTAAATTATGAAACTAAGAATTAAGATTTACTTAAAAAAACTATATGTAAAGATCAAATTTGTTTATTTGTTTTGAATCACCTCTCTTTTCTCTCAAGTTTATCATTTTACACTCCCTTAAATCTATCTTGCAATCCAATGGACGTGCCAACTTTACATTTATTTTGATTGGAATTTTGTTTTGGAGTCCAAAACTTCGGAGATACTAATGTAATGTCATGTTTTTAGAAACTTGCAATTCATTATTTGATTTGATTTCCATTGGGCTATTTATAGATACGATTTCATATTATATATGTTATACATGAATAAATTGATATAATTTCATATTATAAATACGAATCACACAATACAACAATTGATTAACTTTTTCTCTCTCTCTCTTTTTTTTTTTTTACAAAAAAACTTTTCTTTCACTAATTTCTCTACTTTAATTAGATAGAATTCCATTTCATGTGTGATTAGTTACCAAATAAAAATTAAGTAATCTCCCTTCTAGATTTTGCAAAGAGAACTGGCAAGTAGTTTGGATAATAAAAAATTTCAATTTAACAAAAAATCAAAATAAAATATTGAAGTTTAAGTTTATCTTTTATGTGAGGTATGTTTTTTTTTTTAATTATATATTATAATAATATTATATGGTGCAAAAATTTCATATCGAAGTTTCTTCTGTACCGCCATTTTTTTATATGTGCGAAAGGGGGAGAGAGGAATGGTTGCAGCAAGTAATTCTCCCTCCCATATTACGCATTTTTCGTTCTTCTTCTTCTTTCGTCTCAATTTCAACCAACGACACTCTACTCGTGCATGATCTGATAAAAAGGGAGAGAGTTTGGATTAAGTGGGAAAGTTTCGGTAGTAATATCATACTAGGTAAGGGAAAGTTTAATTCATTCAATATATTAGACTGAATTGTTGGGTGCTCTGTGAATAAGGAATAAAAGTGGAAATCTGCACTGTTGAAAAAAAAAGGGAAATATCTAAGATAATAAAATCATGAGATTGAGAAATTTGGGATTTGTGTACGTTTGTATTGTTTTGCTTGATTTTTGATTGAAAATGATTCATTTATAGTTATTTGTATGTTAATGAGTTAATTGCATGCTTACAAATGACCTTGGGATTGAAACTAAGTGGAAATAGAGGTTTCTTTCATAGTGTGGTTTCCTTAAACCGACAGTTTAGCTCAAGCGAGAGTTACCTCACTCAAGTGAAATTCATTTAAAGTCCATTTATCCCACTTCTAAAATTCGTAGAAGATAGCTCCGAACTCCAAATTTAATGTTCCATATATGAAAATCGAAGCCCCGAAAATAAGGAATCCAATGAGACATGAATTTTAGAAAAATGAGATCTATAGAAAAAGTTATGACCAAAACAATAGGTAAAGGTCAAAATAAGATCAGTATGTTTTTGTGAGATTGACATATATATGACCTAAGATGTTATAATGTATTTTGTAAGTGTGAAATGATATGTATTGAATTGTATCTTGTGCCTTGAAGCCTGTTGTAGTGAAATGTGAGAAATACCAAGAAATATTCTCATAAGTGTGATGTGGTGTGTAGGGATATTAAATTTGGGATTCGATAATAGATATTTGTTAAGGGTAATGTATAAGAATGAGAGTTATGCTGAGTCATCAGGACAGATGTCCAGAATCAGTGATGTGTTGTGACGTGTGTGGATCAGACTGAGCCTAAGGGCTGATGACCAAAATCAGTCATGAGATGTTATGTATTGGCTAGACTGAGCCGGAGGGTGGTGTCCAAAATCAGTCAAGTGCTATTATTTGTTGACCCGAATGAGCCGTGAGGACATGTGTTCCATAATCAAGCTGATGTGAATGATTGTTGTTACGTTTGAACGGTACCCGGGGTGGTACAAAGTACATTAGTGTACTAACTATGTCGGAGGATTCAGATGAGGTCTCAGACTTCACTGATTGGTCGGGTCAGGTAGACTATGAGATCAAGTGGTGAGAAGTTGATGGGGGATGGTTGGTGGCACACTCGTAGGGCTACTCCAAGATGAGTGATGAAGGGCGCCAGAAATCCCACTCTGTATGGAGAGTGGTCAAAATGGTACTGCGAGTGCCCACAGATGATTACCTCTGAGTTCGAGTGTATTTAGGGTAAACTTCTAGAAGGCGTCCTAGTGTATTGATGATTTGTAATTGATAATGATATGTAATTATTAATTCTATATCTGTTTTATTATATTGAATGATTTAATGTTTACCCTTATTTTTCCATGTGGAAGAAACTGCTATGATCACTTTTATGTGGGAGCAGATAAGGAGTTGAGAGGTGGAGAGATGCGGTTACTGGGCAGCAGAGATAATTCAGTGGGGTGACCTTTGTAGGAGCTACTTTTTCATGTATTTATATAAATAAATTATGATGCTATATTTTGAGGTCCCGTTGATTAACCAGGATTTTAGTTTATATTACAGTTATAGTAATATAATATAATATAGATGTTGTTATTTGCTTGTTTACTATTTTGCAAAGGAATCATTATACTAGCGATTTCTAGGGTTGTTACAATAATGGTATCACAGCCTGGTTAGTATCCTTGTAAATCCGTGGGGATTGGTAGTGAACCTATGATAATTCTGTTGTGCTTATACCCTGATATGTGAGTAATGTTTTCTCTGTATTTATGGTTGTGTTTGATATAGGATGACACCGCGATCTCTTACTCCTACTCAGCCAAGTGTAGATGTCCTAGCCAGAGCAATGGAAATGATGGCAGCTGCCATGCAGCAGCAGGCTGCCTACCAGTAGTGGAGTCCAACTATGGCGTCATCCTCTGCTAGATTCACCAGCCAGAGCAGATGGGGCTGACTGAGTTCATGAGGCATAATCTGCCTCGTTTTGGAGGAGATTCGGGTCCAGATGCAGTAGAGAAGTGGTTGCGTGAGGTTGAGAAGACTTCACTTGGGAGATGGAGGATCATATGGGAGAGTCCTATCCATATCTATTCCCTAGTAAGTTCACTTTCGAGGACGAAAATTTTTATTGAGGGGAGATTGTGACATATGTTTTTATATTATATATTATAATAATATTATATGGTGCAAAAACTTCATATTGAAGTTTCCTCCGCACCTCCATTTTTTTATATATGTGCAAAAGGGGGGGGGAAGAGAGGAATGGTTGCAGCAAGTGATTCTCCCTTCCATATCACGCATTTTTCTTTCGCTCAATTTCGAGTAACGACACTCTACTCGTGCAAGATCTGATGAAACGAGAGAGAACTTGGATTAAGTGGGAAAACTTAGGTAGTAATACCACACCAGGTAAGGGAAAATTTAATTCATTCAATATATTATACTGAATTGTCAGGTACTCTGTGAATAAGGAATATGAGTGAAAATCTGAATTGATGAAAAAAAAGGAAATATTTGAGATAATAAAACCATGAGATTGAGAAATTTGGGATTTTTGTACGTTTGTACTATTTTGCTTGATTTCTGATTGAAAATGATTCATTTATAGTTATTTGTATGTTAATGAGTTAATTGCATGCTTACAAATGACCTTGGGATTGAAACTAAGTGGAAACAAAGGTTTCCTTCATGGCGTGGTTTCCTTAAATCGATAGTTTCGCTCAAGCGAAATTCCTTTAAAGTCCTTTTATCCCACTTCTAAAATTCGTAGAAAATAGCTCCGAACTCCAAATTTAATGTTCCATATATGAAAATCGAATCCCCAAAAATAAGGAATCCAATGAGACATGAATTTTAGAAAAAAGATATCTATAGAAAAAGTTATGACCAAAACAATAGGTAAAGGTCAAAATAAGATCAATATGTTTTTGTGAGATTGGCATATATATGACCTAGGATGTTAGAATGTATTTTGTAAGTATGAAATGATATGTATTGAATTGTATCTTGTGCCTTGAAGACTGTTGTTGGGAAATGTGAGAAATACCAAGGAGTATTCTCATAAGTGTGATGTGGTGTGTAGGGATATTAAATTTAGGATTTGATAAGAGATATTTGCTAAGGGTAATGTATGAGAATGAGAGTTATGTTGAGCCATCAGGACAGATATTCAGAATCAGCGGTGTGTTGTGATGTGTGTGGGCCAAACTGAGCCTGAGGGTTGATAACCATAATCAGTCATGAGATGTTATGTATTGGCTAGTATGAGCCGGAGGGTGATGTCCAAAATCAGTCAAGTACTATTATTTGTTGATCTGAATGAGCCGTGAGGGCAGGTGGTCTAGAATCAGGCTGATATGAATGATTGTTGTTGTGTTTGAATGGTACCCAGGGTGGTACAAAGTACATTAGTGTACTAACTATATCGGAGGATTCAGATGATGTCCCAGACTTCATTGATTGGTCGAGTCAGGTAGACTACGAGATCAGGTGGTGAGAAGTCGTTGGGGTAATGGCTGGTGGCACGCTTGGAAGGGTACTCCAGGATGAGTGATGGAATGCGCCAAAAATTTCACTCGATGTAGAGATTAGTCAGAATGGTACTGCGAGTGTCAACCACAATGTGCCCACAAATGATAGTCTCTAAGTTCAGGCGTAGTTAGTGTAGACTTCCGGAAGGCATCCTAGTGTATTGATGATTTGTAATTAATAATGATATGTAATTATTAATTCTATATTTGTTTTATTATATTGAATGATTTAATATTTACCCCTATTTTTTCATGTGGATGAGACTGCTATGATCACCTTTATGTGGGAGTAGATCAAGAGTTGAAAGGTAGAAATGCGACTACTGGGCAGCATGGATAGTTCAGTGGGATGACCTTTGTGGGAGCTACTTTTGCATGTATCTATATAAATAATTTATGATGCTATATTTTGAGGTCTCGTTGATTAACCTGGATTTAGTCTATATTACGATTACAAGTAATATAATATAATATAATATAGATGTTATTATTTACTTGTTTACTATTTTGCAAAGGCATCTTTATAATAACGATTTCTAGAATCATTACATTTTAACCTTAAATGATAATAGTAAATATTAATTATGTTTTAAAAAATATAAATGTCCCTTAGGATATCTCCAATAGGAAAACTGACATGAGTTGCTTCTTACATTGAAAAATGTAAAATAATTATTTATGATGTCATATCATTTTTAAATAATTCACTGTTGATTTTACTATATTAGAAGTTTTCTTAATAAATTTTAAAAAAATCATTATTTAAAAATTGTTTGTTTTTTAAGTTATTTGATGAAGTAATTATAAAAAAAATTAAACACTTATCATGATGAGATACTCATAGTGATCATTATTCTTTAGAAGATGATTCTCTTTTATTTATTCTTATTATAATTATATTTCATCGTTTGTCTAGGAGAAAAAAATTAAAAAAAAAACTACGAATCTTTGAACTTTTAATATGTAAAATATTATTTACCCCATAAATATTTTAAATAATATTTGTAAAGTAATTTTATTTTAGTGAATATTTCTAATCTTATTTTGATAAAGTTAAATATATTTTATATATTAATCATTTTTATTATTTAATAAAAATAATTTAAAAAATCAATTATTTTAATAATAAATTTTAAGCTTTTAAATCCATCACTAATATTCGTTGTAGATTTAATTATTGATTTATTACTTCTGTTAGTTATTTAATCATTAATTCGATCACTCATTCAATAATAAATTTAATTATTAATTTTGTTATTAAATTAATCACTATATATTAATGATCAATAAAAATGTGATAGACACATGCTCATCAGAATTTCGATCATCAATTTTAGTCATTTTAGTCACTGTTAAATATTTTTCTTATAGTGATCGGTAAATTATACAGCATGGAACAATAGATGTAATAGTGCAATTCGGTGAAGAGGGGAGGCACCATGTTTACAATCACAAAAGAAAATCAACAAAAAAAAATAAAATTGGTGTATAGGTATGCAACAAAGGAGGAAGGCAAGGGTTGAAGATGTAGATTGAAAAAATTATAAAAGAAGAATTTTGGAGAAATATTTTCCACACCATACTAAATAGAGTAAGAATTCTATATTGGAGTAGGTTCAAACATCTACCTTGTCATAGGTTACTTCTAAAACATCTATGGTCATTCATCATTTTCATATATTGATAGAGAATGCCCAGACAATTGAAAAGTTAGAAAGACTATGCTAACTAGGTTTTGAGTGACCTAGAGGATGGGAGAAGGTGTGTTGTGATTTCTATCCAAATGGAAGTGAGTAGTAAGGGAGAGATGATATGTTCATATTTAATAACGTCTTCCCGAAATCATCAAATCTTATTTGTGTTATGATAAAAATCATTTATTATTTCTAATCGGTTAACTTACCATGTTATTTTGTGTTTATATTTTGAAAACTATAATAATCATATGTTAACACATGAAGATGATGTCGCAGTTTTAAAGCAGTATTTAGGATAATAATAAAGAGATGCTAGAGGTAGTTGCATATATAGAGATATATGTAGATGTTTGAATATGTATGTGCTTTTATTTATTTTGAGGAATGATTGTAGATGATAGGGTTGTTCCTGTTGTAAAACTTAAAACTTAAAACTTAAATTAGTTGTTTAGTATTCCTAAAATAGTATTAATGGTTTTAGGCACAAGTTGCATAACCAAGAAATATGGGAAAATAGACCTATTTAATAGGTATTATAATTTACTTTTTGACATCTGAAGAGGCAAATATTTTGTCCATAAATACTTGTAACAACTTATTTGAAATTGCAGCAGGAGAAACATTGAAAGATTAAAAGAAAATAGAGTACTGCCAACTTCTATTTTCTGTCTTATTGCCAACAAATTGGCATCAGAGCTTATGTGTGAGGTGAGCGTGAGAGAACCTACCAAGCCTCAAGAGAGAAGAGTGACTCAAAGCTTTGTGAGGTGTGTGAGTTGAGTGCAAACACTTGAGAGAAAATGACAGGTCTAACCAATGGCATCCCGCTACCGAAGTTGACAAAAGGCGCTAACTATGACAACTAGAAGGTACAAATGAAGGTCCTTCTCGACTCCCAAGATAACTGGGATGTGGTCGAGACTGGGTATGAGGAACCAACAAACACAGATGAGTATTCAAATGTCCAGTTGAACGCGTTGAAGGTCTTTCGAGCTAAAGACAAGGCGGCTCTGTATCTGTTATACCGAGTCATCTGTTAGAATAGCGCAGCGGAATGTTTGCGTGAACGGACAAAAACCAAGAGGGGGGGTGAATTGGTTTCTTAACAAAAATTAGGTTTTAAATATTTTTCCCAAATTTTACCGATTAAAATGTTGTGTAAATGTAAATAGGATAAGGATAGAGTGTTACACAGAAGATTTATACTGGTTCGGATCAAAAGACCCTACGTCCAGTTGCTAATCACTCAAACAGAGGATTAACGTTGTCACTATGATCAAAGTTATATAAGCAGATTACAAATAAAAACATAAGGTAACGAAAACACCTCTCTTGAGTCACACAAGAGATGAAGAACAGCTTTCCCTAAAGACGGCACAATACACAATCCACCAAGAACTTCACTTAGTGATTTTTATCGCTTCTAGCCCACACTAGGTTCCAAAAGCCCCTTTTTCCTCCAACAAACAGTTCTCTGGCAATCACAACTCTCAACTTTTGTTTGAAAAAAGGTTGTTCACTTTGCAGAGAGCCTTAGAGAACCTTAAGTAGATGAATTAGGGTTTTGGAATTGGGGATTTTCGAAACTTGGTATATTGGGACTATGGTTTTCAAAAATAGGTTTAATTTGAAGTTCAAAATGCATATCTGACTGAAATAATCGATTATCTCAAGTGTTAATCGATTATTACAGAGTCAAAATCAACCGAAACCCATAACGCACTGTCTTAATCGATTATTTGGGCTGTTAATCGATTAACAACCCTGTTAATCGATTATTTCAGCTATTAATCGATTATTCCAGAGAGCTGATACAGAAAATTGTTTTTCTCTCTGTAATAATCGATTATTTAGCCTGTTAATCGATTAAACCAATGTGTTTTTGATAAAAATGAGTTTTTGAAGCTTCTAAAGAGTAGACTATGTGTTGGCTATCTTAGACTCTAATATTACAGACTCAAAATCATCAAAACAGAGTTATTACACAAGAATACAAGTCTTCAACTCTCTAAGTCCATTTTTCTTAAATCATCATCAAAATCAACACGTTTCATGTCCATGTAACTTCAACATTCATGTCCTTGTATGTTTCAACATCATCGACGAATCTGACTTTGAGAAGATAGCCAATGCAAAATATTCCAAAGTAGCATGGGATACACTTGAAAAAAATAAACAAAGGAGATGAACAAGTGAAGTAAGTTCGACTTCAAGCCCTTAGAGGCGAGCTGGAAAACATGAGGATGAAAGAGTCTAAAAGCGTATCAAAGTTCATTACTCGGGTGGAGACCATGGTGAACAAGCTGAATCGGAATGGTGAGAATCTTTCATCAAACAAAGTTGTTGAAAATATTTTGAGGTCACTGACGGATGATTTCGAGAACATCGTGTGCGTAATAGAGGAGTCCAAGGATCTATCAACGCTCACCCTTGAAAAGTTTGTTGGGTCCTTGGAAGCACATGAGCAGAGAAGGAAAAGCAAGAAGGGGGAGTCCCCTGAACAGACCCTCCAGGCGAAGGCGACAATAAAAGAGGAGAAGGTGTTCTATGCTCAGAGTACCAGAGGTTAAGGAAAAGGCAGAGGCCAAGGTGGTAGACGAAAAGAAGGACGAGGAAATAAGCAAGACGGTCAATAGAATTGGCGTGGCCAAGGTCAAGCTTGGGATGGCCGGACAAACACAAACAATATTGAATGTTATAATTGTGGGAAGAATGGACATGTTGCCAAGGATTGTTACTCGGTAAAATGCTACAACTGTGGAAAGAATGGGCATGTTGTCAAAGACTGTTACTCGGTAAAATGCTATAATTGTGGAAAGTTTGGTCATATTTCCAAAGATTGTAAGTCCGAGAAGAAAAAGGAGGAACCAATAAACTTTCTTGTTGAGGAAGAAGATGAAGGATTGTTGATGGTGACAAACATTCCCAAAACTGAGGTCAAATCAGGATGTTCTAATAACTCTGTTTGGTACTTGAACATCGACGCAAGTAATCACATGTGTGGTGACGAGCGTTTATTTAAAATATTTTATATTGTTTAGATAATGTTTAGATATTGTTTGATATTGTTAAGATATTGTTAGATATTGTTAACCACAATATCAAACAATATATTTTATTTATTTTGTTACTTTCAATTACTCTTTTAGTTGTACATCTCTCTACTATAAATAGATTACCCTATGTGTGATTTATATACAAGGGAGATTAATCTCAAACTCTATTTTCTATATATTCAACATGGTATCTAGAGCTTAAAGTTATTTTGAAATTTTTTTGCCTTTGTCCACTGCTGGAGCCGCCACCGCTGCTGCCGGTTAAACTGATCTTCCACATCAGAAAAGTGTTATTTTTGTTACTGGATATTATTTGGTAGTGTGAAAGTGCATGTCTAGGAAGGTTCTGACAAGGAAAGACTTGGTATTTAAGTGTGTTCATTAGTGACTCACCTCTCTTTCCTGGGAATTTACCTGGTGTACTGGTTCACGCTGTTGTCACCGCCATCGTCACCGTCTCTACCCTTTATGACTTCTTCCGCTCCTTCTAGTACTTCCAATTTTGTCAATACTACATCTTATCCTTCCATATACACTAACTATGTTAATGTGCACTTATCCATTGACAAATTAACTAGCCCTAATTATGCCACATGATCATCAGACATCAGATTATGGCCTTGAGAGTCAGAAGTATCTTGATCATCTTGCCCCAAAAGCACCTACTCTCACTCCTAATAAGGAAGACCATTGGGACACCATTAATGCTCAATTATGTGTGGTTCTCAAGGGTACTCTTAATCCTTCGTTAAAACAAATTTTTCGTTCCTACAAAACATGTGTCAAAATCTAGGAACATGTCAAGTTATTATATATCAATGATACTCAACGTCTCTATGGTGTATGTTCTAAATTTGTAGATATTATTGCCTTTAAACATCAAGATTCTATCACTGATCATATGGGCAAAGTTCATGCTCTTTTTCATGAGTTTAATGAGTTATTGCCTCCTTCCCCTGACCCTGCCACCGAGATAGCACAACGATCAAAGTTCTTCATGCTAGGGGCATTGCACGGACTTGCTGATCAATATTCACATATTCGTGATCAGATTTGGGGTTCTCCGGTTGTCTCCACCTTAACTTTGACCTGCTCCACTCTTTTGCGTGTACCAACAAAACCCAACCCTAACACACCTATTTTTGTTAATGATTCTTCTGCATTGATATCTTACCGTGATGACCAAACTCATCCTTACAAACAGGGAAAAGGGCGTCCTAAGTGTGAACATTGTGGCAAGTTAGGTCACAAGATTGACCAGTGTTACTCATTACATGACTGTGAACATTGTGACAAGCTAGGTCACAAGATTGACAAGTGTTATGCATTACATGGTCGTTCTCATCGATCTGCTGCAATTGTTCAGATTGATCTTTTCCCACCTTTATCTGCTAGGGATCCTCCTTCTTCTTTTTTATCAGACACACCTGCTATATTCAACAAATTTTTTAAATGGTATAAGGATAAACAATCTTCTAGTTTCATTGTGTCTGTCGCACAAACAGGTACATCTTTTGCTGGTCTGACCCAATCTTCTTCTTCTAGTCCTTGGATTTTTTATTCAGGAGCTACTGATCATATTACTGGTAACAAATCTTTGTTCTTCTCTTTATCCTCTCCTAATCCTTTTACCTTCTGTTACACTAGTTGATGACTCTAGAGTATCATCTCATAGTGTTGGAACTGTTAAACTTTTCCATTCTTTAACCATTGATAATGTTCTTTATGTCCCTGGGTCTCCTTTTAACCTATTATCCATCAGTCGTCTAACCCGTTCTCTTTATTGTGTTGTTTCTTTTACCAACAATTCTGTGTGTTTACAGGACCGGAGTTCGAAATAAGTGATTGACACAGGATGTGAGTCTCATGGTCTTTATCATCTTCGTCCCTCTACACATGTTGGTACAGTTATGGAGTTTTCCTCTCTTCTTCATGCTCAATTGGGTCATCCAAGTCTTGCCAAGTTATAGCAGTTTGTCCCTACCTTGTCTAAGTTGTCTAGTTTGGCATGTGAGTCGTGTCAATTAGGTAAACATAGTCGTACTTCCTTTTCTCGTAATGTCACACGTGATGTTTCGTCCTCTTTTGTCATAGTTCACTCTGACATTTGGGGACCTAGTCGCATTAAGTCTACTTTAGGTTTTCAATACTTTGTTACTTTCATTGATGATTATTCTAGATGTATTTGGTTATTTTTTATGAAAAATCATTCTAAAGTATTTCATATCTTTCAATCTTTTTTTAATGAAATACAAACTCAGTTTGGTGTTTCTATTAGAGTTTTGCATAGTGATAATGGTCGTGAATATCTTTCTCATTCTTTTAAACAATTATTGGTTTCTCATAGTATTTTATGTCAAACTTCTTGTGGTTATACACCTCAACAAAATGGTGTAGTTGAACGTAAAAATAGACATCTTATTGAAACAACTCGCACTCTTTTAATTCATGGAGAAGTTCCTCAACATTTTTTGGGTGATGCTCTTCTTACTGTATGTTATCTCGTTAATCGCATGCCTTCTTCAGTTTTAGATAATAAAATACTTCATTCCATTTTATTCCCTCATGAACAACTTCATCCTTTACCTCTAAGAGATTTCGGGTCTACATGTTTTGTTCATAATTTCAGTTCTGGTCTTGACAAACTTTCTTCGAGATCACATAAATGTGTTTTCTTAGGGTTTACAATATCACAAAAAGGATATAAATATTTTTCTTCTTCTCTTAACTGTTATTTTGTGTCTGCAGATGTCACATTTGATGAGTTCTCTCTTTATTTTAAAAGTCATTCATCACCTCTATCTCCATCCAATCCTGTCAACATTCCTAATATATTCAATGTTCCTAATGTTTGTGACCCTCTAACTGTGTCTTCTTCACTATTAGTTCCTGCTCCGCACTCAACTTCCTTTCCACCGTCTCTTCAAGTTTATAGTTGCCAAAATCAATCACAACTACCACCATGTGACTCCACTCAAGTGTCAACTATTCTGTCTCTTCCGGATCTGACACCTGAGTCTGACCTTCCCATTGCCCTCCGAAAAGGTATCTATTCTACACGTAATCCTCATCCCCATTATATTGCTTTGAGTTATCATTGACTGTCATTACTTTTTTATACATATCTTTCCTTTATTTCTTCTGTGACCATTCCAAAAACTGTTCGTGAAGCTTTAGCCCATCCTGGTTGGCCTCAGGTCATGTTAGATGAACTAAGTGTTCTTCATAATAGTGGAACTTGGGAATTGGTGTCGTTACCGTTTAGGAAATTTGTTGTTGGTTACAGGTGGATGTTTGTTATCAAAGTTGGACCTGATGGTACTATTGATCGCCTCAAAGCTCGTCTTGTGGGAAAAGGTTATACTTAAATTTTTAGGTTGGATTATGGAGATAATTTGTGGCAAAGATGGCTTCTGTTCGTTTAATTATCGCCATGACCGCTCTTCAACAATGGTCTCTTTATCAACTGGATGTTAAAAATGTTTTCCTCAATGGTGATTTGCAAGAAGAAATCTATATTGAGCAACCTCCAGGGTTTCTTGCTCAGGGGGAGTCTTTTGGGATGGTACGTCATCTTCGCAAATCCCTCTTTGGCCTAAAACAGTCTCCTAGGACCTAGTTTGGAAAGTTTAGCAAGGTTGTTCAACAATTTGATATGACTCAGTGTGAAGCAGATCATTCTGTCTTTTATCGACACTTGAGTGTTGAATGTGTTTACTTGATAATATATGTTGATGACATCGTTCTGATAAGTAGTGACAACCATGGCATCTCTCAGTTGAAACAACATCTCTGTCACCATTTTCAGACCAAAGATCTTGGCAAACTTAGATATTTCTTGGGTATTGAGGTGACACAGTCCAATGATGGTATTGTTATATCTCAGAGGAAGTATGTCATGGCTATTTTGGGGGAAACTGGGTTGATGAGTTCAAAGTTTGTTGATACACCCATGGATCCCAATACTAAACTTCTACCAAATCAGGGGGAGTCTATATCTGATCCTAAGCAATATAGAAGATTGGTTGAAAAATTAAATTATTTTACAGTTATTCGTCCCGACATTTCTTTTGCAGTCAGTGTGGTAAGTCAATTTCTTAATTCCCCATGTGAAAATTATTGGAATGCAGTCATTCGTATCTTGAAGTATATTAAAGGATCTCCTGGAAAAGGATTGTTATATGGTTCTAATAACCATACAAGAGTTGTTTGCTACTCAGATGCTGATTGGACAGAATCTCCTTCAGATAGAAGATCTACATCTAGATATTATGTCTTCATTGGTGGTAACTTGATCTTGTAGAAAAGTAAGAAACAGAGTGTTGTGGCAAGATCCAGTGTAGAAGCAGAAAATAGAGTTATGGTTTCAGCTGTCTGTGAACTTGTTTGGCTCAAGTAATTACTTAAAGAGTTATAATTTGGAGATGTCACTCAAATGATACTTGTGTGTGACAATCAGACTGCTTTTCATATTAGCTCAAATTTTATCTTTCATGAGATGACTAAACACATTGAGATTGACTTTCATTTCATTCGAGAAAAGATTATGTCTGGAGACATCAAAACTAAGTTTGTTAACTCATGTGATCAGTTAGTAGATATTTTTACTAAGTGTTTATGGGGGTCTAGAATTGATTATATTTGTAACAAGCTTAGCACATACGATTTGTATACTCCAGCTTGAGGGGGAGTGTTAGATATTGTTTAGATATTATTTAGATATTATTTGATATTGTTAAGATATTGTTAGATATTATTATCCACAATATCAAACAATATCTTTTGTTTATTCTGTTACTTTTAATTACTCGTTTAGTTATACCTCTCTCTACTATAAATAGATTACCCTATGTGTGGTTTATATACAAGGGAGATTAATCTCAAACTCTATTTTCTCTATATTCAACACTTTCAAAGGTGGAGTCTAGATCTGTTTCTTCCGGCGATGCTTTGAAAGTAACTGTCAAAGGTCGAGGAACGATCTGGTATCAATAGAGAAATGGGTTAATCAGAGATATCAGAGATGTATACTACGTACCTGATCTCAAAAGCAACATACTGAGCATGGGAGAGTTAATGGAGAAGGGGTACTCGGTTCTAATGAAGGACCGAGAACTACAACTAAAGGATAAACTCAGGAGGCTTATTGCTCTGGTAAAAATGAAGAAAAATCACATGTACAAACTTGATCTGAAAATAGTTCAAGATAAATGCATGAAACTTGATGTGGAGGATGAGGCTATGAAGTGGTATTTTCGGTTCGGTCATCTTCACTTCGGTGGGTTGACTGAGCGGTGAAAAAGGAGATGGTGCTCGGATTGCCTAAAATGGAATTCGAAAAAATGTTATGTGAAGAATGTGTGATCGGAAAGCAAGTAAGGACTTCTTTCCCAAGGAGTTCTGAGTGTCGAGTAAATGAGTAACTCGGACTAATCCATACTGATTTGTGTGGGTCAATAACTCCAGAATCGTTCAGTGGTAAGAGATAATTCTTCTCTTTCATTGATGATTTCTCGAGAAAGACATGGGTTTATTTTCTGAAAGAGAAGTCAGAAGTGTTTGAAACTTTCAAGAAATTCAAAGTGATGGTGGAGAAAGAAACAAGCAAAGTCATCAAAGCAGTCTGATCTGACAGAGGAGGTAAGTTCACTTCTGCTAAGTTTAACAAATACTGCGAGGAACATGGGATCAAGCATTTCTTGACTGCCCCATATTCTCCGCAGCAAAACAGTGTAGCGGAACGAAAGAACTGAATCATTCTCGATATGGTTCGATCTATGTTGAAAGGGAAGAATATGTCAAAGAAGTTTTGGGCAGAGGCGGTGCAGTGCACAGTCTATGTGCAAAATAGATGACCACATGCAAAGCTAGGCGAGAAGACACCTCAGGAGATCTAGAGTGGTATGAAGCCGAGTGTCTCTCATTTGAAGATGTTTGGTAGAGTGACCTATGGGCAAGTACCAAGTCAGCACAGGATAAAATTAGAAGATTGGAGCAAGAAGTACATATTTAATCGGGTATGATGGAAAATCTAAAGCGTATAAATTGTTTGATCCTGTTACCAATAAAGTGGTGGTAAGCCGAGATGTTCATGTGGAGGAAACAAAACAATGGTGCTGGAGTAACCCAAGCGAACAAGAAACTAGCTCATAAATTGTTATGCCTTCAACAGAAACAACCACTGAGTCCTCAGATGAAGAAATAGAGTCACAACAGCCCAGGATGAGAAGTCTACAGGAAATATACGACACTACAAATGAAGTTCATGTTGTATGTCTTCTGGCTGACTCTGAAGACTTGAGCTTTGAGAAAGTTTTCTAAGATGAGAAGTGGAGAACAACCATGGATGAGGAGATTGGAGCGATTGAACGCAACAAAACTTGGGAGCTGACTGATCTTCCCGAAAGAGCTCGACCCATTGGAGTAAAATGGGTGTACAAAAAGAAGATGAATGTTGAGGGAGAGTTTGAACGTTACAAGGCTCGACTTGTGGTGAAAGGCTATAGACAAAAGGAATAAATTGACTATGATGAAGTATTTGCTCCTGTCACGAGAATGAAGTTAATCCGAATTTTGATCTCATTAGCTGCTCAGAACCAATGGCAGATTCTACAGATGGATGTGAAGTTGACATTTCTAAATGGAGTGCTGAAGGAGGAGGTGTACGTCGAACAACCACTATGGTACATGAAGAGAGGGGATGAGAAGAATGTGTTGAGATTGAGAAAAGCCCTTTTACGGGCTGAAGCAGGCTCCTTGCGCCTGGAATGAGAGAATTGGTGGGTATTTCAAGAAAAATGGGTATGAGCAATGTCCATACGAGCATGCCTTGTACACAAAGAAATCAGAAAAGGACATGATGGTAGTTGTTCTCTATGTCGACGACCTCATATTCACTGAAAGTAACACAAAGCTGATTAAGGAATTCGAGGTAATGAAGAAAGAGTTCGAAATGACAGACTTAGGTCTGATGAAATATTTTCTTGGTCTAGAAGTGAAGCAGCTGGAGGAAGGGATTTTTATATCCCAAGAGAGGTACGCGCTTGAAATTTTAAAGAAGTTTAAAATGGAGGATTGTAACCCAGTTTCTACTCCAATGGAACCGGACACTAAACTCTCAAAGTTTGATAGAGAAGAACAAACTGATTTTGGGAGATATCGAAGCTTAATCGAAAGTCTGAGGTACTTTACAAGCACGAGACTCGACCTAATGCTGAGTGTTGGGATAACGAGCAGATACATGAAGAATCCAAGCTACACACATTAGAAGGCCTTGAAGAGAATTCTGATATATGTTCAAGGAACCCTATCACTTGGTCTTTTCTATTCAAAATCGGATGACTACCGATTAGTGGGTTACTCGGATAGTGATTTGTGTGGTGATGTTGATGATCGAAAAAGTACTTCACGTTATGTATTCCTACTCGGAAAAACAGTTTTTACTTGGCTGTCAAAGAAGCAGCTCATTGTAACTTTGTCAACCTGCGAGGTCGAGTATGTGGCAGCCTCTTGGAGTGTGTATCATGCAGTCTGGCTTTCAAATCTACTAAGGCATTTGGGAGTGATCCAAGACGAAGGGACTGTAATCCAAGTTGACAAGTCGGCGATCGAGTTAGCAAAGAACCCGCTAAACCCAGTTAATCACGGAAAGAGCAAACACATCGACGTCTGATTTCATTTATCTGAAAACAAGTCAGAGAAGGAAAAATCGAGCTAAAGCATGTTGAAAGTTGAGCTCAAGCCGCAAACATATTCATCAAATTACTACTGACCACATAGTTGAAGAGTTGTAAAAGACTGATTGGAATGAGAGATGGAAATAATATTTAAGTTTAAGGGAGAGATTTGTTGTAAAACTTAAATTAGTCGTTTGATATTCTTAAAATAATATTAATGATTTTAGGCACGGGTTGCATAACCAAGAAATATGGAGAAACAGACACCTATTTAATAGGTATCATAATTTACTTTTTGACATATGAAAAGACAAATATTTTATCCATAAATACTTGTAACAACTTATTTGAAATTACAACAAGAAACATTGAGAGATTAAAAGAAAACAAAGTACTGTCAACTTCTATTTTCCGCCTTCTTGTTGCCAACAATTCCACTTACACCTTCAGATTTTAGTTGATGAAAAATGGAAAAGGGGTCACAAGTTGAAATAACCAACCAATTCATATACATACAATGATAATGCCCTATAAAATGTTTTATGGACAGATAGAGCACACAAAATTATCTCCATATCTATGACCTTCAAAAATTCTGTGTACATCACCATTGAAGAACCTTCTGTCACTCATGACTGCAGGCAACAGCTGATAAGAAACACCTTTTAACAGCTGCAGTTGTGCCAGTTTCTTGCCATCCCTGACCTTCCTTATAATTCTCAACCTGTAATGTATATATATTTATAAATATATTTAAGTAATAAAATACCTGAGGCTAGTAAAAAAATGTATCTTCTAAAGCAAAATATTAGATTAAAATATTTACTTACTGTATCTACAATGTTCTCCCCAACCCTAACTCCTCCAATCATATAAATGGATTCCTTGACAACTACAGCAGCACAATACCCTCGAGGATGATTCATTGGTTCCCCCATTGTCCATGCCCCAAGACGAGGATCATACACTTCTATACTTTGAACCATTTTGTCACCAACAAAGCCACCAAGTGCGTACCTGTGGAATGCATGAAATTTCAAGTGAAGCACACAAATATTCAGATTTAGGTCTCCAGTTAGACCAAAATACCTATCATGTTTATTTGTCCAAAATGATACGAAGATAAGTTGAGCACTTTCCAAACAATCACCTAAGACTCCACAAAACAAATTTAGATTTATAAATTTTACTTAGTAACTTTCAAGGAGAAAATGGACCCTCATGAACATTCTGAATAGCATTAAGTTGTCAATTGTAACATTGCAAAACACTACTTCATCAATAAAATGAAAATTAGAGGTAATTAAGGAGAAGAAAAAAACGTTGAACCCACAATTTGTCATTTAGAACAACTAATGAATGGCAGCCCCGCTTTACATTCATGTTAGGTATTTTGGTCCAAGAATGTTCCCTAGGATCAAATCTTTCAGCAGACCTGCAGTTTTGTAGAAGTGCCATTCCCATTAGTACAAATATAAAATAACATACTATTATATCCACACACAAAAATGGCATAGTCTAGATCAACCATGATTGCCGTGATGAGTTTCAGCTAATGATATGAATAAATTGAACCAAAATCAAGTTATACGTATTACCTTAAGTAATCATTTCCATCAAATCCGCCAGTGGCATAGATTGCACCATTGAGTTCCACTGCAGCAAGAGCAAATCTCTGGAAATATAAAAGAGCACCCAAGTAATCAGTTAAATGTTTTGTATGATTTTCAAAGAAATGATCTAAATGGTCACTTTTTTCTGTGAGTGGAGGAGACCCGGGTCATCCTAGAAATGACCAACATGTAGAAGTATTTAAAAGGTACAAGGCTTGATGCAAACATATGGACTACATTATGATATAAGCTACACTAAAGCATTTTATACTTACCTCTGGTAAAAAAATAACTGACAAAAGTCACATAATTAGAAGCTTAAAGCCTTAAAATCACATAACTATAGGTCTTTTTGTTGTTAACATAATTATACCTCTCAAATCTCAAACGAAACCTGAAATTTTGACCATTTGATTGTCCCATTCTACCTTATCTAGCATTGAGCGGGTAGGGATCCACCGACCAATATCTAAATCAAGCATCTCAACATCTGAAAAGCAGTCAACTCCATTGCCACCACCGACAGCAAATATTTTCCCATTAAAAGCAGCACCAGACAAGCTTCCTTTCTTTTGGTTCAAAGAGGGATACATGGTCCAGTTGTCATGAACAGGATCGTATGATTCAACTACACAGATATAAGATAAAAGGGTTGACAAAACTTCATCACATTCCAAAAATATAATTATTTGAAAGCACAGCTAGATTTCATACCTGTGTCATACCAAACATAACCATTTCCACCACCAAAAACATAAATTTCACCATTCAACTGCACAACTGAAGCATACGAACGAACTGAGCTCATAGGCTTTAGAGATTTGATGACACTCTGAGAAGTGCAGTACAAATCCATATTTGCTAACCATGATTTTCCATCAAAGCCTCCAATTAAAAATAATGAATCTTTGGGATCAAAATGCATCTCAGCTGTCAACTTTATTGCTGCCTTCTCAACATGTTCCAAACGATTAGGGATATTACATGCAGATTCTAAAAGTGTACAACGATCTTTAAGATGCTGAATTTCTGTTTCTGCCTCACTCTGAAATTACAAGTAAAATATAAGCCAATATTGATATGGAAGAAGACATTATTGATATCGTATGAAACAAAAAGTGAGTGCAAATAAAGGTATACCAAAATTACTTACAAAAGATTGTTCTAACTTCTATATCTCTAAGAAAAATTTATTCAAATTGTCTCCAACCAATTCCAATCATTAATACCTTTTGGAGCCTTAACTAATTATCTCAAAGTAATCAATACAGCCTTCTAAGGCATGCCTAATACTTCATTTCTTTGTTTTCCTTCATTTATCCATTAAGCCAGCCATGAATTAATACTTTCAAGTTTTAACTTAATGATGGGAATATGACCATAAGCAAGGCAAAAGATCCACTTAAAAGATTTGGAGGACCTATGAGATCCAATCAACCATTAAGTAGTTTTGAATTCCTCGGTTAATGGATTATTATTAACATTTATTTGTCTTCATTAAATAGTTTTCAATTCCTAGATCATTATTAGCATTTATTTTCCTTCATTAAGTAATTTTTAATTCCTAGATTAATGGGTTATTATTAGCATTTATTTTTCTTTATTGAATTTTTGTAACTTTGATGGCAAACCTTATGGTACAAGGTGTAGCCTATGCTCTTTCTCGGCATCATGCTTTGCTTTCTATGCTTGAAACAAAATTTATTGGTCTTAAATGTTTGAAAAGCATGTATGAAAATGATGAAACTTTTGGTGAAATTTTTAAAAATTGTGAAAAAATTTCAGAAAATGGTTTCTTTAGACATGAAGGTTTTCTTTTCAAAGAAAACAAATTGTGTGTGCCTAAATATTCTAAAAGAAACTTGCTTGTTAGTAAAGCACATGAAGGAGGTTTAATGGGACATTTTGGTGTCCAAAAGACTCTAGAAACATTACAAGAACATTTATTGGCCTCATTTGAAAAAGAATGTGCGGAAATTTTGTGAACATTACATTGTTTGTAGAAAGGCAAAGTCAAAAGTTAAGCCCATGGATTGTATACTCCATTGTCAATTTCGGAGTATCCTTGGATTGATTTATTCATGGATTTTGTTTTGGGGCTGCCAAAAACAAGCAGTGGCAAAGATTCAATTTTTGTGGTTGTTGATAGGTTTTCTAAAATGACTCATTTTATTCCATGTAAAAAATTGAATGATGTTTCTCATGTGGCTGATTTGTTTTTCAAGGAAATTGTGAGATTCCATGGTTTGCCAAGGAGCATTGTTAGTGATAGGGACTCTAAGTTCCTAAGTCATTTTTGAAGGACCTTGTGGGGCAAGTTGGGAACTAAATTGTTATTTTCAACCACTTGTCACCCACAAACTGATGGGCAAATGAAAGTTTTTAATAGGACATTAGGAATATTGCTTAGGACAGTTTTGAGGAAGAACTTAAAGAATTGGGATGTTTGTTTAACCCATGTTAAGTTTGCTTACAATAGAGTTGTTCATATCACTACTAATTGTTCTCCTTTTGAGGTTGTTTATGGTTTTAACCCACTAACTCCTCTTGATCTTTTGCCTATGCCTAATGTTTCAGTTTTTAAGCATAAAGAAGGTCAAGCTAAGGTGGACTATATAAAGAAGCTTTATGAAAGAGTCAAAAATCAAATTGAGAAAAAAAATGAAAGCTATGTTAAGCAAGCCAACAAAGGGAGAAAGAAGATTGTCTTCCAACCCGGAGATTGGGTTTGGGTGCACATGAGAAAGGAAAGGTTTCTAGAACAAAGGAAATGAAACCTTCAACCAAGGGGGAATGGTCCATTCCAAGTGTTTGAAAGAATCAATCACAATGCTTACAAAATTGAGTTGCCCAGTGAGTATAATGTTAGTTTCACAATCAATATGTCTGACTTTTCTCTTTTTTTATGTAGATGACCAATCTGAGGACAAATCCTTCCCAAGAGAGAGCGAATAATGGGGACATGACCATGAATAAGGGCAAGGATCCCCTTGAAGGACTTTGAGGACCTATGACAAAGGTTAGAGTAAGGGAAGCAAAGGAAGCTCTTCAACTAGAGTTGTCCATATTATTTGAATATAAGCCCACATTTCAAGGAGAAAAGATCAAAGTTGTGAATTGCATTATGGCCCAAATGGAGGAGGACTAATCAATCATTGTTAGCATTTATTTTTCTTCATTAAGTAGTTTTCAATTTATAAATTAATGGATCATTATTAGCATTTATTTTCCTTTATTTTGTAACTCTGATGGCAAAGCTTCTATATAAGCTGAACCATTTTTATCAAAAATACAAGTTGAATTTTATTCAGAAATATTAGAGTTTAGCTCTTTTATTTTAGTGAGAGTGATTCTTCTAAGTTATTGAATAATTCAAGAACCCATGACTATATCAAAGGACTTTTACATCCGTTGTGAGTTGCATCTCTTCGGAAGAGTGATTCTTTCCTTCGACCTTTCATATTCAACTCTTATTCTTTCTTCCCCAGAACTCAGAAAACTCAATTATGCCCAACTCTGAAATTTTCACCACTTTCTAATCCACCTTCTCACTAATTTCCTAAATTTCCTACAAAATCTAATCCTAAAGATCCTAAGTCAGCCCTTGTGTAAATGAGATTCATATCAACTTATATAATATTCATTCAGTCTACTTCCCAAAGACTCTAAATTACATGAAATTATGAGTTCTCATACTTAAGAGGAAAGAAACTCGAGATTTGGATCTTCAGAGTTCATTCCATAAATGTAATGGGAGAGAAAGAAGCTGATAAGAACACTTTGGAAGAGCAACACCACAAAACCTTGTTGTAGTTGGAGAACCCAAGATCATATAAACCCCCACAGTAGAATCCCATACTTACTCTATGGGACTCAAATCCAATACTGATATCCCATCAGGCTTTGCTGCTTCAGCACCCATATGAGGTGGCTGTGCACTAGTCCTTTGACTAGTCTGAGGTGAAATCAGTGTATCGACTTGCACTGCTTATTTGCAGATGCCAGACATGGTGGAAACTAGATTCAATACCGATTGATTTTAGCACCTCGGGAAAACTACACCACAAAATCTAGTTATTGTAGTTGAAGAGCCCAAAACCTCATAAACCCACACTAGACTTGCATACTAACAAAGTTCGACTTATTGCAGCTGGATCCTACTATAACTAAAAAAAAAAGTGAATTTCACTATATTTAAACTGTTGGACTCAACTTGATTTATTGGTTTCACTCTCCCACTGCATTTGCTGAGTATAACCACAACTTTGTGAAAATAAGTTAATTAAAAATGAAATTTCAAATCTGCAAAGAGAATGTAATGAGTAAGAACAATATAACAGTAGGTGATTTAAATATATTTGGAGACTTCAAACAGTAGAAGCTAAAAGTTACTTGACAAGAATCTATATGCATGCTAGAAATATAACACTTCAAACGTGGAAGATTCAGAAATTCCACATACTTGTCAATTTCTTTGATAACCCTATACATTTTATGCATGCTAGCCATATGCTTAAAGATGTTAGGGATGGATAAACAATTAAGAAATATGATCAATTTCAGACAGAATCTACAGTATAGAAAAGAGTACCAGCTTCTGCTCCAGGTAGGAATTCTTCTCTGTTTGTATTTTCTTGAAACTTGTCAATTCTTTGACCTCTTGTACCAACTACAAATACACTGCAGTTAGTTGCTTGCAGACAAAATTAAAATATGAGATTTAATATTTTCCATCAAACATCCTCACCCACCTGAGCCATGTTGTATTGATACTCAAACGGAGGAACAGAACTTTCTTCCTTCTTATCTAAACCACTCGACACTTCCGTACAACCTTTTTCTGGGTTATTCACATCAGGATTATCATTCCCAATGTTTTCCAAAGAGAACTCTTGACTTTCATAGTTAAGAGTTAATTCCTTCAGTTTCAGAAATATGCTTTTCTTCTCATCCTCATTTACTTCCATCTCGACCTCACTATTATCTAATGGATGGACGTGTTCATCTAAAGAAGAATCCTTTTCAGTCCAATATGTTCTTGTACTTAAGTGAGTCGACTGGTCTGTCTCTAATTCAAGCATTTTAGATATTTCACCTTCGCTCCAAGTCTCATTTGATGCAAGTGGTTGAGATTCAGTTATCCACTTCTGTGTATTGTGCGGGACGGAATTACCAGAGACAATTGCTCCAGTTGATAGTAAGGAAATAAGTTTGCTTGTTTGTCCATGGTCTAGCTCAAACCAGAAATGATTATGAATGTAGTAGTTGTCTGCAATTAATTCTTTAAATTTATCTTCAGACACTGGCTGGCACTGAAGTCGAACACAAATTTGGACCTTAAATATTTTAATAAAAAATATGAGCATAAAGGCTTTCATGTATCATGACCAGAATTGTCTTGAATAACAGAACCATATCAATTATAGTCTTCGAGTGAGTGATATACCTGTGCAGGATATTGTGTTCTCTCTGAACCATCAATAGTCCATCCATAGGGGTCTATAAACATTCTCCCACAGCTAGCCGCCTCAAAAATTCCATGAAGCTTCCTGTCAGTATAATTAAACAAGAACAGAGGCAACCCTGGATCAATATTCCTCACATAAGAGAAGTGCGGAGCTGGTAATCCTGTTCAGAACAGATAAATGTTCCCATGAGCCAGAGATTTCAATCCTTGTATTCGTTGGCAGTACTTATTATCATATGTAAATAATACAATTTTTAAGATTCATGAGAAGATATAAGTGTCGCCATGTCATGTACAACACAACACAATTTTCATTTCAAAATGCTGACTGTCGTAGATGGTTTTAAATTGTTGTGGCAGTCACAGATGCAGTTTTATTGTGATCCCTAAAATTGCAGACGAAGCGGCAGCAATTGCAGTTGTGTACCATTAGCCACATTGTCATGTAGGTGTTTCTAGATTCATACTAGCAGTATTTCATGCTATATTTTTGAGAAAGGAAAAAGAAGAGGGAGAGAGACAGAGGAGAGGAACTGACCAAAGAGTTGTTTAGACAGACATTCTTTGATTGTGGCGTTCTTGCATCCAAAGATTACACCACCAAGTTGATTCTTCCTCAAATTTCTGCCAAATGAAAAATTTGGAGAGAGAGGTTGAGTCCCACTGAACTGAGAAAATTGTGCTTTTTTCCTTGCCCCCACCCTGGAATGAGAAGAAAAAGGTCCTTTCCTTTACATCTACGTCAAAATTACAGTATAAAGAACTGAAAGTTCTCAATATCTTGAAAAGCATCTCCAATGACTAACGAAATCAAGGTTTGAACAACAAAAATGGTTTTTCTTTTTTAAGTTATTGAAAATAGATTATTCACAACCTAAGTACATACATTTCACACAAATGTCACTGTAAAAGTTGAACGCAACTCAATCCAACATCTGAACAAAATTTGCAAATATGAGAACAAAAATTTCAATGGAAACTTACAAAGAAAGCACTTCTCAAAAACAGCAAAACGATCCAACACCACATTTCAAATTTCAATCCACAAGAACCATGAAACAAGAAAAGTATAACCGTTTAACAGTACAAACTCTCGTGTTTAGAAACTTTACCAATGTATCAAAACATCGTAAGTGGCATTCACTACCAATGAAAGTAGGAACAAGAAAAAGAAAACAGAACAGACCCAGTTCAAATATTCAAAATTGATGAAACGAGGTTTACCCCAAAATCCCAGAAACAAAATGTAAATTTCAAAACCAAACCAAAACCTTCCATAAGTGCCATTCACCGTCCAAGAACGTGCAAGTAGGAATCAATAAAGATATCAGACAAACCCAGTTCAAAAACCCAAAATTGATGAAATGGGGTTTATGCTAACACCCCCAAAACTATAAAATGGAAAATCCAAAACATTTCATAGTAGTTATGATCAACGACTGCAAAGAAAAAGAAAAAAGTGTGCGCATTTACATTCTTCTGACATGCACAAAGCGAACTATGGACAGAGAAAGAGAGAGAATAACGAGAGATGCTCCGATGATGGGACACAGTAGCAAGTAGTGTCGAAGACGTAACAAGGTTTCCAAAGGAAGAAAGGAACAAGCTTGTCAGTCTTACAAAATAGTGTAATGTTTACAGTTTTGGTGCAAGAAAACATAAACCCCTTTGGTCGTCGCAAGGGAAATAAAGAGTTTCAACTTTGGAGAGAAGAAAAAGAAAAAAAAAAAATTATTTATCTTCTTGTTGTTCATTTTAATCAAATAAAATATAATATATTTTTTTCTTTCAGTCCAACATAAATGTGGTATATAGAGAGAGAGAGAGAGTAGAAAAGTAAAATAATAACAGTTTTTGTGAGAAAGAAGTACTTCACATCTTTCTCTTTCCTTCTTATTCCCCCACCTTCTAAGTAATTCTTCTTTATTTTTCTTTGATAGGATTAATTTTCTTGTAAGTACGTACTCAGGTAGTATTTATTAAAAAATATAATAATTATTTAAAAGTTTAAAAATTTTGTATTTTTATGTTCATATAAGCTTACGAGAAGATGTTTAACTGGTTCTACTAGATTTAGCATCTTATAATATTATTATGAACTTGTTTAATTTTCTCGTCTTTACTTTTCTCGTCTTTATTTTTTTGTTCATGTAAGTTTATGAGGAAATGTCTAACCGGCTTTGCAGATTCAACATCTTATAAATTTATATTGAACTTTATAGTTATAACTCGGATAATCATTATTTTAGCTAGTCTCGGTTTCGGGTTCTTTGCAAGTTAAGTAATCACGTTCGATGGCGGATCTTCTTGGGAGTTGAGGGGCCGTGGTCCCCCAAAATTTTATAACTCTCATGTAATTTATGATTTTAGCTTCCAAACTTAATAAACATTTAATATATTTACTTGTATATTTACAATTTTATCCTCTCAACCCTTCCTTAATTTTGTAACTCCCATGTAATTTATGACTTTGTCCCCTCAAACTTAATGATCATTTAATATATTTAAATATATATCTACAATTTTATCCTTTTACCCTTTCATCTTCTTTCTTCCTTTTATATTTATTTATTATTTATTAATAATATATTATTTTATATTTATTTATTATTTATTAATAATATATTATTTGGCTTCCAAGATCAATGGTCAAGATCCGCCATCGATCACGTTGACTAACGAAGAGAGATAAAGAGTTATAACTTGTATCTTCTTCTTTTTTTCTGTCCTCCTTCCCCCCCCCCTTCTTTCGAGTGAAAAATCCTTAGTTTGCAATTGAACGAGTTTGTATTCATTAGGATACCCTTTGTAGATTGGGTAAGTTAAGGTCGGGAGAGTCATGAGAACCCTAAGCCTCGCGGATCTATCTTTATGGGTTGAGGAATATTTGCATATTACGACAATCTTTGCAAATATATTTTCTTGTACATCTTTTTATTTTCTTTATTATATATTTATTCGTTTTTTTTTTCTATTTATTCATGTTCTTGTATATCACTTAATTATAAAAAAAAAACAAAAATTAAAAACAACAAAAAGATTTTTTTAAGCCTTATGATTATCTATATTCTTTTATAAATATTGTTTTACGGTGTATTCAGTTGATCCCTTTATTCTCCTCCACTTATCTCGCTACTTTACTTTATTGCTCACTCTCTGATTTCCTACCTTTTTTCACATTTTTTTTTAATTTTAAAAATTTAATAGAAGGTATACAACCTTTTTTAGGCAAAGACTACAAAACAACTCTTTAAGTTGTCGAACAAATCACAAAATCTCCTTTTATGGTGGAAAACAGGCATAGTACTTCTGCTATTCCTGATAATGAAAACATTTATATGATGAATATCATAGAATATGATGAAGATGAGGATGATGACCTGACTGATGTGGAATGGAATCATCATCAGGCTATTATAGCCATGTATAGACAAGAAATTTTAGATTTCACTACAAATTCTTTATCCCCAAACAAATGAAAAAGTCTAAATTAATGAAAAGGGTGGCATCATTAATGAAATGGACAATATCATAGATACATTTTTAGATAATTTGTGTCTAGATGAAAAAGATGACGATACATTAGATGATGTATCCTAGTCTCATAACCCTTATCCATATTAGGATTAGTAAACACAAATGTTGGATCAAGTGATTTTCAACTCCATAGCTACCAGTTAAAACATGATGGTGTACATCGGTTTTTTGCCCAGAGAATCACCACAAAATGTTGTTTTTAGTAACAACTAATACACAACACAAGGCAAAAGGCTCCCGATTCAGCAGAATTTTCAAATGTCTAACCTTCTTCTAAACATAGAAGGAATAGATCCTCAACTATTGCCAACATATATCGAACAATGGACGGCAGCCGTAATTCGTGATTATGGCATACACTACGAGAAAGATGTTCAATTTTCTCAAGAAATGATTGCTAAAGATAAAACCTATTTAAGTGATATAGTCAAAGCATGTTGGGAATCTTTTAAAAAAAATTACCCAGCTGATTTAAACATGTTAGTAATCGAACCAGGTCCTAACATATACAATTTTTGTTCTCTTTTACAGAGATTACTTACTTCTCAATCTGCAAATAATAGGAACACACTTAGACAACAAATCTATCTAGGTCATCTAGAAAGACTTTTCATAACATACTTTGGAAAAATAAAAGAATTTTTACAAGATTATCTCATGTATGCATCTATACCTAGATGTTTCCATGATTTAAGCGTTGGAGAAAAGATGTTTCTCAAACTACCAGGAAAACTAGGTCAAAAGATTAGAGAATCCTGGAAAAATGATGAGGTAACTCTCATATTGAATAACCTCTCAATAAGAATACAACACATCATGAAAGTGATGGAAGACAATTGCACACATATTACAATACAAAAGCAATTGAAAAATTCCAAAGTTGAAATTTGTAAACAAATATACACACCTCAACAATACAATCAAAACAAACAAAATAGGAGGTATGTATCTAGGAGTAAACCTAGGCAAAATCAGAATTTTTATTTTACAAAACAAAGACCCATTACACCTAGGAAGACTTATACGATAAGATCTTCAAATTCAAGAAAACCAACTCTAAATCTCAACCGACATGTTAAGAAATTTAGAGAAAATAAAACATACAAGCAGACATTAAAATGTTTTTCCAGTAACCAATCAGGATATTTCTCTAGAGATTGTCCTAACATTGCAAATTTTTACACAAAAGAGGCAGAACTCATAAAATCCTGCCACGTGAACCTTCTTCCAATAGATGAAAATGTTTCTATTGATTATGAAATACTATCAGTAATTAGTATTACAGAATATACTGATGAAATCAACTCATACAAAAGCCATAAAAATTATGAGCTAATAAATGATTTCACAAAAATGAATTCATACACCTTTATCCACAGGAAAATGACTTCCACCTGGATAATAAATACAATGAATTAGGAAATATATTAGATGATTTTGGATATTGTCTAATGAATACAAAAGTTTCTTTTTGTGATAAGAAATCTAATAAAAGGGTAGTGCAGAATTCTATCAGTTATACAGACATAGATATGGCAAGTCCATTGAATAAAGACAAATCTCTAGTCTCAACAGCTGAATTAATTCAATTTGGAACACATTATCTCCCTATTCTTCCAGAGGATTCTTCCAATAGGTCCAGGTTGCTCAAAAATTGTCCCATTTCAAGGGAACAAAATGTTCTACTTGATGCTCTTCACCGAGCTAGTAGTCCAACAACAAAACTTAATGTTATCAATGCATTAAATTATAACTTTTCAAAAATAATGTCTGCTTCTTTTAAAAAACCTAAGAATGAGGCCTACTACCTTTTTACTGGTGATAAGTGTGACGTCTACCTATCATACACTTCCCTTTTAAAGGTTATAGGTAATGACAAATATAGCAAATTTCAAGGATTTTATAACATTGAAGAAGTTGTACAGGCAATGGTTGGCTATGTTGGAGGTGATAACAACATGTTAGACCATCTAGAAGTTGGTAATTTCATTTTTGAAAAACCAATAAAACAAGAGGATTTTTCAATTTATGATTCCATTAAACTCAGCCAACATTTGGCTCTTGTCAGAAAAATGAAACAAAAATTGAAAATTTCCCTTTTTCAACAAAGAAAAGATTTTGAAAATCACATTTCCTGTTTGGAAAAACAAAATACAAAATTAAAAACCGAAATAGTAGATTTTCCCCAAATGATAAACTATGATTTTGGAAATTTCAAAGAGCATATGACCTATATTGAGTCATTCAAAAGAAATTTTTTTGACCTTTTACCAAGCTCAATCCAAGAAAAAATCTACCAACATGTTTCAGATGCCCTGATAGTAGAACTCGGAGAACTCCAAAATTGGTTATCCCAACTACCAGTAGATTCCTTAGTCCAACAACACTTGAGGATAGTTCAATACGAGGATGATTTTTCCTCCTTATCTTTCAATCAACACAACATCGGAATAAATCCTTACTTGATGGAATGTATTCCCGCCAAGATCAACAAAACATTAATTGAAGATTTATTCTTTTCAAGATTCTTGAAGAGAATAATCATTTTCAGAAATGTAGTGATAGAACCATTTTTCGGTCCAAAAATTATCTACTGGATAAATATGTTCTTTCAATGTAACTACAGTGAAGGATATTTCATTGAGATATTCTTTACACACCCCAACAATACAAAAGGGGAATACACTCTAGCAAAACATCATTTGTTCATGGATTCTAAGTCATTCACTGACATTTTCTTTTCTTCAGTGATAAACTTCGAAAAACTGATCATGATAACTTTACTTCAACAAAGTATGATCAATTCCAAGAAGAAGATATTAGAAAGGAGTTGTTAGTCGAAACAACCACAATCAGTCTTTGGGTAAGACTTGACAAAACTTCTTATCTACGACAAAACAGTACAAAACATGTTTCTCCACAATCCATGAGTTTTGCAGAAAGCGATGAAGACACCTTGGAAGATTTATAGGAGCATCTCACGACATAAGAAATATCAAAAGATGATAAAGGTTAATGACAGATAATAATATCTTGTTACCTTGTCAAGATTCCTCTACCATTACACGTTGTTAGACCCTCTAAATCTTACGTGTTAATAACGGAAAGATTGAATCAATATTTTGATAACAATTATATAAAAAAAATGATAATGATTATTTTGTCTTTTAATAATAGCGAAATATTAGTCTGTAAATTGGTAGAAATTCTTCTACCAAAATTAAAAAAAAATATTCAAAATTTTGTCTTTTAATGTCGATAGAATAGCTACCAGTAAACTCTTCTTTTCAATTTTTAAAGACCCATAAGTCTAGACGTGGGTCTCATATTTACAATTTTATATTCAATTATTTAATAATATTTTACAAAATCATATTTCATTCTTTTTTATATATAAGGACCTCATAAGTCCCTTATGGTGGACATAAGTTCTTACACACCAATGTAACAACCATAAGGTTAAGAGGGGAACCATCCCTCAAAAGCTAGCTCAAGAGGTTGGAGAACCTCCTACCTTATAAGGTCTCCCTGGTAAGGAGACCTCCCCAATGTGGGACTTGTTACAATATTACCCCGTTCGAAAGTCAGCATCCTCGATGGACGCACTCCACGACACTTCACTCACTGGCACTTCACTCATTGGCACTTTACTCGGCCTTCTTACCGGTCAGAACCCTCCAGTGGTCAGAACCCTCCGTGGGTAGCCCTTCTCGAGTTGGCTGGCTCTCAATGAAAGCACCAATGTAACAACCATAAGGTTAAGAGGGGAACCATCCCTCAAAAACTAGCTCAAGAGGTTGGAGAACCTCCTACCTTATAAGGCCTCCCTAGTAAGGAGACCTCCCCAATGTGGGACTTGTTACGTCTTCCCCCTCTCTCAGTACTTCCCTCTCTCCCCTTTCTCTCTTCCTTTTCTCTACCCCTCTTTTATGTAAATTTCCTCCATCAATAAAAGAAGTAATTTAGATCTTTCCCTCTCATTCATCTTTCCCCTCCTTCTAAGTAAGTCTTCTTTATTTTTCTTTCATGGAGTAGTTTTCTTTTAAGGGCGTCCTCGGATGCCTTAATTAGTATTTATTAAAAGATGCGATAATCACTTAAAAGCTTAAAAACTTTGTATATTTTTATGTTCATATAAGCTTTTGAGGAGATGTCTAACCGATTCTGGCAGATTTAGCATCTCGTAATCTTATCATGGACTTGTTTTATTTTTTGTCTTTACTTTTCTGTCTTTATTTTCTTGTTCATGTAAGCTTATGAGAAGATGTCTAACCAACTCTGTCAGATTCAGTATCTCATAATCTTATATTGAACTTTATAACTATAATCGACTTTATCTCGAACAGTCATCATTTTAACTAGCCTAGTTTCAGGTTCTTTATAAGCTAAGTAGTCACATTGACTAACAAAAAAGATAAAGAGTTATAACTTATATTTTTTTCTTGGTCTCCTTCCCCTCTTTCTCGTACATTATTGATTATTAACAAGGAAATTCCAATTATAAATGTTTTGAAAAAATTAGTTTTATTTTTTATATAATGATTCTTTGTAAGAAGATGAAAATGCGATTTATTTTTATTTGAAGGAAAGTTTAGTTGATGCAAAAAGTTATAATACTCTCGTTATCTCATTTAATATAATATATAAAGTTTAAAATATTTATTTTAGTATATGTGATAAATAATTTAATTTAAAAATATATTTTTTAGTACAGCTATGATAATTAAAAAAACTGTAATATTAAACATTATCCTTTTAAATTTAAAATTTCAAAATTATAAAACACATTAATTAATTAATTAAAAATATTTGCGGTGATATTTAAAAAAAAAACAGAAACTGTATTGTAATGTATAAAATAAATAGAATAGGAAATTCTACATTATTAAGTTACAAAATTTAATAACCACACCCATATATTTCTATTTTAAAATTAATATTTATTGGAATAACCAAATTGATGACGGAAAGATGAGCCTTCATGTAATTTATCAAAGATGTGGAAGCAAAGTTACCCGTGATTTTAAGAGAATTACGAGGGAGGATGGAAAATAATAAGTGATTAAGAATAATAGTAACTTTATTAAAAGATAGTTAATTTTTTTTTATTAAATATATTTATTTATATATTTATAATTTTATTTTTATAAATACTAAAATAAATTATTAAATATATTAAATAAAAATTATTTTATATTATTTTATGCTTTTTCAAATTTTTTATTCTTTATTTATCTTATTCATTATGATTAATAATATATATTTAATTTAAAATAATTAACCAAAATCCATCTATTAACAAAATTGTAAGGGAAATAAAGATTTTTTATACATATATGTGAAAAAAATATGAGGGAGAAGCTAACATGAAAATCACCAAAAAGCATTGGCTGAACTTGGGAGTTATGTAAGCTTTAACTTTTCAAAGTATTATAATTTTAGTATAATTTATTATTTTGACTCTCCAAAATTAATAATTATTTAATATATTTTTTTATATATATTTATTTATATTTTTTATTTTTTATATTTATTTATTATTTATTAATAATATATTATTTTATCTCAAAATCACCGTATTATCAAAACGTGTAATCATTAATGAACAAGGACATGTTCTATCTTACTTCAGATAATATTTATCGAATCCATATTCATAACTATTTAAAAAAAATACTAAATATTCATTATATGGCATCAATTCAATTCAATTGTGACAAGTACATTGATAAAAAAGTTATTAACACGATGGAGTTATTATTCTCATAAAAATAGTAAAGTAATATTATGCTGACTAAAATAGACATTTTTGCAGGTATATAGAAATCAAAAGATAGATTTTCATAACTATAAAAATTACATGAGCAATTAAGTAGGTAAGAAAATAGATACATGTCACTATTTTTCCTCACGGGTCCAACGAAGGAATGAATTAGGGTTTTGCCCTATGTGTAAGGTTACATCATGTGATGCAAAGTAGCTTTTTTTAAAATGATTTCATTTTTTTATTTTACTTTCTTTTATGACATATTATTTATTTATTGTATATTATTATTATTATTATTATTATTATTATTATTATTATTATTATTACATTTCCACAATGCTTCTTTTGAATCAAAACCTGTACATAAATATTCTTTTATAACAGCTTGTTTTCCTTCGACTAGACAACACGTTTGTGACAGACATTGAAATTATTTAATTTAAAAAGAAAAGATAGAACAAAATCATATTATATGTGTGTCTAATTTAAAATAATAATAAATCATTTTCGACCATTTATGCTTTCATGTGAAGTGTCTTACCCAGGTTGTCACTTTCTCTGCAAATTTGAGACCCATCATATAAACCTCAAAATTATGAATTTTATGAATTTGATTCTAAAATTCAGCTTATGTGCAAAATAATAATAATAATAATGTTTTTCACTCTTTTTTGTTTCATAGTTAAAATGATAAGGATTAAAAATATTTTTAGTCCTTGTAAAATTGGAAATAGTTGTTCTATCAAAATTCTCATAAAAATGATTCTTATATTTTTGAAATGATTGAAATAGGTCCTTATTTTAAACGATGATAAACATACGGTGACATGTCTAATAGAGATAGTATGATTCATTTATTATTTGACAAGTGGAATTATTAAAAAACAAAACTCTTCTTAAAAAAATAGAAATTATTCAACGAAATTATAAAAAAAAAAACAAAATAAAGTATAAACTTTTCTTTTCTCTTCACGCACCAAAGTTGTTTAGTTCTCGTCACAACCACTTTTCATTCTCTTCTTTTCTCGTCACGATTACTTTTCATTCTCTCTTCTTTTCTCATCACATACCAAAGATTTTTTCTTTCTTCCCCTTTCTCTGTAAATGTTTTATGAAGTTAAAGTGAATTTGAAATTCAAGGGTTCCATCGGTTCGTTGTGATTCGACTCATAGTGCGATGGTGGTGCACAACGGCAATGTGCGATGGTAGTATACCATAACTAGAGTTTTCATTTCTGAATATGTTTTTTTAATTTGTGAAACTAAACATTTATTTTGTGTTCTAATACATGCATTTAGGGTTTTGTTAAAATGATTTAAGGTTTTTCTCTTACATTGTTTGAATCAATTTTTCACGGATTACAATGGATTTCTCCGTAACATTTCACCTCATGGATAAAGTTGTGAGGTTGAAGAATTGGAAATTGAGAAATTTAGAAATAGGTTTCTCGGTAATATTTCACCACATGGGTACTTTTTTATTTTGTTTTTTTTTTAATAATAATCTCTGTTGAATAATTTATATTTTTTTTAAAAAAGAGCTTTATTTTTTTTAACAATTATACGAGTCAAATAATGAATGTATCATACTATCTCTGTTAGATAAGTCACCATATATTTAACATGGTTTAAAATATGGACCTATTCCAATTATTTCAAAAATATCGGAGAGATTATTTTCAATCTCACATAAAAATATAGATACTAAAAACATACTTAACCCAAATTATAATATCATAAAAATAAAAATTTAATAATATTATAACTTTCATGAAATTTATAATTTTAACGTAGTTTTTAAAGTTTCTTTTTCTATTAATTTATTATTTATAAAGTTTAAGATTATGTTAATTATATTCTTATATTGTTTCCTAATTTTAAAATAATTTACATATTTTTAAATAATCTATACATATATTTATTAATTGGATTAAATAAGACAGATAAAATTTCAATGACATCATATATTTATTAATTCTTGGTGGTGAAATTAAAAATATTTTGTTATCTAAGAAAAATAACTATATTAAAATTTTAATAAAAATAAAGAGTATTAAATTTTGTTCTCCTCTTTGTATTAAAAAATAAGTATGATTAACATCAAAATTATTAAAAGGAAAATACATTTGCTTATCCCAAAATGTTACATATTAAAAATAATATATAGAAACATTAATAATAAAATGAAGACGTGATAAATAAAAACTGACACGAATAAAAAATCGTAATTAAAAACCGAATGATTTTTTTTGTATAATTAAAACTGGTTAGTATAAGTTGTCAATAAATATTATGATTGGTAAAATTGTTAAATGTTTCATATTTATTATGCTTTGAGAAACCTAACAAATAAAATCAAAAGTATGAAATTGAAGATCACGTTAAAATTTAAATGTAAATCATGATATTTAGGAAAATAAAGTGACGCTGATCCAAAATTGTGGATCAGATTTGTTAGTTTTAGAGGTGAAGTGACATAACCATTAATGAATCTAACTAAAACGTTACTTTCAATATAGATAAAGAAATAATGATAAAAACTAGTTTAAAAAAATGTTAGATATAAAAGATAAAAATTACTTTTAAAATATTTTATTTAAAGATTTTCATTTTTCAAGATCCAAAAAAATAATTCATTACAAGATATATTTGAAACTGTTGATAAAATAGTGAAAAAAAGTCTAAATTTAAAATTGAAGACGAATAATAAATAAAATGAAAATAAACTCTTTAGAGAAATAAAAAAAAATTCTCTATTTCTCGCTAAATACAAAATTCATATTACTTAATTTTCTTTCTATCTTTAATTTTCGTTAATGATTTTACGATTTATTAACTGTCATAAACATAAAAAAAATAGTAAGTAATACATAAAAACGATGTCATTAATAAAAAATAAAAAAATTTACGTGCAATGCGTTGGTATAATAGCACGTCATGATGATTTATCAAGTTCTGGAAGATTTATCAAGTCATGATGATTTATCATGAGTCGCTTTTTTTGGTTTGATAAAAGAAGACCCTTTGTAAAGTTTCCATATTCGAAATAGTTTTTGTTTTGAACTCCTATTTTTAAAAATGTTTACTTTATATTTTTTTTAGAGACTACAAATAATTTAAAAAAAGCAATGAATTTTTTTCGCTTTTTAAAAAATAAGGGTAGGAATGTATAATGCAATTTCTACCTTAACTTTTTTCTCATCTCGTCTCGACTTTATATTTAAATTTAAAATTTAAAATAATAATATTTTAAAAATATTTTTTTTTATTACATATAAGATTATTTTTTATATTTTATTATTTTTATTTTTCTTTTATCCAATTTTTAATTTTTTTATCTTTTTTAATTTGTTATATTAATTAGTTTAATATATTATTCTCTTTCTTTTACCTTTCAATTTTTGATATTTTTTTAATCTCTTTAGTCAATTTATTTATTTTTAATCAATAAACATATTTTTTTTCTAAATATTTTATATAAATATTAGTAATACTTAATATTATTTTATTTATAATTTATATTTATTAGATTTTATTAAGTCATATTTTTAAATATTATTATTCTTATTTGTTAAAAAAATTAATAATTTAAATTTTTATTATTTTAAACTAATTAAATAAAAATTAATTTATTAAATATTTTTTTTAAATTATATATTTTATATTTATAAATGACAATTTAAAAATATATTAACTTATATATGTAGTGAATACAATATAATAATAATTATAATATTTAAGTATTTAAATGTATGAATGTAGTATAATAATAATATTATTATTATAAATATTATATATATAATGATTAAATATATTTTTTATATATATTTTTTAATATAAATATAATAAATTAAAATATATATTTAATTAATAATTACACATTGTAAATTTATAAATATTTATTTATACATAAAAAATATAAAAAAAATTAATTTATTATAAATATAATTATTTTTATAAAAATAATATAAATGGTGGAAGGAGAAATCTGAAACCCAATAAAAATAAAAAAAAATAATTTCTAACTTCAATGAAATTTTTTCTAACTCCAATAAAAATTAGGACAAAAATGGTTAAAATAGTCGGAAATAAGATTGGGAAAGGAAAACCTTACCCTCCCACCCCCTTGTCATACCCAATGTGATTACTTTGGTTCCTACCTAGCTAGGTTGGTGTGGCATTATAAGGACCTCGTGTCTTCCCTTTTGCAAACCCCTCCTTCCACAACCCATTCTTCTTTTCATCTCATCAACGTAACATACCAACTACTAACCATGTTCACCCAATTTTTCATCTTCTTCCTCCTCTTCACGCCCTTCATCTCCACCGCACCACATGACACCCACGATTTCGTGCGTACCTTGGACCGCAAAATGTTGGGTTTGGACGAAAAGCAAGAAAAGTTCAGCCACTTCAGGTTATGTTGTGTTATACATGTTTTATTATAGTAAGGTCACAGTTTCAATCATTATAGATACTTAAAAAAAATCCTTATGTTGCAATCAATTCTTCGTAATTTTGATTGCATCATTTATTATATTTTATACTTTTTCTACTTTCTTGACTGCTAAATTACTCGTTTGATCCACCATTTTATACTTCAGGTTTTGATCCACCATTTTAATCTCTTCATTTAAGTTTCCGCAGTTTTAATCTCCAAACTTTAAAAATCCATAATTTTGGCTAAATATTCAACAGGATAAATGCAATAAGAACACAATTGCTGTAGCAGAAACTTTTAAAATCTTGACGTTGAAGTCATTCTGAACGGTTTTAAAACTTTCGTTTCTTTGTTTATCGTATTTCATATTTTTAAAAATTTATAATTCGGTTCATCTTTAAACTTCGATCTAAAACTTCTCATCTCTCTCTTTTTTCTATGCTTTTTAGTCTCCAAGTTATACAAAGTTCATAATTTTGGTTCAATTTAACATATCATTGATAGTGATTTAATTAATTAAAATGTAAAATAAATATCTCTGTACAGTTTACAGACTAAAATTATAAAAAATAATAATAAAGACACCAAAATCACAGATAAAAATTTTAAACTACGCTTGTCATGGATTTTCTTTACCTTTCAGATTCTATTGGCACGACGTGGTGAGTGGACGCAACCCTTCCTCCATAGAAGTAGTTTCATCAGGGTTGAAGAACTCAAACACGTCGTTTGGATCGGTGAACATGATCGAGAACCCTTTGACATTGGAACCCCAACTGAACTCCCAATTGGTGGGGAAGGCACAGGGGTTCTATGCTTCCACGTCCCAGAGTGAGGTTACCTTGCTCATGGCTATGAACTTTGCCATCACTGAAGGGAAGTACAATGGCAGCAGCATCACCATTCTGGGGAGGAACCCTGTTTTCAACAAGCAGAGGGAGATGCCTGTGATTGGTGGAAGTGGCCTCTTTCGATTTGCAAGGGGTTATGCTCAGCTCAGAACTCACTGGTTTTCACCCACCACAATGGATGCCATTGTTGAGTACAATGTTTATGTTCTGCATTATTGATATATATATATATATATATATATATATATATATATATATATATACACGATACAGTATGTGCATTCATATGCAATACTATTTGTATGTAGCATGTTGGAGATTTTATCTATATATACAAACATATATGTTTCATTTTTTATTCATCATTTGGCGGCAAAAAGGTGGTCGAACGGAGACTCCATTGAAGTATGACGGTGGTTTGTGGTGGTTGATTATGGAACTGAAATCATTATCATTGTGTCTCATTTTCGAAACTTCCAACTTTTCCAATCAAGATGAGCCTAGAAGTTTCCCAAGATAAAGTTCATTGATTGAAGTGTTAATTTGACTTAGAGTGTGGTTAAAAAACATTATTATATCTCAATCTTACCAAACCACAATAGGTTAACAATTATTATTTTTTATATCTCACTCATACCATTATCAAGTTTTCACCTTTCTTGAATCAGAGGACCAATATGGCTGACACTTGCAGAACATGCAAAAGGCTTATTGTTCATTCATAAAAAACATAAAGTAAAAGACTTGTTGGTCATTTTCATTCTTAAATAAGTGTACCATGTATGACATGTTCAAATTGTTTATTGGATTAATTTTTATTTTTTTTTTACAAACTTGGTTTTGATTTGGTATCTATAGTTTAGAAGTTGATTAATTAATTCTCAAATTAAAAAAAATGTGAATTTTTTTTATTAACTTTGTATTGTAAAAATAATTAATTGATAAATATTAAAAAAATGAAAATTTACTCTATTAATTTTGTGATGGTAAAAACTCATAATTGAATATTAGATTTAGATGTAAAAATTATATATTATGGGAATTTTATCTTTTTATTAATTTTGTGATGATAAAATACAATTATTAAATGTTAAATATAAATATAAAAAATAATTAAATTTATATAGGTTTAAAAGTTGAATCATTGAATTTATTAATTTTAAAATAAATGACAAAAATATATTTTTTCCAAAATATTTTATGGTATAGGGTTAGACCACAGTTTCATTTTTATTTTTATTTTTATTTTTGTTAAAAAGGGTTAGACAACTATAATGCAATACTGCACAACATTCCCGAACACTGATTTTAAAAATTCCACAATTTATTATTTTATTATTACATCAATGTTTACGAGAAGACTCTTTTTAATATGTTTCAAACAATTTAAATAATGTTTTGTAAATAATTAAAGAAATGCAAGATTAAAAAAATACAATGATTTAATAAAATTTCAAAAGTAATTAATATACGTTTCTCTAACTTTTGTACCTCTCTTTGTAACATCACTAACCTAATCCCTCTATAGGCTTGCTTCTTTTCTTACTATTGCTGTGAGTATGTAAACTGAGTATAACGTCATTCTTCCAAAACCTTCGTCATTCTCTATCATTTTCTCAAATTTGCTTTCTGCCCAAGTCGCATTTCGATTTCGATTTTACATGGTTAAGGTTGTAGTATCTACATCAAATATCAGGAAATTAAACTTTGAAGTTAGCAAAAAATTTATTTTAAATAAGTCCAATCTTGCGAAATTGGTTTTACTAAGGTGTGTTCGAATGAATATTTAGCCTAGATATATATATTTTTTAGAATAATATCAATAACAATCACTTTTACATATTTAATATTAATGTTTAATATGAGAACATAAATATTATTAAAATCTAATAAAATTTATTTTTTTAATGCATCTTCATTTTTTTTAACGGGTGTCTTTGTGTTTTTCACTCCTTCTTCTTCTACCCATCATTTATATAAAATGATAAAAATATTTTTATATTAATTTTGGTTTGAATTATAAGAAACATCTTAAATTGTGTGTTGCGCTGCGCTCCCTTCATCTCAATATCTTTTTTTACCTTTATATCTATTTCATCACTGATTCCAATTTACATGAAAACTAGATTGAAATTACACATAGGAACATCTAGACTAGACTGCTGAATTTAAAATGTATTTTTAGAATGAGTAATTTGAAATATATTTCTAAAAATGTAACATATGTTGATAAACTTCTTTTTTTATAGGCCAAGATTACGAGACCTCATTCTCAACCTATAAATTGTATTTACCCAACTGATCTTATAAGATGTAGAGTTTATGGGAATCAAGTGTAGTTAATAAGTATAAATCTAATACATATGAGAATATTGTAGATGAACAATATCAATAATTTCTAGTATATGATCAAACTTTTTGAGGAAAACTCATAAATACTTTATTATTAATTAGATATGAAAATTATGTGACCCCATATTCGCGGGAGGGAATATCTTTCACTTAGTTTAGAAATACTTGTGAGTGTTAGTTATTATAACATGATAAATAAAGGATTATTATCTACCTTTACGAATAGATGACAAAGTGAAACTAACAAATTTATATTTGCTTGGAAGCACAGGAAGTTATGGAGGTGTTAATAGAACTCTTAAGAATTGATTTTGCAATAACTTTTGCAAAGACCGATGCAAAATCAGGGAGTGTTTAAAACATATTTATTATAATATTTGTATTTTTATCAAACATATGTTAATGAATATACTTATTTTGCTCCAATAACTTCATTAGTTGTTGTATTTCAATTTTATAACCTCACACGTCTATAATATGTGTATTATATACTTATTTTATATTGTTAAATTTTTTCATCATTCTCCTTCAAGGTAAGTAGAATATTTGTAGGCTTGGTTAAATGCTTTGTCATATCAACTAGTATGAATTTTTCATTACTTGTTAATATACTAAGATATGAATGATCTACCAATGTATTAGTTAAACCCTGATTATGACTTGCAAAAATTAATTTAAGAATCCATCATTTATCATTCTTTACAAGTTTTTCTTGTGGTTTAAAGGGATATTCAATTTTTTACTTTTTACAATTGGATGTAAATTTTTTTTGTATTTCCTATATTTACCACATATTTCACAATTTAACAATATATATATTTTCCTTCCATGATGACCATTTATATATCTAAAATAATAAATATAAAATTATTACATATGATATTTATTACAACAATCAACCAAATAATTAGAAATATGTTCCACTATATCAATTTTATCTAAACCTCTTAACATGTTAAACATGTCAACTTGATATATTATTATTTAAAAAATCATCCTTCGTTCCATTTTGTGTAAATCTGAAGCTAAAAAATTATAAAGTCTCATATTATTTTTTGAAAACACATTTATGGTGTAAGGGATTCAGAATAAGATTTTTGGATTTAATTTTTTAGAAACATATTTTGGGTCCTGGAATAGTATTATGTGATGTTTTAGACATATTGTCATGTTTTTTTTTTTTTGTAAAAAAGATAAGAATTAAAAATGGTTTAATAATCTTACTTGGAAGTTTTTAAAATAATGAATCCTTATAGTTGAAGGGACAATATGAAGGGTTTAGGGTTTAAAAACCATAAACAAAATTTAAGAAAAGAAAGTAGATGGAAGAATAAAATGAGATATATTTTAATTATGATGGTACGAAATTATTGGAGTACACAAAAACGGTGCAAGTAGCAATTGCCTGATTTTCTTATTCAACATTTTGAAAGCCCAATGCTGCTTTAACAAGTTATTAATTATGAATCTCCTTTGAAGCACTGACATGGTGCCACCGAGGTTGTCCTCCATTCTCTGATTCGACTATGCACACAACCTTGGCGCCAATTCTTCACAAACCCAAACTCATTCCACTCTCGCTTCAATTTTCAACCCTATCTACATCTCTTTCACTTCACCATTCCCAAAATGTATCCTCACAACACAATATCGCCACCATCGTTCACTCCCTCTGCGACTCTCGCCGTTTCTCCGAAGCGCACCATCGCTTCTCCCTCTCCCTCGCCTCCGGCTCCCTCCCCGACGAGCGCACCTGCAACGTGCTCCTCGCTCGAATGCTCGATTCTCGAACCCCACACGCCACGTGGCGCCTCATCCAATCCCTTATCTCTTCCAAGCCCGGTTTCGTTCCCTCTTTGGTCAACTACAACCGTCTGATGGACCAGTTTTGCCGTGCCCATCAGCCCCTGGACGCTCACAGGCTGTTTTTCGACATGAAGAGTCGTGGGCATTGCCCAAATGTTGTCTCTTTCACCACTTTGATTAACGCGTACTGCCTGGTTCGTGGAATGAGAGACGCGCGCAAGGTGTTCGACGAAATGCTTGAAAGTGGCGTGAAGGCGAATTCGGTGACTTACAGTGTTTTGATTCGTGGGGTTCTTCAAGAGAGGGATGTGGAAGGTGGGAGGGAGTTGATGTGCAGGTTGTGGGAGATGATGAGTGTGGAAGTTGAAGATTCTGTGAAAACTGCGGCATTTGCGAATTTGGTTGATTCTTTGTGTAGGGAGGGGTTTTTTAGTGAATTGTTTAGGATTGCTGAGGAGTTGCCGTTCGGGAGTGGTTTTTCTGAGGAAGTTGCTTATGGACAGATGGTGGATTCGCTTTGCAGAGTTGGGAGGTATAATGGGGCAGCTAGGATTGTTTATGTAATGAGGAAAAGAGCGTTTGTTCCGAGTGATGTGTCCTATAATTATATCATTCATGGACTTAGCAGGGATGGCGATTGTATGAGGGCTTATCAGTTGTTAGAGGAAGGAGCTGAATTTGGGTTTATGTTATCTGAGCATACGTATAAGATATTAGTGGAAGCTCTTTGCGAAGTGTTGGATGTGGACAAGGCGAGGGAAGTTTTCAAACTCATGCTGAGTAAGGAAGGTGTTGACAAGACTAGGATTTACAACATTTACTTGAGAGCTCTTTGTCTTGTGAACAATCCGACAGAGCTTTTGAATGTGCTTGTATTTATGCTTGAGAGCAAGTGTCGTGCAGATGTGATCACCCTCAACACAGTGATCAAAGGTTTTTGCAAGATGGGTAGGGTTGATGAAGCTTCAAAGGTATTGCATGACATGTTAGTGGGAAAATTTGTTGCACCTGATGTTGTGACCTTCACCACCGTGATTTCTGGTATGTTGGATGCTGCAAGAGTCAACGAAGCTCTTGATCTGTTTCATAAGCTGATGCCGGAAAATGGAATAAGACCTAGTGTTGTGTCATATAATGCTCTTCTCCGAGGTTTATTCAAACTAAAGCGAGCAAATGATGCATGGATGGTTTTCAATAACATGGTAAATGATGGCATTACCGCAGATAGTACCACATACACAGTTGTGGTAGAAGGTCTATGTGAATCTGACCAAGTAGAAGAAGCAAAGAGTTTTTGGCACAATGTTATATGGCCTTCCGGGGTTCATGATAATTTTGTTTATGCAGCAATTCTGAAAGGGCTCTGCCGCTCTGGCAATTACAACGAGGCTTGTCATTTCTTGTATGAATTGGTGGATTCTGGGGTCTCTCCGAATATATTTAGTTACAATATTCTGATCAACTGTGCGTGCAATCTTGGTTTGAAAAGCGAAGCTTACCAAATTGTCAGAGAGATGAAAAAGAATGGGCTCAGTCCTGATTCTGTGACATGGAGAATTCTTGACAAGTTAAATGGCAAAGGGAGGAAGGACATCCATTCTGAAGATCCTACCATGTCAACATTTTATGAGGCATGACATAAAGTTAGGCTTGACGGAAATGGAATTCAGTTTGTGCTTCAAAATATTAACCCAAAATTGTGTTTTGGTTCATAGGGTCTAAAGCATGAACAAACAAGGGCTTTGAAGTTTGAACAAAATCAATGAGTAGCAAACTAGGAGGACCAATGGTAAATTTCCGGATTATCTCCATATAAACACGAAACTGGGTTATTAAATCCTGCTTCAGCTGCTATGCGTGGTATGATTCTATGTGATCTTGAACAGAAATGAAAGAGATTATGCGAGTTTGAGATAAATTTTGTGATTTATGAAGCTACTACTGAAAGGGCTGTGACTTTCACTGGAAGAAAAGCAAGGACAGCGGATTTATACACAGTTAGCATTGCATTATCAAACATTAGTTTATTTAAAAAAAAAAAAAAACCAATAGACAAACTTAGAGATAACAACATGGGCTAAGTCTGACGGGTTGGCCTACCAACTCACAAGTCAATCCATGAGGTGGACCAGCTCCAATCTGCTTAACTAATAATAATAATAATAATTTATTGTAATATAGTGTGTACAGGCAAGAGGTAAAATGTGTGAAAAAAGAATTAAAAAAATATAGATGTCTATCAATTTCAATATCTGTCTGACTAAAAAAATAAAAAAAGTCTTACTTTCATCCGGAAAATACTCTTCTTTCCCAATACAAACATTTTCTTTCTTCTTCTTCTTCGTCATTATCTCGTCTTTCTTTATCTTTCATCATCTTCCAAGAAGAGAAAAATTATATATATTTGATAGTTTTTTTTTTCTCTTTTATCTTTGTCACTTGCTCTTGTTTAAGGTTTTATTTTTTTTTCTCACATTGTTTCTCTCTCACAATTCACTTATTATAATATTTTTCTAGTTGTGCTTTTGTTGAAATCTCGGATTAAGAAAAAATCATGAAGTTTTATTTTTAAATAGATTGGATAATAATAGAAATTGATGGTTCAATTAGTAAATCTACTTGTGATTTTATGATGTTATAATGAGGTTAAATTCCAACATGTTGAAAATAATAATGAATCCGAACCACATCTAATTGTTGGAAGTTTTTTTATTAAGATTGGTGTGTGTAAGGATGGAAAAGAAAGAGTTTTTACGTAATAGTTGTAACACAAAATATGTAATTAGTGATAAAAAAATATGAAATTTCTCACTTAAAGCATCATATAGAAATGTGATAAGATCAAAACTGAAAATGTGAATCAAATGATTTTAAACAAGCAAGGAAAGTTGAAGTAAACAAAAATAGGTCAGATGGTGTCCAGTGAGTTGTATACTAATTTAATTATCCAATGTGATTTACCTTTAAAATTTGTTGAGTATCTAGATATTAGGACCTGAGATAAATTATTTTGAATCCTATAATATTATTTTCGTTTTAGGTGTTTGTATAAAAAATAGATATTTAACAAATTTTAACGTTATATACATTAATTTAAAAAAATAGAGATTCAATAAAAGGAAAATTACATTATATTTTTTTTATTTGATAAAACTTCAAATAATGTATCCAAGTCGAAGTTCGAATACTCAACAAATTTAAAAGGTAAACTATGTCGGATAATTGAATTAGTACACATAACTCACGAGACACCATTTGATTTTTTTTTTTCTTCAACTTTCCTGTGTGTCTAAAATAATTTGACTCACATTTTCAGTTTTGATCTTATCACATTTCTATATGATGCTTTAAGTGAGAAGTTTCATATTTTTTTGTCACTAATTACACATTTTGTGTTACAACCATTACACACAACTCTTTCTTTTTCATCCTTACACACACTGATCTTAGTAAACAAAATTTCAACAATCAGATGTGTCATATTTATCCTTTTTTATGTCTGACTTAATAATTTTAGATTTATTATTATTTTTAACATATTGAAACATAATCTCATTCTCAATTTCATGTTCATTGACGACATCATCAAGACTAGAAGTAGGTTTACTAATTGAACCATCCATTTCTATTATTGTCCAATCTCGTTTAAAACTAAAAAAAAAAAAACTTCAACTTTTTTTCTTAGTATGAGATTTCAACAAAAACCCAAATAGAAAAATATAATAATAAGTTAGTCGTGAGAGAGAAAAAAATACTAAGAAAAAAGATGAAACCCTAAGAAAAAGCAAGTAACAAAAATAAAAGAGAGGAAAAAAATATGAGGCATATATGATTTTTACCTCTTAGGAGGAAGATAAAAAAAGGTGTGCAAGGAGCAAAAAAGAGAGAAATGACTTGTGCTTGAGGAAGTAGAGTGTTTCCTATAGCGAGAGTGATACTTTCTAAATTATCTCGAATGAGACTTTTTGAATTCTCTTAGTGAGACTTCTTGAATTCTCTTTTTATAAATTTTGTTACAATAATTTTTTTTATTATTAGTAAAGTGGGTCAAAGGTCGGCTCGACTCACTCTATAGATTGGTAGGGTAGAATAGAATGGGTTAAAAATATCAATCTGGTTTGTTGAACTTAATCCATTTTGTCATCCATAATTATTTTAAAATTAATTTGTTAAAATAATGTATTAATTTATATTATTATTAACTTTAATATATATATATATATATATTAAATTATTGACAAACAAATAATAATTTTATTATTAAATTTATTAAAAAATATTTAAAAAAGATTATAAAAAATATATGGCATGCGGATTAAAATCTATTACCCTATTATAACTATAATGAATTAACTCGTTTTACTCCCATTTTTTATGAACCAAAGGAAAAACAAATTAAAATGGAAATGAATCAAAGATAAAACGGATCAAAATGGGACGAACAAACATATTTTGACATCTTAGAGAACAAACTCCTCGAAACTTTTTCTACAAGTAGCACGTATTCGTTTTTTAATTACTCGGATAACATACTCGTAAGTTTTATTTACCTAGATAACACAGTTTTTTGTTAAGTTTAGAATTCGATTTTCCGAATACTGAAACCTAAACGTAATTATATTTTATAATTTTTCCAAACAATTTAGAATTCGATTTTTCGACAACCGAATTTCGAATAGTTTTCTTTTTATTTTGTTAAGAAAAAAACTAACTAAAAAATATATATATATATATATATAATATGTTATAATATTTTATTTAAAATTTATAGTTTTAAATTAGGTATTTAAAAAGATTTGTATATTTCTAAAATTAATAATATATTTAGATTTATTGTTGAAAGTAGTAAAATAATATTTTTACAATATATTATTACATATTATATTTAAATTTATTTGTATGATTAAACTTTTTTTAATTTTTTGATTTATTTGATATTATAATTTTTTTAGAAATTAATAATAAATTAGGAGGATAATAAAAATCTTAAAAATTATATGTATATAAGAAGAAATAATCTTTTGATGTAAAATTATATATATATATATATATATATATATTCTAAAATATAATTTATATTAATTACTATAATATAAAATATATATTCCAAAATATAACTTAATTTCATTTATATATATATATTATAGAAATTAAAATAAATTATATTTTAGAATATATATATATATATATATATATATATATTAAATATAAATTATTTTCAAATTGATAATTATTATTCTAATTTATGCAAAATATATATATATGATAGCGGTTCCAGTTTAATCGCACTTAAAAGTCACAGTATGATAGCGGTTCCAGCTTAACCGCTCTTATAAGTGATCTGTATGATAACAGATTTCACGTTAACCGCTATTATAGTTAAAAAAATAATCGATTATTTCAAAAAGTAATCAATTAGATTTTCATATCGAGAACCAGTTATTTTTTTAAATAATTGATTAATTTTTAAATAATCAATTAGTTTTTCAAATATATATTAAATAATTATAAATAAAAAAATATATCAAATTAAAATTAAAAAAAATTATTTTTAAATTATATATATTATATAAATTATAAATATAGAGTTAAAAAAATTATATTTATAATTATAACCTTAAAAATTATAGTTAAAAAAATTATATAATTGTATATAAGAAAAAATAATATTTTGATGTAAAATTATATATATATATATATATATATATATATATATATTCTAAAATATAATTTATATTAATTACTATAATATAAAATATATATTCCAAAATATAACTTATTTTCATTTATATATATATTATAGAAATTAAAATAAATTATATTTTAGAACATATATATATATATATATATTAAATATAAATTATTTTCAAGTTGATAATTATTATTCTAATTTATGCAAAATATATATATGATAGCGGTTCCAGTTTAACCGCTCTTAAAAGTGACTATATGATTGCGGTTCCAGTTTAACCGCTCTTATAAGTGACCGTAATCAGCTATTATAGTTAAAAAACTAATCGATTATTTCAAAAAGTAATCGATTAGTTTTTCATACTTGAGAACCTAGGTTATTTTTTTAAATAATTGATTAATTTTTAAATAATCAATTAGTTTTTCAAATATATATTAAATAATTATAAATAAAAAAATATATCAAATTAAAATTAATTTTTTTAAATTATATATATTATATAAATTATAAATATAAAGTTAAAAAAATTATATTTAAAATTTTAACCTTAAAAATTATAGTTAAAAAAATTATATAATTGTATATAAGAAGAAATAATATTTTGATGTAAAATTATATATATATATATATATATATATATATATATATATTCTAAAATATAATTTATATTAATTACTATAATATAAAATATATATTCCAAAATATAACTTATTTTCATTTATATATATATATATATATACAGAAAATAAATTATATTTTAGAATATATATATATATATATTAAATATAAATTATTTTCAAGTTGATAATTATTATTCTAATTTATGCAAAATATATATGATAACAATTTCAGTTTAATCGCTCTTAAAAGTGATCGTATGATAGCGGTTCTAGTTTAACCACTCTTATAAGTGATCGTATGATAGCGGTTCCACGTTAACCGCTATTATAGTTAAAAAACTAATCGATTATTTTAAAAAGTAATCGATTAGTTTTTCATACTGAGAACATGTTATTTTTTTAAATATTTGATTAATTTTTAAATAATCAATTAGTTTTTCAAATATATATTAAATAATTATAAATAAAAAATATATCAAATTAAAATTAAAAAAATATTTTTAAATTATATATATTATATAAATTATAAATATAAAGTTAAAAAAATTATATTTAAAATTATAACCTTAAAAATTATAGTTAAAAAAATTATATAATTGTATATAAGAAGAAATAATATTTTGATGTAAAATTATATATATATATATATATATATAATTTTACATCAAAATATTATTTCTTCTTATATACAATTATATAATTTTTTTAACTATAATTTCTAAGGTTATAATCTTAAATATAATCTTTTTAACTTTATATTTATAATTTATATAATATATATAATTTAAAAATAATTTTTTTAATTTTAATTTGATATATTTTTTTATTTATAATTATTTAATATGTATTTGAAAAACTAATTGATTATTTAAAAATTAATCAATTATTTAAAAAAATAACCTAGTTCTCAGTATGAAAAACTAATCAATTACTTTTTGAAATAATCGATCAGTTTTAATCGTAATAGCGGTTAACGTGGAACCGCTATCATACAATCACTTATAAGAGCCGTTAAACTGGAACCGCTATCATAAAGTCACTTTTAAGAGCTGTTAAACTAGAACCGCTATCATATATATTTTGCATAAATTAGAATAATAATTATCAACTTGAAAATAATTTATATTTAATATATATATATATATATATATATTCTAAAATATAATTTATTTTAATTTCTATAATATATATATAAATGAAAATAAGTTATATTTTGGAATATATATTTTATATTATAGTAATTAATATAAATTATATTTTAGAATATATATATATATATATATATATATATAATTTTACATCAAAAGATTATTTCTTCTTATATACATATAATTTTTAAGATTTTTATTATCCTCCTAATTTATTATTAATTTCTAAAAAAATTATAATATCAAATAAATCAAAAAATTAAAAAAAGTTTAATCATACAAATAAATTTAAATATAATATTTAATAATATATTTTAAAAATATTATTTTACTACTTTCAACAATAAATCTAAATATATTATTAATTTTAGAAATATATAAATCTTTTTAAATAACTAATTTAAAACTATAAATGTTAAATAAAATATTATAACATATTTTATATATATATATATATATATATATATATATATATTAGTTAGTTTTTTTTTAACAAAATAAAAAGAAAACTATTCAGAATTCGGTTGTCGAAAAATTGAATTCTAAATTGTTTGGAAAAATTATAAAATACAATTACGTTTAGGTTTCATATTCGAAAAATCGAATTCTCAACTTAACAAAAAACTTTGCTATCTAAATAAATAAAACCATTATGATATCTGAGTAATTAAAAAGCGAATAAGGGTTACGTTAGACAAAATTTCACAAACTCCTACAATAAAGCTACAAAATCAGATTTTCTTCGGCAGGTTCAATCCATTAACACTTGAAATAACTAGCCACAGTTATACTGTACAAAAAGATGACTACAATTAGATTAGGAATTTTTTAAATAACACAAATGATTTTTTTCAAAAATTTTGTTAAAGGATTTTTTAGATGTATGTATTTGAAAAAAATTATACGGGGATAGTGACAGGTAGAAATATTTGCATAGGAATTTTTGAGGTATAAAATTCCATCTCACGACAATAAATTGCCGTAAAAGTGAACCAATACCTACTCCAAGCAATTGAAACGAAAATATAATTTGTTTATCACTGTTTTTCAAATAAATGTTTTTACATAAATCTATGATTGAAATTCATTTCAAATATTTCAATATTTTAAGTATTTAAAAATGAACTTATCACAGTCATGTCTACCCAACTTTAAAACTAGCAAAATGTTTTGCTTAGTTTAAAAAGAAAAGGGAAATAAAAAAAAAGTCAGATGATTTTTTAAAATTATTTAATAAGAAAAAAATCTTAAAACTTAAATATAAATGATATAAATATTTCAAAAAATAAGTAAAAAAAATAAAAATATTTTAGTCATTTTATAAAATAACGAGTTATTTATGTAGCTCATATTATCAATCTTTATTTCTATTAAATAATCCAAACAAGATAAACAGATTTAATATGTGTTTTCTATCCTTTCAAGTTGTTTCTTCTTCAATCACGTGAACCAAACAATGTTCAATGATTCCTTGTTTATAACTAGGGATGACACTGAAGAAAGTCTAGTCAAGTAGTTGCTTGAAAAGCATTTCAATCATGAACATTTGCACTGAGCTTCAAAACCAAAACTTCCTTTTTCACTTTTTTATTATGAACATTTTGCACTTCAAGACTTGCACTTGCAAAATTGTTACTTTGCCTCTAAACTTTGAAGCCAAATCATCATCGTACGTGCATTTAATCCATTACAATGGTTTGTGTACTTTCCCTTTAGCTTCTAGCCATGTCCAGGATTTTTCCCAGGAATATGGGATATTCCTGACCGTTCAATGCTTTGGAAATTTTCAAACCAGTTTGCTATGTACAAGTTATAGATGCTTGTGTTTGTGATTCTGCAGAAGGTGTAGTAGTCCTTGTAACATGTTTCTAAGTTTACTGGTTATGATGGGGACAAAAAATGCTAGTCTTGGAACTTGGTATTAGAGTATTGAACAGGTTGTGTCTGAATGAGGCAGTAGCAGTACTCTCGAGTCTCACGGCACTGTTTCCTCCCCACAATGAAAAGCATTACCTCAACACACTTTAACCATTACTGCTATTTTCCTATGCCTTTTCCTTTGGGCAACTGTCTCAATTATTTGTACAAAAGAAAAGAAAACTAGCCAGTCTTTCTTTTCATCTTTCGTTTATGACTATGAGTAAAACCTGATAAAGCTTGATACGTTTTGCCATTAATCTTATAGGAAAAGTGGAAAACTAAACTTTTGACCAAGAGTCAGTAGGAAAATTGTGCAGAAAACCAGTTAGAGAGAGTTTTTAATTAAAGGAAAACTTTTATTTTTTTGAGAATATGAAAGAGAAAGCATAATTTCATGTGTATCTTCAAATAAATAATACTTAATCAAAGATTTAAGTTAAAGTAAGTCATTAAAAAACTTCTGAAAGCTCTTACATCTTATGTGTTATTGCCCTAAATTTGACTTATAAACATATATACATGATTATTGCACCTCAATTCAAGATTATCATCAAGCATAATGAGACCGAACAAGTCTTTTAACTACTTCATCATCTCCTTTACTATAAGTATAATAATGTTACTTTTAGAGAGAGATATGTATACATATCCATACAAACTAGCTTATATACACATATACTTGACTGAGTCTGTGTACAAAAAGATTTATATTTTTCATTGGTGTGAACCCAAAGTTTTTCAACTTGTAATTAATTTCCCTGGCGTGAACCATGGTCACGGCCACAGACACTGGACCACGCTATTCTCAGCTTCCCACACTGGAAACTGTTGAGAGATTCGCTGCCTCAGTAATAATTAAAATGTTTCTTGCTTTGGAGCAAGCAAAATCCAAAGCCTGCAACATCTTATTCATATTTTTGGTCATGCCAAGAGTGGCTCGGTTTCCAGCACAAACAGTGCCCCATGAACTAAATTAGTAGACCTATCAAGAAGTTCATTCGTGCATGCATGATTGTTAAGCTCAATTAGCTTCACAATTGAGACAATCTTGCCTGCATATATTATGCAACTAAATACGTGACCACTCTTGGATGTGCAATAGTTTCAGATGCAGAAATTGACATTTGACAATTCATGTACAAAGCCATGTCCAATCACTTTCAAATTTTATTATTTATTAGTGAGTATATCAATCTTTGATAAAGAAATTCACTTGAAAGTGATTCATGCTGTGCCAAATCTTTTTTCAATTTAATGTTCTGCATCAACTGAATCGATTAGCCATGCCATATCATATCATGCATGCATTTCATCCAAACTATGGGGACAAAATTGTTCCCTGAAACATACGACAAATATAGGTTCTCTGGCTTTTAGGATTTATGGACAAACAATGTCTGAAAAGCTTATGGGCTATGGCATTGTCACGCGATATTTATTAGTTGCTTTTGTTTAACTCAAATTATTTTAATTTTTTCGAAAAATAAAAAGTCAAATAAAGTGTGTTACCTGTCCACCGGGGCAAAAGCTCACCCTCGTGAAAGCCATTCATGTTTTTGTTTGAGTTTATTTTTTGTTTTTCTTTATTAATTATGGCCTCTCAAATTATAGCATAGCTTTGTTCCTGATTCACAGATGAATGTTAGCTTTTAGAGACATACAATTGAATTGTGTATGCAACTAGTAATTTATCTCTTTTGTAATTGATAATTTATATTATAATTTAAAAATTTATGAGATATTTAGTTTTCTCTTCGTAGATTCTTCGACACAAACACCAAAAATGTAATCAATTCTTGGGATAATAAAAAAAAGAACTCTACTAGACAAACAACAAAACTTGGTTCTTATACAAAATTGCTCTAATTAATTTGGTAATTCAAATATTGTGTTCCTTAAAAAAAAAGTTTTCGTCAATAAAATTTTCTTAAGAGCAACAAAAATAATAATATAACATTTCATATTATTAACATATTTAATAAAAAATGGATTTATTTCTTAATTGTTGAATTAGCAAGCATGCCAAAGCGGTGTCTGCCCCAATCACTTTCCAACTGCACTCGGTTTGAATGTCGAAACTCGAAATAATTCACTCCTGCTTCAAACCAGCGCGTGCCTTCACTCTCTCCACCCTTTCAAATTCGCTTTCACACCTTCAAATCCCTCACAAAGGAAGAAGAAGAAAAAACAAAAAAAGCAAATGAAACATATAAAAAAAAAAACACTTTGGCACCATATAAAAAACCTGTTCCTTTACTGTGTCCTCGTTTCCCTTCTCTTTCTTCCTCTCCCTTGTACAAAAGCTGTTTCCTTTGGCACAAAACCAACCTACATTCGCCATTCCCATGCAGAAACTCCATCTGGGTCATCCCCATTCTCCGTCAATGGATACCACACCCTCTTCCACACCTTTCCGAGACCTTCCGGAAGCTTCTCCGAAGGCTTCTAAAAAGACAACACTCACCTCCTTCATGACAGCCCCCTCCTTCAAAGAGGACACCTACTTCGTCTCCCACCTCAAACCGTCCGAGAGAAAGTCCCTCCAAGACCTCAGGGACAAACTCCTCGCCTCCTCGGACTCCTCGAACCCCCCTTCGATGTGGGGCGTGCCACTGCTAGACGGCGGCGACAGAGGCGACATGCTGCTCCTGAAGTTCCTCCGAGCGAGGGACTTCAGGGTACACGACGCCCTCAACATGCTCCTCAAGTGCCTCGCGTGGAGGACCGAGTTCGGAGCTGACAACGTCGTGGAGGAGGAGCTGGGGTTCAAGGAGCTCGAAGGGGTTGTGGCGTACACTCATTCGTACGATAGAGAGGGGCACCCTGTGTGCTACAATGCCTATGGGGTGTTCAAGGATAAGGAGATGTATGAGAGGGTGTTCGGGGATGATGAGAAGCTGAAGAGGTTCTTAAGGTGGAGGATTCAGGTTCTGGAGAGAGGGGTGAAGATGCTTCACTTCAAGCCTGGTGGGGTCAACTCGCTCATTCAGGTCACTGACCTTAAGGACATGCCCAAGAGAGAACTCAGGGTCGCTTCAAACCAGATACTCTCTCTCTTCCAAGATAACTATCCTGAAATGGTAGCTCGCAAGGTATCTTGTTATGTATTTGGTTGGTTTTAGATGGAAATCCAGAAGCATTAGTAAACTAACCAACACTTGATGGTTGGAGTGGTTTTGATTTTTTCAAGCAAGTTCTTACGTTTGAGTGTTGGCTAAAAAATGTGATTGAAAATGGAGACTTTGTTAAAGGTAGCTAATGAGGTCTCTTAAAACTAGATATTAAGGAAGGAAGCCAGTAGTTATTGAAGAAGTTAGTGGGTAATTCATTTTTATAACATGCAAACAAAGAATAGAATAAATGAAAATTTTATGTAGAAAACTTCCGATTAGATAAACTAAAAGTTCATGATTTTAAAAATTGGATCATGAATGCAATTTTGGCCAATGTCAAAGGTTATATAACATCTGTTATCACAATTGTGACTGCATGAGTTGCATTTCTTCGAATTGTTAAGGAACAGGATGAAACTGCTATTGCAATTTAAATTCTTAAAAAATAAAGAACTTATATGCATTAAGTTCTGTAGAATTTTTTTTTTTAAAGTTAGTTTAAATTTAATACAGCACTTTGGCTCATTTTATGTGTGCATAACAGGTCATTTGCTTTGCTCGTTATCTTTGTCATGTCATCTACACCTTTTGCTTTTGGTATGATGGGAAATTCACTACTTTCTTTATTGTCAAACTTTCTTGATTTCAGATTTTCATCAATGTACCATGGTACTTCAGCGTGTTGTATTCAATGTTCAGTCCGTTTCTGACCCAAAGGACTAAGAGCAAGTTTGTGATCTCTAAGGAGGGAAATGCTGCAGACACACTCTACAAGTTAGTTCTATTAATGGCTCACTATTTTGTATATTCCCTTGTGCACAAGTAAATTTATTTTTAAAAGTTCGATACGGGAATCACTTCTTTCTTTTAATTTATCTATAAAAAGATTTCAAATTAACTTCCCTATCTTCCTTACAATTTTGTCTCGAGTTTAATTATATTCGTTATTTTTTATTTTGATTTGAAGTTGTGTTTCCTTGGTATTTTGTGTTACACCACTCTTGTATCAAACAAAACACTTCTTACCCCACAATATCTCTTGGTTTTGTATTTTAAGCTGGGGTTATTGTCTTTTCTTCAGATTTATAAGGCCCGAGAATATTCCTGTTCGGTATGGTGGATTGAGTCGACCCAGCGATTTGGAGAATGGTCCCCCAAAACCTGCTTCCGAGTTCACAGTTAAAGGGGGAGAGAAAGTGAACATACAAATAGAAGGAATTGAGGTAACAATTGTCTAATTTTCCTTCCCTTCATTTACCCTTATGAGAATAATCAAGCTTTCTTCATTTTGGTTTTGAATTTTCAAGTTAAAACATTGAATTTAATTAAAATGCATTAACATTACAAAGATGTTTCACACTGCCATTCATCATAGATTGTAATTTAATGTAATGGAATTATAATATAATGTATAGTAAAATTATTTTTATAATGTTAAAGATTAAAGTAGTTCATCTAATCTTAAAACCATCGTATATAAAAAAATTTGTTCACTTTCATTGATCTTAAGCTGTGATTGGAAGACATTTCTGTGTATTATGATGGTTGAACTCCTTAAATGTATATGTTTTGGTACATATGGAAAAGATTAAAGATTTGTTGTTAATTTCATGTTTCTGGCTGATAGAGTGGTGCAAGTATCACATGGGATATTGTGGTGGGAGGCTGGGACTTGGAATATAGTGCTGAGTTTGTCCCAAATGCACAAGGTAGCTACACCTTAGCAGTTGATAAGGCAAGGAAGATTGAGGCCACAGAAGAAGCAATCCACAACTCTTTCACATCAAAAGAGGCTGGCAAAATGATACTCTCTGTTGATAACTCTGCCTCAAGGAAGAAAAAAGTTGCAGCTTATCGCTATTTTGTGCGGAAATGCAACAACACACCATCTTCAGAGCTTCAATTAAGCCCCAAATAATTGTTCCAACTACATATAAATATGATCTTTTGCTTATGTAGTTCTAAGTTTTTAACTCTCTTGGGTAATGATTCTGAACTTGTTTGAGCCAAGTTAAAATTGGTACTTAGTAGTGTTGTGTTAGTATAATGTAAAAAAAATGGGAACAAACGTGGTGGAACATGATGGTTTGGTACATAAGAAAAAGCAAGTGGTCTTGCTTATACCATTTTACTATTTGGTCGTGATTGTGATGACTTTTGTCAGAGGTATTGACTTTTGGTAGCATGTGTGTGTGGAAAGTACTTTAGTTTTGTTCACAGAAGTGAATTGAGTGTTACCTGCTATGGATGGATTTGATTTGATATGATGTATGGTCCATGCATGATGAAGGGTGATGATAGACCAATTAAGAGTTCACGGGCTCTAGATGTTGAAATTGAATGGTGCAGCATCTTTCATTGTCTAATGCATTGATGGTGATGTCTGCATTCTGCAATATCAAAACTAAAAAATTTATCAATCTCTATTACACGAAATAAGTTTTTATTTACTCTTTTGGTAGCATTGAATTAAGATTGTAATTTTTAAATAGTATTTCATTTCTAATGATTTCACGATTCTCTATTATTGTAAAATATCGAAGAATATTTTAAATATTTTGCATCCACTATACTCTGTCAAAGGTAAATGTTTTCTGGAATTGTTTCAGAAAAAAATTTGTAGCAAGTACCCCACATGGGGACTGCTTTTCCAGAAGCACTATGAATTAAGTCTTTTTTCAAATATAAGTCTTTTAAGATAACTTTGTTGAAACATTATTTACAAACAATAAAAAGCATAATAGAACTTTTATTAAACGATATTCCAATTAACATGAATGAGCTATATTTCAAACGGTTCTGTCATTTCTGAGGGACTAGATATTGCTATTTTTCAGACAAGTAATATTTTGGCTTGTTATTTTTACAGCATTTTTTTTTTTAATTTTCACTGACACATTAGTGATCTCATAGTATGTATTATAATCTGTTTAAAAAAACGAGTGAAAATGTGATTATTATTCTGAACAATAAGAGAACGAGTCATGGACTGTACGATTTTAGGAAGCAAAAAACCAACAGAACATTGAATGGAATTGAATGTTGATTTGATGATTGAATTATTTATGCTGTGGTGCTGCTGAGAAGTCCTTGTTTGAAGGGTTAAGATGTTGAATTTTGCGTCTTATAGTAAGAAGAATGGTAGAAGATAGTGCGTAGGTTTATTGAATTACTGTGTTTAGAAGAATATTTCTATATTACGAAACTGTAGCAGAAGTTCCTTCTTCAGATTTATACATATGAGGATTCCATTTGAGCATGCCTTGTTCGTTGTATACGTATAATTTGTCATATTAGGTTTTTCTCATTTACTTAAATATATAGGATGTTTTCCTATATTTTCTCAATTGTTTCGTTCTTTATCTTATTATTATTTTTTATCTTTCATATGATCGTTTAGGTTTTATCTTTATAATTTTTTTATTATAAATGCAGAGATAATCTATATATATGCCATAGTCATAAATAATATTTATATAAGTTTAACAAAGTCATTATAACCATAAAAATTTAAAAAAATTATATAAATAATATTTTTATTACTTTCTAAAGTAAAATGTGGTTAAACTCAACTCACCAAGAGATAAAAGGTGATTTAGGAAGGTAAGTATAAGGTTTTATGTGACAGGAAGCTGACTTGTCAAAAAAATTAATAAATATTGACTTGTTAATAAATGAATAAATAAATAATTTTTAATAATAATGATTATTTGACGAGAACAACATATATTTGTTTATTTACCAAAAACAATAACAAAGAGTTGAGAAAACTAAATCTCTAATCAAATTTTAAATAAATATTTTCTTATTTCAATATAAGTAATAATAATTGATTGTAACATCCTAATATAATTATTAAAAAATTATTTATTATTTTAGATTAAATTGATTTCAAAATTTTGAAATAATTATTAGAAAATCAAGTTGAATAATATCTTTTTAGGGTTAAACACATTTTTCTCTTCCATAAACACATATTTCAATCTTATTCTGTCATTGAATCTTCTTTACCACTAACATCTTATATCAACAATAAATTACATTAATAGTCTTTCACATTTTATAATTTTTTATATTTTCTCGAGATTTATAACATATTTTCTTAAAAAAAATGCAGTGTATTATTTTTAAATTTTCATTAATATAATATAGTCTCAGTATAATATTGTTTAAACACGCTATAATTGATTTTTTCTATATATATTAATTTACTCTAATATTAATCTTAAATTTTAAAAAAATTAAATATATAATCTCTGAAAGTTATTCACCCAAGCACGCTATAATTGAAGTGATTAACAATCTTCCTTCACTAAAATCACCTCGTAACTTTACTAAATTGTTTATGAAATATATTAAAATAAATATTTTAAGAATTCTTAATTTTTATAAAATAACAATAATACTTAAAAATAAATTTATAAATAATATTTATATGTTAAAATATAAAAATTGTTTTCTAGAGTAAAATTATTAGATAATCAATATTTTCATTATATATAGTTGGTTTAAATAGTGTATTTATCAAATATAAAATATAATTTAGATAGATGCAACCCAATTACACTCTATTTTAAAAGAAACCTTTCCTTATTAAACAAATTATAACTTCTCTTTAATAATATATTTTGGAACATAAAAATTCAGCCCACATTTATTCTTATGAATACAATTTAGCATATACTTATTTATTATACATAATTTTTCTGAGAATTTTTTTACTGAATTTAGCATCAGAATACTTACAGATACTTTTCACAGTTCCACTTTCACCATAGCTTATGCAGTTCACACTCAACACCAACAGAGTCCAGATTCTATATCTCATTCACTCTGGAAAAATCGAGATAACAGGAATCACAAACCTGTTTTTCCTTTTTAATTTTGCAAAAATGAGTAGTGATATTATAAAATTCTCGCCTCGAGTAATGTTCATATTCCAATAATATAATATCACATATTTATCCACTTTACTAGCTTCAAACATGTTCGAATTTACCTTGATCTGCACCAAATTCCCTCGTTTCAACAAAATATGATCTCACTTAACGATAATATTTTTATGCTATGTTGTTTTTTTCTCCGTTAAATCCGTATTGGATATAGTGATCACATTTAATACACTTTAGATTTGTAATTTAAAATAAACATAACTAAACAAAAATCGGTTTAATGTAATTTTTCTTGCCCAAGGATAGTGTATTTCTTTTAGATTTCAAATTTTACTCATTTATCTTTCATATAATTCCATAATCTTGTGAAAAACTAGAATGAAAAAAAAAAAACATGTTTTTAACATTCTTTTCACAACACCATAATGATAAAAAAAAAACACTAAAAATAGGATAATGACTTTTAAAACATTAATAAACTATAAAAGCTTAGAGCAAAGAAAAGACACTTATCCATCATTGTTGTTCGGTTGCCCAACCATGTGTCAACGAAGAGAAACAAAGAGAGAAAGGACGTAGGAAACGTGTAGAAGAGCGAGGCTATTGATTGTAGAAAAGAACACGCAGCCTCAAGTGTTGTGAACGTGTCTTGCATGCAAATTGGTCATATTATTTGTCCCCCATCTCCTACATCATCGGATACTTAGAGTCGCTTGTATGATAATAACATGTGACAAGAAACAAACACCGTTTTTATTAGCAAACATTGATTGAAAGATGGCAAAAGTTGTTAAGCCACATGAACCTAAGACACAGTCATTTACCCTTTTGAGTGGTCATACCATACCAGCTGTTGGATTGGGGACATGGAAGTCTGGTTCAGAGGCCGTCAATTCTGTGTTCACTGCCATTGTTGAGGTAATTTACATTGATTAGAGAATACAGCTTTTGGATAAAGGGGATCTATTAATGATGTTATTTGAATTAAAAAAGGCTTGTTTAGCATATGAAAGTATTCATTAAGGTCATACTTTGTGTTGAAATCGATGGAAAAAAAAAACGAAGATATGAAGCCACACATTTGGGAACCGCCTTTAGAAGAAGCTCCAGAAGAAACCAAATGCGAGATTTAACCAATTTAGATAATATCCAAGTCTTTATTAGAAGGAAAAAAAACATGGCACCAAGTGTATTTTTCTATGAATAATGTTGGTATTTCCTTGGTTTAAGGAACAATATGGCCAGAAAAATTCAATAAATCTGGTTAATCTAACCTGATTTCTGATCGAGATATTTCACATGGTGAACATCATATCTCCTACTCATATTAATCAATAGTAAAATAGATAGATATGCTGCACTTTTAATATTCTATAAAAAAACAGATTTTTGTGGAACAACTTTAGTGTTGCTAATTCCAAGAACAAAATTGCAGATTTTGAGAGCATCTCTTAACTTCAATACTCCCTTAATGGTTTTCACATCTCTTTGAGGATCTCGAATTTTCTCACTTTATTCTACTCGGATAAACGCTCCTTTTACCCCACATTTAGAAGTTCAAAAAGGCACCAAAAAGACAATTTATTTTTGAAAGATTAAAAACAACTATTTTTCCATTAGGGCGTATTTAAAACATATTAACCAGAAAACAAAACAAAAATTCAAGTTAGTATTTTGCCATTTTGTGGAGCTGCGTCTCACATGATCTGACTTTGGCTGCAGGCTGGTTACAGACACATAGACACTGCTGCACAGTATGGAGTTGAAGAAGGAGTATGATTGTGTTTCCTAATAGTTATTTTGATTTAGATCACCATTTTAGCATTCCTACTTGTCCTAAATTATATATCAGCATACAGGTTGGACAAGCACTCCAAGCAGCCATGAAAGCAGGAGTGGAAAGGAAGGATCTATTTGTCACCTCAAAACTATGGTAATGTACTCAAATTGATGCAGGTCATGTTAACACAAACTCTTTGGTTCGTCATGCTAAATTCATTTGAATAATGTTGTTTCAACATTTTAAAGAAACTCTCATGGTGAATTTTTATACCTACTAGGTGCACTGACTTGACCCCTGAAAGGGTTAGACCTGCTCTCAACAATACCCTTCAAGAGCTCCAACTTGACTACCTTGATCTTTACTTGGTAATGAGCTTCTATCGTGCTTAAAATCCATCTATATTTTATTTTACCTTTTTAATCCATTCATAGGCATGTGGTTTGATATGTATAATAGAAGACAGAGAGACTCTAATGTGTAAAATGCAGATTCATTGGCCATTTCGATTGAAAGATGGGGCCAGTAGACCCCCGAAAGCAGGAGAAGTTTTAGAGTTTGACATGGAAGGGGTGTGGAGAGAAATGGAGAAGCTTGTGGAGGAAAAGCTTGTGAGAGACATTGGAATCTGCAATTTCACTCTAGCAAAGCTTGAAAAGCTGCTGAGCATTGCTCGGATAGTGCCTTCTGTCTGCCAGGTGAAATCATATATCTACAAATATTTTTTGTTACTTTAATTTCTGTTATCTTAGAAGGAACAATGAGCAATCTCAAAGGTTGAGTATTGGATAAGGGTACACCACCACTACTTGTTTTTCTAAACTTGTATTTGCTATTTTGTTATAGATGGAAATGCATCCTGGATGGAGAAATGATAAGATGCTTGCGGCTTGCAAGAAGAACTCCATCCATGTTACTGTAATTAACACATTGTTCGTTTAATTTTGTTCATTTTGGTTTTGATTTTTATGACAAAGGGTCATGATTGAAATGCAAAAATTTGACTATAGGCATACTCTCCACTGGGCTCATCACAGGGTGGGAGGGATCTGATCAGTAATCCAACGGTTGAGAGGATAGCCAATAAGATGAACAAGAACCCAGGGACGGTGTTGGTGAAATGGGCCATCATGAGAGGGACAAGTGTCATCCCTAAATCAGTCAAGCCAGATAGGATCACGGAGAATGTCAGTGTCTTCAATTGGGAACTTCCAGAAAAAGACTTTAAGACCCTTAGCAGATTTCAGGATCAGGTAGGCACTCAACATTGGTTATTCACATTATTTGCTCGCTCATATTTAGTCTTGTCCTCGAATTTTTGTCAGATCCAGAAATTGTTATTGACTATTATTAGATGTGACTGATCCCCAGCACTTGATTTTAACACATTTCATGTTGATTCTTCAGACACGTTAAAATATCATGAATTTAGATAGACTTTCACATGTTTCCTTCTACTTGTGGGTCTAGAATTGATTTTAAATTGAACAATTTTAGGTAATTTTTACAATTTATACCAAATTCTACTATTAACTGCCTTTATAAATAAAAACATCTAAACACAAGTCATATCGCTTCAAACTCCATTTTTAATCAAAATATCCAAACTCATACAAACACAGTTCATTCTTTTTAGGGAATAGAACTACACCATTACTAGTAGTGATACATGGATTTGAATTTGCAAGTATTGTCTATCAGGCAAGGATTAAAATCTTTAATGTGAGTAGAGATCTACCTACTTCATAATGTAATTAATTAACTTCAAATTAAGGTAGAGAAATTCTTATCTTTTTACTTCACACATTCATTCACTCTAGACCTTTCTTTTGGTCCCTGAACTCATGATAACTGTGCTTCTTTCCTGGGTTAATGATACATTACAGGGGAGAGTTCTGGACGGTGAAGAACTCTTTGTGAACAAGAGCGATGGTCCATTCAGGAGTGCGGCTGATATTTGGGACCATGAAGATTAGTCCACACTTGCACCTAGCCTCTTTGTTTGTTTCTCTCTTTTCCAAGGCACTATGTAGCATTAGATTTAATGTAATAGTGGTTCTTATAAAGGTTTCAGGTTCAGGTCATTCACATACGAATAGGGGCATGCACTCTATATGCAGATTTCTTATCCATGAAACGTTATAATTACTTTACTATTAGTTTATAAAGATTATAGCATCAACTATGATTCTGATCGTATAAACAAAGTTGGGAGTAGTGAGTGTTTTGGAAGCTTGAGAATTATCTGATATCCCCATGTTGTGATAAACTACTGGAAAATTTTGCTTTCACTGAAGTCAACGAGTAAGGTGGAGATTAGCAGTCCCAAGAAAATTTCAATTATTCTGTATTTATCTTTTTAACCTTTACGATAAAATCCTTAGGATTTTACAAAGTAACTTGCTTTTTCTCATGGGAAATGTGTTTCTGTATGCATTTTTTTAGGTGATCTGTGTTCAGTGAAGGATGATGCCAATTTATGTTCAGACATAGCTTGCTTTTTATGTGATTGGTTCCACTGGAAGTTTTTTGAGTCTAAAATCATTATGTTAGTGGACAAAATTTATAAGCAAAAGCTTAAGACTTTCGTGAAACAACTACAACCAACAAGGATAGTCACTGATGCACTAACCAAGGGCATTAGACACTTCCAGTGCAAGAAATGAAGCTAAGGTGTTCCCATGACTCATTATTATACGTATAAAAGAAGGAGGCACGGGTCCAATTGTTCCTAGTGGTAGAAAATATGAAAGTATAACAAAATAATGAATGCACGGTCTAAAGTTCTGATTCTGAAAAGTGCCAAATTATATATAAGAGAGGAATGTTTAAGCTAACGTTTGCTTTAGATGGTCAAAAGCAATAATTTAAAGTCGTCATTGGGCATGCCATACAAAAGGAATCAACATACCTGAATTTCCATAACAACAAAATAAAAAAATGAAGTCCTCAGTTTTTTCTTGAACTCTTGTAACCAAAAAAAATCATGGAACTAGTCACACAATGAGCTAAAATCAATCTATAGGCCATTTTGCAGATATTAAGATCACTGCCATAATGTGGCTAAGACAGCTGCCATTTGAGTTTATACGTTAGAAGTCACTCTTCACAATACAAAATCAATGAATAAAACGGATAAGACAAATCTTGCCACTGATGACAGTCATTATGGTATATAACTACTAGTTGGTCACCCTGGCAATGTTTTGAGAAGGCACAGGCATTACATCTTGTGGTAGATATGCAGTTTGGTATCTTCTTAAACACCGACTGAAATGAACATGTTTAAACATAATTTTCATATAAATCTCCTCATTAAATTTTCACATTCATTTTAAGGGATGCACATGATCCTAAAATATTCAACCCCCCTCCCTTCTTTTCCTCCTAAACATACAACATAAAGTTCAATTTGACCGCTTTTAACTGCTTTTAAGGCCCTTCATTGGTGTGCTTCAACGCGGTGAATAGTACTTGGTCGATTGGCGATTACTCATAGCCCTAGCAAGGCGTGGAAGTTTTGATATAGAGTTGGCTCTTGCAAACCCTCCGAGAGCTTTCCATTCTTCATCTATTTCCATTCCAACCTTGCCATCCACTGTATCCGTGTCTTCATTTCTACTAGAGCGATGCACGTGCTTGCTACGCGGTCTATTTTTTCTACTCATCTGGGACTGTGAATGGGATAGAACAGGTTGTTCATCCAGAAACAAGCAAATGGCAGCACAATCATCAACCCTGGAACCAGGATACTTGTATCTCCAGGCTCTTACAGCACGCTTTATTAACAACTTGGCTGCGATGGACCTCCTTGGTGCTGAAGCAACTATGCTTACTACTTCTTGGTTAGTGAGCACATCCCATATCTGTGTAGAAAACAGAAAATATAATTTTGGTCATTCAAATGGATGTTTGTAAAAGTAATTTTTTTTTTTTGGCGATATATCACTGCTAAAGTTTTTTGTAATGGTTTACACTATCAGAAAAATTTATTATCTGATGTTAACAATAGAGACCGATACTTAACTTTTATGTATGCTAAGGGACTAATATTTACAATTTTCTCTTGTAAGGATTAAAACTTCAGGTGAGGACAATAATAACAATCAACTGAACGGTTTAACCTATTTGCATGTGCATTTGGATTGGGATAATATATGAAGTGAGTGAAACAATATCCAGTAATATATAATGTCTAAGTTGATGAGATCAATTATACTAAAGCGACATTGTAATGTTACTTACCCCGTCAGTTGCCAAAACCACAAATTGATCTTGTGGGATAATTTTTCTGTAAAATACATCAGGAACTGAGATGAGGCCATAGTGTTTGAGGCAAAAGTCCCCGAAGGCTCTTGACATGGCTAGACCAGGGCAGTCATCATCAGGCATCCATATTCTGTACACATCTGGTTCTTCTTCTGCTGCAAACACTCTTCCTTCACAGTTAACTATTCTTGAGGTTTCGCCTGAGAGAAATTGAAGAAAAGATGGTTAAACTCAAGATTTTATGGTCTAGAAAGACTTGGGAATTGAGGCCAAAACCAAGACCTACTTGGAATTTCTGGTTTCAAGTCAACAGTGAGTTGAACAGGAATGAGTTGGCCCCTGTCCCTTGTGCAAAGAACTGCACGAGAATCACCCAAATTGCCAACTATCAGCTGGTCACCCTGAAATTTTAGGTGGGAAAGTGATGCACGTAGTTATTTCCATCACTCAAAAGTGTTTGACGAGTAGTGTTATTGTGAGCAATTAGTTATACCTGTTTAATTAAAGTCACAGCGGTGCAACCACTGCAATAGCTGTCAGTGTTAATTTCCCGAGCAAGGTACTCATCCATCTCATCAAAGGATTTCAGAAAGCATCCCTCCCATGATGCAAGGGACATGTTATGGTTACTGTCATCGTAGCCATCATCAAAACTGGCAGTTTCTGTTTCATTGGCATCATAATATTTTATTGTCTTCTGTTGCGAAATTTCGATCGCTGCAGACAGTTTTGAGGGTAGATTGTCACGAATAAATTGTGAAACCTTGTGGCCGAGAGGACCATGACCATCAAACACACCGCAAAAGATCACATCCTTTTCTCCAGTGAAGTCCTATTAATGTTCCATATCAAATATTAGTCCAAGCCACATGTTTTATCTATTAAAAGCATCATGCTATGATAAAGGCAATAAGATAGAGACATGGAGTAACTCAAAATTCTTTCATTATTAACCATAAAACCAAAGAAACTCAATCAAGTACTGAAATGACCATTAAACAAGAATCTTGGTTGCAATTCCCCAGATCGAAGGTAAAAACAATGCAATTTCAAAAGTCCTTGCAGGTTGCTTTTCAACCGTTTATCTTCTTCATAGATAATCTTCATATTTGACTAATTAAATAAAGTATCGTGAATGGTTGAAATTGAGTTACTCACAAATCATGGCAATTATGACACTGCCATTCAAGATTTACAAAAAAACATAGAAATTAAAGGTTAAAGCTATGAAGGACAAAGGCAGACAAGGATATAATTTTAATAAACTTCAAATCTGTATCTGGCCAGAGACAACGAATTTTCAGGTTTTTGGTTCAATAAAAAGAAAGGGGGAGAAGACACAGAACATGGGCAATAAAGTCATGTTGATAGGACATTTAAGGCAGAGAAAACCAAATTAATTACATGAAGAAACAAAGAATAAAGAGGAGCAAAAATGTTTGAACAAAAATAACCATAACTGAAAAAAACAGGTCATTGCTTATACAACAAACAACTTTCTGATGAAAATCTTATCCTTCAAATTCACCAAAAGTCGATGATTAATGAAATTAAACAAAAGCGCGTGACGAAAGAGACAACTAAAGTCCAGGTCACAGGAATTGATTGAAAACTTGAATGGCGAATGAAAAAAATAATCAACAGAACAAAAACCATCAAAATTGATGGAAATTAATCGAGAAAAATCATAATAAAAAATGAAAACAAATACTTGGAGAATCATACCTCCCAAACTGTCATTGCATCTTGGTTCACACCTTTCTGGCCCTGTTGGGTGTACATTGAAACAAACTTAGAGGATCCTCTTAACCTCACCAATGCTCCACCATGTTCATAAGCAATATCATTTTCATGATCATACTCATAATCTCTATCATCCACCTCACTTTCCACCTTCCCTCGAACCGAAACATCGTGGCTGCAACAGCCTCCCATGTTTGGAACCCAACCACAGCAATTTCTGTTGAAAATAACAAGGGCACCCCAGAAATATCCAGGGAATACCCAAACGATATTCAGGAGAAAAGAAGCAAGGGACTGAAGAAAAATGGATTTTTTTTGAAGAAAGATATGAAGGGTCAGAATTCAGTGCAAGGGAGAGGCGTCTAAAGGTGACGCAAAAATGCATAAAGAGAAGGCCAAAAATGCATGGAAGGAGTTGGAAAATATAAAAATGGAAGAAGGATAGGGAAAAGAGGTTGGCATGTTGAGACAAGGTTGAAACTTGAAGCTATGCATATTATTATTGTCTGCCTTTGTTTGTTGTCTGTTTTTTTTCCCGGTTGGCAAAAGTCAAAGTCTAAATTGAAGAAAAAAAAGAAAGAAAAGACTTTAATTAAAAATATTTTAGCCAAATAATAAATTTTCAATAGTTGAATTTTATAATAACTACATTTAAAATTACACTTTAAATAAATGTTTATTGAGTTTAATTTATATGAAACAATAATATAAATATCTGTATTAAAGTAATACTGTTTAAAAATAAATAATTTTGATGTGATTTGGAAAGAAATTGATAATTATTTATTAATCCAATGATACATATATAAAATATTTATTTTTAAAGAATTATGAAGCAATATTGCTTATATAAAGAGTCATTATTTAATGAGCAACACACTAGTGTAAAAAATGGCTTTTACGTCAGGTATTTAGGACTTTTTACGTCGTATTTAAGACTGACGTTAAAGCGGAGACGTAAATTTACGTCGGACCTTTAGCCTGACGTAAATTTACGTCAGTTATCAAGATCCGACGTAATTTTGCGTTGCATATACCACTAAACAGACGTAAAAACTTTTGGAAATTAAAAAAAAAACAGCAAATTTACGTCGCATATGGCAAATGCGACGTAAATTTACGTCGCATATACCAACATGCGACGTAAATTTACGTCGCATATACCAACATGCAACGTAAATTTGCTGTTTTTTTTTAAATTGGAAACCTGCAAATATACATTATAACCAGGACAGATCCAGGATGTTCAATTTTCTTTAGCTAGTAAATTAAAAATATAATATTATATAATTCAAACTACATAATAAAACAATATAATACAAACATACAAACTAAAAAATCTATTACAAACTAAAAGTTAATACAAACTAAGCTACCTAAACTACATAATACACACAATATAATATGAACAAGAACTTAAAAAATTATGTACTAGAATTGTTGAACAAAAAATTTTGCCCATTGTTCTCTAATTTGTGTAATATCATATTCTGGTAATGGAGATGAATCTTGAAATACTTGAAATATTAATTTGACTCTTGTAAACATGCAACATGAATAAAGTTAAATAAACTTAACTAATGTTAAAATCAATTACCTCCGTCCAAGAATCCATTATACCCGCACACACTATGGTTCTCATCCAATACATAACATAGTAACCACATTCAAACGAGTCTGTTTGCTTATTACACTTGAAATGATGAAAAAAACATAATGTTATTTTCAAAATTTAAATACAAACAATAATTATGGTATTCACTTATATAAATAAGTTTCTAACCTTAGGATAAATGAACTGCAAAGTCTTTGTTCTAGGTTTTCCACTTAGAACATTAGTTCCAGTACACGATTCTAAGTGAAAAAAGTCATATATTATTCAATATGTATTTACAATTTAAAAACATAATTAATGAATAAAAGATAAACTTACCCTTGTAATAAACTTTTCATTTCTTGACTCGGTTTCCGATGTAATGAACAAAACCACACCACAAGTGTAATCCCGGGTATGATTACAATTAACTGCCAATGGGACCTACATTGTATGACATAAAAATTAGTTACAAAAATATAAATTAAAATACAAATTAAAATACTAACCCTTCAATGTATGGAGCCAAATATATATGTCTTTTTGAGTCACTCATCCATGTTTGCATATATTGTTGGATTTCAACCTTTGTATTTCCAGATTTTTGGATGGATTGAGGCTCAATAAATCCGTATACTTCGGATTTTTGTTGTTCCACACTCAATTTGTCCATGTACCTAAAACAATTAATTATAAGTTGAATATAATTATTATAATCTTAGAAACATAAATGAGAATGACTTACATTGCCCACAATTGTATGATGGAAATGTTTAACATGCAATTTCCCCCAGCAATTTCTAAAGCATCGGGCAAGGAAATGTATAATGGAATACTGGAACTGTCAATTCCAAACACTCTAACATCCCATTGTATCTGACACGGTCTCTTCCTCAACCGTGGTAATATGGTCAACAATATAGAGATGGGATCATCATCACATTCTGTCATATCCTCATCAATAATAAGTTGTTTTTTATGCTTACCACGACGTAAGGCCTCCTAAACAAATGATAACAATGAATTAAACATTTATATAATTATAATAGTAGAAAAGAGAAAATAGACAATATATATATATATATATATATATATATTACCTTGGTCTGTGCTGATAGTGGCATAACCAAACGTCTTGGCCAAGCCAAGAATGTCCCGCTTGCCTGCCCCACTAATTGAATCTCTTCATTAGGAAAAGGCACTGGAGCATTAGCATCATGAACTTCATCAACTACTACTCGTGTCCAGTCTGCCTGTAGAGGGACACCATGGATGGTTAAGCCACCCTCAAAAACTCGACCAATAGCCACTAGACGCGGGGGGTCATCTTCAACATATAACTCACACTGGTGTGATGCATCAGTCTGAGTATATTCTCCTGAAGGATCAGCAGTAGTAGCAGCACAACTCCCTTTAGTGCTGACTCGAACAACATCATGTTCAATTGTTTGAGGTGTTCCTTGAGTCTGTTGCTGAGAGCGGGCGAGAGATTCAATTTTTTCATCAAACTCTTGCTGCAAGGACTGCCTTATTTGATTTAACTTTTCTTCAAACTGCATCTCCATTTTATGCAAGGCCTCCTGGCTGCAAGAGTCAGTAGTGGTCCTTCGTGATGTTGGACCAAAGTAATCACGAAGGCCCCAGGATCCACCAGCACCACGCACACGTCCTGAGTAATCTGGTTTTCCTATGGTTGTCGCCAATATATCTTGTCGACCATGAGGAATAAATGATCCTTGGGTGCTCTGCTCAACTAAATCATCCTACAACACATTAACAATAATTAAGTCATACACTAACTTTCACATTAGAATCAATTCAAATAGACATTATAACTTACGATTTTCTGAGCAATGATTCGTGCAGAATCAGAAGTCATCTGTCCATCAGATTTTGTCCGGGTTGCCTTCCACATCTCATAGCGAGGGGGTGGAGATGCAATGTCAGTAGACTCAACTCCTGCTGACTCTTGTCTGGCTTTCATGAGACGTTGCTCCAATAATGCATACCCTCCTCGTGACAATACATGGGGTGTATATTCAACCTCTGACGTTGTTGGGCAGCACATCTTTTATCCTGCCAAGAGGGGTCCATTCGGCTGGCACAAAACTGTAACCAATCCTCCTCACTAATTTGATACTTTAGACAGAGAGATTCATCTTGAAAATTTCCAAATACATACTCCCGTGTCAAGAAAGTCTTAAAGTCCCTCCATTTAATGGCAATGGAGGATAAAATCTTCTTCCTCATCACCTCAGTGTTAGGAACATCAAAATTTTGCTGTGAAATGACCAATAAATGTTAAATTCAATTAATAATGATATATAAAGTATTCAACAAATATAGAAATACCTGAACATCCTGTCACATGAGGTTCTTCTCATTTTCCTCTACATCATCCCAAGATGGAGTAGTAATCGGAACATGGTGTCGAGCAAGTAGTCCCAAATAGCTCTTAAACTTAGCAGCATTTGGGTCAGATGCCTTACCAGAACGTGGATCAACTTCAACTTGAGTTTTCTCTCTAGCTACCCTCCTTGCTGTCAACCCCTTTAACCGAGTGACAGATCTACCTTTACCTCCACTTCCGCTCCTGCCACTGCCACTACCAATACCAATACCAAATGTGGAATCCGACATATCCTGAAAAACAAAACAATATGAAGTCAACATACTTTATAAGTTTGAATAAAAAGAACTAAAAAATGTCAAGATAAACACCTATTATGATGGTATGTTTTCCCATATCCCTTCATCATGATCACTTCGAATTGCATGTATGTCATCAACTTCATTGTCAACTATGTCATCAAATGGTCTACTTGAAAATGAGGTGTTTCATGTATATCTAGAGACTCATCTTCATGAATTCCGTGCATGCTTCTTCCTTCAAGGACAATTGACCATCTCTCATTACATGGATCCTTGACATAAAATATTTGTCTCGCTTGATATGCCAAAATAAAAGGTTCATCCTTATACCCAACTTTACTCAAATCAACCAAAGTAAATCCTAGGTCATCTGTTCGCACGCCCGTATTCCCTTCAACCCATTTACACTTGAAGACAGGCACCCTAAAAGTAACATAATCAATTTCCCATATCTCTTGTATGACCCCAAAATAACTCATAGAAGCTGTGATATGATTTTTGTCTTTAGAACTAGAAAAATGCATAGATTCAGCTTGAATTGTGACCCCACTATTTTGTACTCTACCTTTATCATCTTCTATTTTTGAGTAGAAACAATAATTATTAATGTCATACCCACCAAATGTAATGACATCACTATTAGGCCCACGAGCAAGTCTCAAAAGTGTTTTTGAAACATTAATCTCAACATATACCCTTTTTTTAAACCAAGAAAGGAAACTTTTGTTATGTTCATTCAATACCCATTTTTCATTCATTCGTGGATGTGTTGCCTTTACTTCAGTTATGTGTTGTGATATGTAAGGGATTACTTCATCAGTGTTGTTCAATATGTATAAATGTGCTTGGTCAACTTCTTTCCGACTAACATTTTTAATCTTTAAATTTCGAGTACCCTTACCTTCACATCTTCCATCATGTCTCATCTTAGGAATACCTATTGGTTCTGATTTTGACATGTATCCTAAACAAAACTCAATGGCTTCTTCTGCAATGTACCTTTCCACAATAGAAGCTTCTGGCCTGTACTGATTCTTCACATATCCTTTTAAGATCTTCATGTATCTCTCAACAGGATACATCCATCTAAGAAAAATTGGACCACATAACCGAATTTCCCTTACCAAATGGACTATCAAATGCACCATGATATCAAAAAATGAAGGGGGAAAATACATTTCTAACTGGCACACTATTACAATTGCTTCATTTTATAATTCATCTAACTTTTTTGGATCAATTACCTTTTTACAAATGGCGTTGAAAAATAAACATAACCGAGTAATAGCAATTCTAACAGAAGTTGGTAAGATGTTTCGAATAGCCACTGGTAAAAGTTGTTGCATCAACATATGACAATCATGAGACTTTAAACCAACTAATTTTAACTCTTGCATAGACACAAGACTCTTAACATTTGAGGAGTATCCTTGTGGCACTTTGACCTCACGTAAACACTCACAAAAGCTTCTCTTTTCTTTCTTTGATAGAGTATGACAAGCTGGAGGTAAGTAAGTGCGTTTTCCAACTGATTGTGGATGTAATTCAGAACGTATACCCATGTCTGCCAAATATTGTCTTACTTTTATTCCATCTTTTGTCTTTCCTTTTATGTTAAGCAATGTCCCAATTATACTATCACAAACATTTTTTTCAACATGCATCACATCTATACAGTGTCTAACTTCCAACTTACACCAATAAGGAAGATTGAAGAATATAGATTGTTTCTTCCAAATATTTTTCTCAGTGGATTTCTTTTGGGTCTTTCCAAACACAATATTAATATTTTTCACTTGCTCATATACTTGTTCACCATTGCGTGGTACTGATGCAATTGCATTCTCCTGACATCCATTAAATGCTTTTTTCATTTTACGATATGGATGATTAGCAACTAAAAACTTTCTATGCCTATTGTACGCAGTTTTTTGTTCATGTTTCAATTGGATATAACTTGTGTCTTCTTGACATAAAGGACACGCTAAATGACCTTTCACACTATAACCGCTCAAATTACCATATGCTGGAAAATCATTTATAGTACAAAATAACATTGCACGCAACCTGAAATTCACTTCGTGATATGAATCAAATACATCCACTCCTGTTTCCCACAACATCTTCAAATCATCAATTAAAGGACTAAGATATACATCTATGTCATTTCTTGGTTGTCGAGGTCCTGAAATCATCATAGATAACATCATATATTTTCTCTTCATGCATAACCAAGGAGGCAAATTGTAAATGATCAACAAAATTGGCCATGAACTATGTTTACTACTTAAATTTCCATAAGGATTCATCCCATCTGTAGCTAATCCAATTCTCAAGTTTCTTGGCTCTGCACCAAATTCTGGAAAGGTTTCATCAATCCTTTTCCATTGTGGAGAATCAGCTGGATGTCGAAGAAGATTGTCACATTTTCTACCATTTGCATGCCATGTCAAGTTTCTTGCATCTTCTTTTATGGCAAATAATCTTTTAAACCTAGGTATAATTGGAAAATACCATAACACCTTAGCAGGGGGACCATGTAGTTCTTCCTCACCACTACTTTCCTCAACTTTGTTTTTGAACCTCGGCAAACCACATGTCGGACACATCTTTAATTTAGCAAAATCGTTTCTGTACAATATACAATCATTAGGACATGCATGTATCTTCTTGTACTCTAAACCCATTGGACATAATATTTTCTTTGCCTCATAGTTATGAATAGGTAATGTATTATCTTCAGGAAGCATCTCCTTCAACAACTCCAATAATTCGGTGAAACTTTTATCAGTCCATCCATTTCTTGCTTTTAAAGTAAACAATTTTAAAGTTGCTGATAATCTTGTAAAACTACATCCTATGTACAATTGTTGCGCAAAATCAGATTTCAAAGAATCATATAGACGTGCTTTCATAAAATTTTCTTCACCAATATCACGTATCATATCCTCTAGATTATCATTCATCCCTTCATCAAAATGTCTGTAATTGACACAGTTGGGATGTCTAATATTTCTCCATGCCATGTCCATATTGTATAACTCTTAATAATACCATAAATAAACAAGTGATCACGTATATCCTCAAGTTTATGACGAATTTGATTCAAACAACGAACACATGGACAATAATATGTCCCTTTCATAGCTTTTCCATTTTCACTAGCAAATTTAAAAAATTCCTCAACTCCCTTTTCGTACTTTTCACTAATACGACGTGCATTCATCCAACTTCGATTCATATTATGTTATAAAGTTTCTTCACTCCTAGAGATTTAAAAATTATATGTAAAAAGAAATTAATATACAAACAACAAAGCACGTAAATGGAGTGTGTAAACCGAAAATGCACTCAAACAAATAATTACATTCCAATAACAATCCAGTGGAGACATTCATACAATAACGTGATTGAGATCCCCAAAAACAATCACGGATTCAATTTAAACATATAGCAATGACATAGTACACTAACCTCGAGTGTAGACGAAAAATGATTTCAAACTCGAATCCAATCGGGGAGAAATATCAAGTTCGTCAAATGACACACAATGGTGATGTTTTTCACTGTCAAACTGATAGAAAATGGTGTGCAGAGGTAGCTGTTGTCGTCATTCTCGTCGTCGTTCTCAAAAACCCTTGCTGCGCGAGACCAGGGAGTGGGTTTGGAGGGAAATAAAAGAGACTTTTTACGTCGTGCACTCTTTTATGTCACGCCACGTAGGTGCGACGTAAAAGAGGCTTTTTACGTCGCATGCTGGGATGTGCGACGTAAAAATTTTGTCTCTTATTTACAAAATTGTCACCGCGTTTTATTTACGTCGAATATTTTTACATGCGACGACAATTGGGTGACGTAAAAGCCCCTTTTTGCACTAGTGACAGCGGGTTATTTGTAATGGTATTTTTATCTTTATTTGTTACAATTAATGGTGTTTATGATAAGAAAATGAGATAAATCATTGCATTGAAAATGCTTTGACAAATACAAGTGAATTTTCACACCAAATGGAACAAAGATTTGGGGAACTTTATTTAATAATGAAGATGGTCATTACATTATAAAAGAGAAGTCAAATGGCCAAAGTTGGATTAGCTAGACTTTACTCAAATCTTTTATGAGTTGTGTTTTATTATTATTATTATTATTATTATTATTATTATTATTATTATTATTATTATTATTCATCCGATCCTATTGCAATTACTATATTTATTGGTTAATTTATTTATATAAATATAAAATAAAAAATAAATCATTAATACCAAGTTAAATTGGTCTAATGATATTTTTCAAACTCCATCGGACCAAATTGATTCTAGTTTTTTCTTTATTAGATCAAGTTCATTTAAAATAATTTGTCTCCAAAATCATATATATATATATATATATATATATATATATATATATATATATATATATATATATACTTTTACTTTTAGCCAATAATTTTGTTTTAGCATTATGTTTTAATTAAAAAATAATTATAAATGACTTTGATGCTTATTTTTTATATTGTATATATTAATTTTGATAAAAATCATAGATGATTATCTTATTCATAAAAAAATATTAAATATATTACTTAATTTTATCTATGAAGGAAGGGAAGTTGGAAGAGACAATTGAAAGATAGTTTAAATGATGAAAAAGTTATCTACATAAGTCTTCTTAATCTACTAGCCAGTATACAATTTTGTTTATTCTTGTATAAGAAAGGCTTAATTAGTCTTGTTGTAGTCCTGTGCAGGTGAATGAGTTCTTAGCTTTTTACACAAGAAACTCTCATTCATTATATGAAGTGTTTAGTTTAGATAGTAAAGGTTTTGTGAGCTTATGAATGATTTGTCTTGACGAAGATTGCATACACACGTGTATACCAATATTGGTTAGACAGTATACAAAGTTCAGATTTTAGACCTATATCTTGGAACACAATTATTTAAGCATGCAAACATACAATATTTTGTCTCCATGTTTGATATATTATTAGAATAGATTTAATTTAATAGGTCCGACTTTAAAATTTGAAAAATAAGTTAAATTATATATAAAAAAATTGTGACTTAAATGAATAACATCTTGGTTTAGTTTTTTTAGTTTAAATCATACTACTATATAGACTGACCGTTTAATATAATAATAATTATTATTTTTTAAATAAAAATAAAAATAATATTTTTTATTAAAATTATGTATTTATATATTATAAATTAATTTAATTATATAATATTTTAGATTAATTATTATTTAATTAATAAATTATTAAAATAAAAATGATAATAATTAAAAATAAAATTTCAATTTTTATTTTGAAATTAAATAAATTCATTCTCTTATAATTTATATATTAAATTATTATATCTTAACTAAAATTAATTTTATTAATATAATTTAAATTTTAAAAATATTATTTTTATTTAAATATTATTTAATTAATTATTTTGGTATATAAACAAGTTAATATTTTTTAAAAATTTTAATCAAGCTAAATTTGTCCTGTTAGTTTGTTGGCTTAACATATGATTAAATTAAATTAAAAATTATAACTTATTTTAAAATATACGTAGATTAGAATATCAATTTTTGTGACTTAGTTGGTAGAAAAATGAAATTAGAGTGCGCCTTCCCGGTTCACACTAGAAAATATCAATAACAATTAAAGTGTGAGAGGTGACAGACAGAGGATGTTAGATAGACATATACATGAGGAAGTTGTGAGTTTTTTTAACGTATTAGAAGGTGTATTAACTTGGCAAGTTTGACATCTCATGTGAGGCAGAAGGTGTCTTCGTTAAAGTTAGGATGGTTCTCTTGCTTTTATATATGCTCATAATTCTAAGTCTGGTAGACATGAAATAATGTTAAAAAGAAGGAGTTTGGAAATATGAATAAGAATCTAAAAAGGATGGTGGATCCATGTGACAGTAACTTTCTCAAGAATTTTTGAAGAAAGACAGGAAAATAAGAGACCATGTGGGTGAATAAAGATGGTGATATATATATATATATATATATATATATATATATATATATATATATATATATATATATATATATATATATATATATATATATATATATATATATATATATAGTTGACTCACATAACCTTCTACCATAAATAAATCCTTGAAAAAATAGGAAATATTCATCAAAGCAAATATATGCTATACAAAAAACCTCTTCAAATCAGCCTCAATCAAAATTTTGGAGTTCTTTTTTCTAATTAGTTTCTCTCTGCTTTTTTTCCCTTTTCCATAAGGGATGTGAATAATTCTTATTTGCTTCCACTACTTCACTCAAATACTATCAAAATCGAGACTGTTACTGCAGCAGCCTCTACTCCCATCACCTCCAAAAAATAATCAAAACCTAAGACCACAAGATTGAATTGGAAGTTAAGAAGTCTGGTTCAAGTAGAGATTATTTGGATAAGTTTAACTGCTACTTCCTGTAGCACCACCGTTGGGGAGTTGAGCCAGACTACACGCCCTGTTGCTTCTTCCAGGGTTATAGCTTGAAAATTAGCTGTCAAGTTATTGAATCTTGATCCACGGGGAGATGATGATGCAGAAGTAGATTCAGACTGTTGTGGAAGTTCTCATAGAATCCAGTATCAACTGAATGTTGGTTGTTAGACTTCTAACTCGAGGAAGTCTGCTATCAGAGTAACATGTTCATCCATTTTAGACCTTAAAAACTCATCTCTCACTAAATTAGCATCACTAAAGTAATATTCAATTTGGTGAACTATCATTTTGGAAAAGGAGATTCTGCAACAGAGATGATCATCTATGTTAAGTTTACAAGCAAATATAATCCATTTTATCACAAAATAGTCAATTATTCAATGTTTTTATATTCATCTTAGTTTAATTTTGACACACGTGAATATAATTTTTTTTGGTGTTCAAAATAAATAGAAAAACTATTTATTTTTATATCTAATATACTTGAAAAGTTATTATTTTTTTAATATACTCATTTATTATACTAAAACCGGTTTAATGATATATTTATTGGATATATTATTGAGAGATGATGTGAAGATATTTTTTCATGAGTCACAAATCATTAACTCTAATTCTACTTATTAGATATTGATAAAGGGAGAAAAATAATGAAATATTTACCAATAAAGCATGAATTAATCATATAGTAAAATATGGTATTATTTTAAAGAGTTAATTATATTTGTTTGATTTTTTTATTTATATATTATTTAATTTTTTATTTTTATGTCTTCAATTGACATTTGAATTCTTATAAAACTATTCAATATATTGATAATTGTTAGAAAATATTGGGCTAAATAAATAAATAAAAAACTACATAAAGGGTAAATGGATTTGAAACAAACGGAATAATAAAATGGGATTTAATTCAAATGAACGAGATTATGACACATTTACTATTGAATTTGAATTTTTTTTTACAACAAAATAGCTTTTATTTAAAATTTCATTTTCTTATAGATTTGACCAGATAATCAACTGGAGTGGCCTCCTTTGTTGACACAACAGAGTAATAAATTTTAGCAATGAATACTTAAAAATAGGAAGACATAAGCATTAATGCAATGCAAAGACTATGTCTTTGCAATAAATGGGGTTTAATTTGATGGTACAAATTAAGCGGGGCCCACATCACATTGCTTTGCTTGCATGTTGCATCCATCTCTGACCTGAATAAGATGCTTTTTGACACAACAAAGTCAACATGGAGTTCATGTCACCATGAAGTTTAACAAGTTAGGGTCTGCAAATGGTTGGTGGGAGGAAATAACTATTTTAGTTTCTAAAACTTTAATATAATTCTAATTCCTGTTATTGTGGGATATTTTGGTATATAATCTCTTCAAAATGTTAGTATTAATAATGTATATATACATTAAGTTAAATAATATATTATTAATAAATAATTTCTATCAATTCAATCTCATTTCACTTGCAATCAACTAAGAGTATAAATCATGTTAATGTTTAAAAATGGTATCAATTTATTTACAAGTTATTAAAAATAATTATTAAAGTTGAAGATTTTGGTCAAGTTAATTATTTCAATTGTTATCCTTAATCAACTAAAACTATAACATGTACATTGATGAATCACATTAATGTTGGACTAAATGATGACTCACATGAATCATTTTCACAATTAATTTTACATCATTTTCTGGCATTAATTGAATCTTTTTGGATGTCATTTTTTATTAAATTTAAAACTTACATAGTTTTCTTAATTTTTTTATGATAAAAGTTCAGGAATATATATTTATATAAAAAAGAGAACTTCGCTAAATTATTTTAGTGTAACAACTAATAATAATAATCATTATATTAAGATTTTAAAATATTTAAAGTAGTAAATGGTTCAAATTAAAATACTTAAAAATTTAAATCAAAATGTGATATATATAATCATGAAAATTTCTGAGATTCATTATATATATATATATATATATATATATATATTAATTATCAATCCAAAAATATGTCATTGATTATGTAATCTTTATTAAAATTATGTTAATGTATAATTATATATTTTTATTATAATTATTATTACCATCATAATTACTTTTAGAATTATCTCCAAAAATAAGGTTTTCGTATTCATATTCATGATTGTGATCATCATCACAGTCATAAACCAAATTATCGTGATAATTAATAATAATAATAATAATAATAATAATAATAATAATAATAATAATAATAATTTAATAGTGGTCTTTAATGTTCTTGTTATTTTATCTCAATTATGATGGTGATGAGTTAATGATAATGAAAAGAAAACAGTCATATAACAATTAAAATATTTTAGTATATATGATGATATACGTTACTAATTTAACTTTATTTTAATATTTAAAATTTAATAGTTATATTAAATTTGAATTTGAATTATTAAGTCTTAATCGTGCAAGAATTTTAATTTGATGATGTAATATTGGATGATTTGAGAAACAAGTAATATTTGAAGCACTGCAGATGTAATAAAAATTAAAAGTATAATAAGACAATGACACAGTTGAAATAATTGGAGAGAATAAAAGTTTGGTTGAATTTGTTTAATTGCAATCATGAGGTTGATTACCAGAAAAAAATTGCAAAATATAGTGTGGAAGGAATTTCGGAAACCATTTATGGCCTTAATGAAAAATATCCAACAAAACAATGGTGGGTTAATGAAAAAGGTCAATTAATGTCCACTTCCTCACTAGCCAATACTCAACAGTCAACTCATGAATTTCCCACTTCAATTTTTTCTTCTAGTGGGGTGGGCAAGAAAAATAAATTTTATGTGTGAAAATAATTTTTCTTACATAATTGTCAAAAACCTAAGAAGATGGATAAAAATTATTGAACTTTTCATGAGAAAGAAGTTTTAAGCTAGGTTTGTTTAAAGGTATCATAAATTAAAATCAAATATGTTCGTAAAAATCAAATTTCAAGACCATGCTACTTTACGAATATAATATAAATTTGTAAAAATATGAAATTCTGATGTTTTCTCTCTTATAAACTTTATTGTTTCAAAAATAAAGTTATCATAAAATAATAATGTTTGAGAATTTTATTTTATTTTTTACAAGAGTGTATCTATTTTTGTAGTTAAGAAAAAAGTTGTAATGCTGTAAAAGTACCATTATACTTAATTAGTTAATTTAATTCAATATGTTTTCTTAGTAGATGTGAATTTTGACTTATCAGTATCTTAATTATGTTATTTTAGATTTTTTTATTCTTGTGAATTAAATTCTATAGAATAGTATATTTTAATTTAATTTAAATAATATTTTCCTATATTTACAAATTTTTTACTTATCATTTTCATGATTATTTTAGTCATTGATAAAATTTTGTTTCTATCATTTAATTATATCTGTAATGTAATTGATTATATTTCTATTCTGGTTTATTCACATCCATCTTGAAATTATTTTGTTTAGAGGTAAAAAAATAATAAAAAAAACAAAATTAATCAATGTGACGATGTGGTTTTTCTTCTTTTAGGGTTTGCATCTTTTTAAAAAATTTCTATTTAACACTAGAATTTAAATATAATAATAATAATAATAATAATTTTTTAATTAAATTATTTTAAAAATAAAATTAAAAATTGATAAAAAGTAAAAAACTAATTAATTTTTTATTATTTAGATTAAATTTTTAAAAATTGATTTGATTTTCGGTTTGATAATCAAAATTATAATATATATTAATAAAATTTAAATATAAAATGATATTTATTTTAAATTAAATAATTTTTTTATAATTTAAAATATATTTTATTATTTTTTAAATTAAATGTGGAAGTATATAAAAATAAATTAAAACATTATATATCATAATTAAATATACATAATATTTTTATAATGTTTTTTAATAATGATTTTATTATAACATATTTAACAAATTTATAATAAAAAACATCTATAAAAATCATTGATTTTGTATGATTTGGATTTTAAATAAATAAATAAAAAGTCAAACGGATGTGTAGATTAATTTTCTTTTTGCTACCAATCGAACTAAATCACGTTCTAAACCCTTTTAATGAATAAGATAAAGATTTTTTTTTTCATGATTCTTCAATTTTCATTATCAAATAAAAAATACTAAAAAAAATAATTTAAATTCAAGTAGAAAATCAACATTATTTTGGAACACATTGATTAATTTTTTTCCATTTTAACAAAATAATTTGAAAATTAATACACGCTTTGGGTTTTTTCAACTGTTAATATGCTCATTTAACAGATAATTAATTCATCACTTAAAAGAGGTTAACAAATAATAAGATTAAAAAAGTAAAAGTTTTGTGAGATCAAAATAAATAAATTAAAAAATTTTGAGGGTACAAATTTAATGAAAAAAAAAATGTACACATAAAAATAAAATATATGTAATTTGATGATAATGGTGTAATTGAAGCCATGTTAAGAATGTTTGGTTCTCACTTGCAGAGTCATTCAACCCTTGTGTTTGATACACTTGCTGATTGAGATTCCAAGCTTCTTGATTAAATTTTACTTTTCTTCATTTGAACTTAGTGATAGCTTCACCACATGCACACACAGAGGAGATTCGATTGGAAGAAAGATCATTATCAATGGGATGATAATAATTACAAATTTAATGTTAATCCAAAACCAACATCTGCAAGCAAAGTCCGTGAAGGTCTCAATGACCAATGGAAGATAATGGTAAGTGGAAGTGTCATGTTTTCATGATAGTGATGTTGAAACAAAAGCCTAGCACTTACATTGGTGGAGATTTAACCAAAAATTGGATCACAAGTCACACTTTTTCATTCGTGATGCTAACTAACAGCACAGCACCCATCAGAAAAAGAAAAGAAAAGCCAAAAATCTAAGCTTTGAATTTAATTGTAACATGTTATTACCCGTGACATCATAAGTTCAATAGTTTATGCATTAATGCTTGTTACCATAAGAAGGAAAAAAACATGAGTCAGTTGTAAATATCTTTCCAAATGATTGATACTGTTTGGTCAGTTCATGATTTGAATACTCCAAAGAAATGAAATGAAATCCACACCGTACCAAAGAAGGAAAATTTTAGTTGATATTTCATTTGTCATTCTAAGGCAGTAAGTAAAAGAAAATGCTGTAGGTGCACCCTTCTAGTCAAAGGGACTAATGGGAAATCAGGGGATTGTGAAATGTGAACCTCAAAAATGACCATTCATATGTCACCCATTAGGTCCAACATGGATGGCCCAAAGTGTCCATAGATCTTAATTCCAATCCATGTGTCTTCTATACCCGTTTCGAATCAACTATATTCACTGGTCCTTGGTATATTTTTAAGACAAATATTAGCAATTAATTATTTAATATATTAATTTAAATTAACTATTTATTATTCACTGAAGTTAATTGCAATTTATTTTTTAAGTGATAGTGAAAAGTGATTAAAAAGTGTGTCGTTACTTGCTAGTACTTCTCTAACTTTGTTATCTATTCCCGACAAAGAGGTCTTTTCTAGTCAATTCGATTTAGTTTCAAGGGAAAATAAAACAGCATACCAATCAAATTATTCCGAGTTTGGTGATTTGGTTCGAGTTGACAATTTGTTTCATTCAACAACTGGGGTTAGTTCAATGGGTGTGTATTTTTTTTAATAATATTTATAATCTCAAAAATAAAGGATGGTTGATTAAAAGTTTGCTTGAAAACTATTAAAACTCCATTAAATAATTTCCACTTTCATTCGACTGATCATGTTGTGAAACTAAAATACAATATTCAAATCAGTAAAGGATAAAGTGTTATTTATTACTTTAGTTCAAGCCAAATGATCATATAAAAAAAATCGAACCAACTTACTAGTTTAATCCCAATAATAAGTTTATTAAATCCAATCAAACCAGTGAATTATACTCATTAATCACTTATTCCATGGCTTTGACACTGTAAAAAAAAAAAAAGACTCCTAACCTTTTGTGACTGGAGGCTAACCTCATTTACCATGAGCACCTCCCAAAAGATGATAAGATTCCAAGATTATTTTTCCATTATGTTTTGTTTTTTGTGCTCTTTTCTTCACTTAACATGTGCCTGGTATCAATGTGGAATCTTGATTATAATCAATATCCAGCTAAGTTGCAACTCACACCAAAGAATTTTGGTCACGTTTTCGCTGTCATTAATAATGGAGTCACACATTGCGAGAACCCAAAGCCTTTGCGAGAACCCCACATACATCATAAGTCAATTGTTCACATCCACCAGGATAGTTGTGTATCTAAAAAAATTTTGGGACAAAACAATGAAGAAAAGTATATTATTGAAGTTTTCGCAGTTGCACGGTTGTCTAGGTAATGCACTAACATCGGCGAGCTCAAGTACTGGCACTAACATAACATACAATGAATCCGGAAATTATCGCAGTTGCAGGTTTGTTCAAATGCAAGATAACACAAGTATCTTTTCTTCTCTCTATATTTTTTTGTTAATGTGCGTCATTTCAAGAGACAAATCTATTTTTCTAATCTCTTTATTGTGTAGTAAATAGCATGTGAATAATAATTTGTTAGAGTTGCAATCTTGATGTCGTCCATGTGGGTGTTGTCCCATGAAAATCATGATAGTGCTTACTACCTTTTTTGCTAATATAAATGAAAATTGCCTTTTAATTAGTCATAGCACTATTGAAGTCTCATATAAAAACGCACTCGTTAAGCCTCAATTGCGGCGTTAATCAATGACAAATGCAACAATCACACCATGAAACCACAATAAAGAACCATTTCAGGAATGATAAAGTACTTCAATTAGCACCAGACTTGGGTATGATAGTGATGTCACAAGGTATGATATCCAACTACTAGTCAAAGAAAATAAAACAAAAGTAAAAAATTGGGACTTTTACTAATTTAGGTCTCAACAATTACTAGGAACAGAAAACTAATTGGGTACATAAGCCACAATCTAAAACAAGGGTAATGTTAAATATCCTCTAAACCCTCATACAAATCACCCTAGTACTATGAGGAAAATATAATTGAAAAAGCAAATATATCATGAAAACTTCAAAAACATTCAATATTTCATTTGTAGGGTTGAGAATCAGGAAGATTTTGTAGGATAATTTAAAATTTTTCAACAAATGAAAGGAAAGAACAACCTGCTATAATATGCGAAAGTTGATCATATTTGCCTCCGGAATCCAGATATTTTTTGCATTGATTGAATTTTCAGCAATATGCATATAGGAGTACAGGTCAATGACATTGACATATCAAATGTCATAAATCACCCATATTCTCAAATTATGCAATGAACAACGCCATCCTATGCAGGGAATTGAAACTTAAAAAAGAAGAGCCTTTTTGACTTATGATCCCCCCAACAATTATAAATTTCATACATAGTAAAACCAATTTAAAATTTAAAAGTACTGAAGAATTAGAACAATAAAATTGACTTTGGAGGAAATGAAGAAGAGAAAACAGAATACAATTAAATTGACTTCGGAGAAAAAAAAAAAAAAAAGAGATTACAGAATCCAATTATCCATTTCTATATCTATACAAGGGGTAAAATGAAATCCAGTAACAAATACCATTGATTTAAAGAAATGATTTCTTTTTCAATTGCAATTGTTACATGACAAGGAATTTGAAACATAAATCTTCTATATTGTCTGGGGTAAAGAAGTGAGGGGAGAAAAGAAGTTTGAAAAAGAAACATGTAGAAGTTTAAAAGGAACACAATAAAGTTACAGAAGAGAATAGAATTTCAATCTATCGTATAGGGCAATTACCACCACTGATGAACAAGTACTCCACGTTGTCTGAGGGAACTGAAGAGCTGCAAGCATTGATTGTATGTTTTTTCATACTTTGAACTCCTCTGCCCAGGACAACATCTCTGCCATCTATTGTAATGGCATTCAAGGAAAATCTCATCTATCAAACATATAGCCCCAGTTTTAAACAGCCTCGGAATCAGATCAAACTCAGTACCCTCAACATCCATTTTCATCACAACAAAATCGTTCTTTGTAACAGTCTTCTTCAACCATTCAGCAAAATCGAATCCTTGAATCTTTTCCACTTCGCCATCAAACTCCTCCTTCGCCAAAGACTGCAAAGGCCGAATCCTACCCATCCCCCTGCCTTTAACCTCAACATGCTCCCCAGGATCACGATGAATCTCAAACGTCAAGGTTTCGTTCTTCACCCATGCAGCGTATGGAACCAAAGTGATTCCCTTCTTCAACCCATACTCCTGATGAAAAGTCTTATCAGCTTCAATTGCATACACGTGAAAGGTCTTGTTCTGCTTTGGATACTGCTTCCTAAACCACGACCCTATGCTAGAGCCATAGCTTCTAGCTCCAACATCAACATACAAATACCTATTTTTAAAGCTTATATCAACCATTGTAGGAAGGTACTTTATGTTCCTCACATTCCTTTTCAAAGTAATCCAAGGCTTCAAAGGCTCCTCCGAAATCAAAGGCTCAGCAATCTTAACCAAATCATGCTTATAACCAGGAACATAACACTTTCCATTTGAATCACCCAAATCAAATTTACCAGCACCATCACCACACTCTTTTTTCAAAACAATTTCCCGTATATACGGCATCGAAGAATCAAAGCCTTCCAAGCCATGCAATTTCACTACTCTGAAACAATTAAACAAATCAAGGAACGAATTGAAACTATATGTATCTTTAGGGTTTGCAAAATGGAACACCGCGAACCCTCCCGATTTTAGCGTCCGGCCGATCTCCGTCGCGAACTCCGCCGGCTTCGCCGACTGCAAGAACGAATCCTCGCCGGAGAACACGAAATCGAAAGTTCCATTGCCGAACGGTATCCGCTCACCTCGGCCGAACTTCACAAGCGGCTTGACCCCCTTCCGCGCGATTCCAACGGCATCCTTCACGCCGATCTCCCTCAGAGCGAAGACGTCGCGTCCGGTCGGCGTCTCCACGCACAGCGACTTCGACTTCGGCGAGAGGTAACCACCGGCAATTAGGTCCTGGAACGCGGACGAGTAGAACCGAACGCCATTGATCCAGTCCTTGCTGGTGTAAAACTCGGGCTGCAGCGAGCCAGCGCCGGAGACAGACTCGACGGCGAGAGGACCTGTGCCAGCGATGACGAGGCTGAGAGCCTCAGGCAGAGAGAAAAAACAGAAGTCGCCAATGTTGCAGGACTCGCCGGCGACGGCGATGAGGTAAGCGAAACGGACACCGATGACCAAAACGCCGAAGAGGAGAAACCGTATGAGAAAGGTCCGGAGAGAACCAGGCTTGCCTGCGGAAGGTTCCATGGTAAACTGTGCACTTCGCTTTTTCCTTTTTTTCTCACAGAATAATCAATGAAAAAATTGGAGAAATTAAAAAAAAAAACGAAAATGAATTGAAGTTGGATTGTGGCTTTTCCCTTTAGCGATAGCAGAATCGAGCCGAAGTGTGGTTGGCGCCGATTAGGAGTTTAGGTTGGGTGGCAGAGATTGGGAAATAGAGACAGGAACGAGTGGCAAAACGGGAAATCATAATTCGCGAATGAATATGCGGTGGTTCAATTTTCTTTGCTGTGAGGGAGTGTTTGCTAAAGAGAAGCGAAGAGCGAGTTTATGAGTCGGAGAGCGTGACTCGGTGACGGTGGTTTTGCAGAGAAAACGGAAACGCGTATGGGCAAGTGACGCGGATTGTGTTGCGCGGATAAAGGAAGAGTGAGGCGTTGGTCTAGTGTTCTCTTTTTCGCAAACGGCTCCGAGAGTGTTTTAAATTACAATAGTGCCACTGCCACGTCAACCTTCTTCTTTTTTTTCGTTATTTAGAAAAAGGTTTAGGGGAGTTAGTATGGGGAACTAGGGGTAAGACTTTATGAAGATAAGATGTGGAGGCTAGGGATGACAATTAAACCCGTATTCGTGGGGACCGACTCGTTCCCGCCTCGAGTTGACGTGAAACCTCGAGTTGATCGGGGTGGGGTCGGGTTTGGGTTTCACGCTTTAAAAGTCGGCGAGGGCGGGGATGAATGTAATCCCACCCCGACCCCGCCCCATCCCCGCTCCGATTTTATATTTAAATTTAAATTTTAAAATATTAATATTTTAAAAGTATTTCATTTTCTTTTTCTATTACATATAAGGTTATTTTTTTATATTTCACCAATTTTTATTTTTCTTCTACCCACTTTTTAATTTTTTTTATCTTTCTCAATCTTTTATATCAATTAATTTATTATATTATTCTCTCCCTTATCTTTCAGTTTTTCACATTTTCTTAGTCTCTCCCATCAATTTGTTTTTTTTTCAATCTTTTCAACCAATTTGATGAACACAAAGTTAATCTTTTTTCTTTATCTTTTTCTAAATATTTTACATCAATCTTAGTAGTAACTAATATTAGTTTATTTATAATTTATATTTATTATGCCATATTTTTTTATCTTATTATGCTTATTTATCATATATCAAATTTTATCTTAATAAAATAATTGCATTCTTATAAACTATATATTGACAACTTAAAAATGAATTAACTTATATGTATAATTAAATATTTGAATACAAGTATTATAATAATAATGTTATAAATATTCAAATATTTGAATGCAGTGTTATAATAATAATAATAATAATGTTATAAATATTATATATATATATATAAATAAAAAATAATTAAATATTTCTTTTACATATATATTTTAATATGAATATAATAAATTAAAATGTATATTTAATTAATAATAACTATAAATTATAAATATTTATTTATATATAAAAATACATAGTAAAATTAATTTATTATAAATATAATTATCTTTTTAAAAATAATATAAATTGGGACGTGGGCGAAGGCGGGAACCTGAAACCTAGCGAGACGAGGATGCGGACTTAATTCCTAACCCATGGATCGGAGCGGGACGGGATGGTTAAAAAGTCGGGCGGGACGGGGAGGCAAAACCCGCCCGCCCCGCCCCGTTGCCATGCTTAGTGGATGCTAAATTAATTTTTATTATCAAATTATTTATAAATATATAATTCTACGTTGGCGCTAAATTTATTTTTAATAATAAATTGGAAATGAATAAATTTATATGAAAATGTTGTGAAATGACTTGTTTAAGTGTAATAATGGATATGATAAAATATTTGCGCTAGCTTTGGGATTATGATTGCGATAATAGGCCAATGTCACATAATTCTAGAGAGAAGAAAGAAACCCAAGGGTGATTGTGAGCATGGGGAAAGGGGAAAGGATATGTAATGTGTTGTTGGCGTTTAGTCACCTCCACGCAGGCGACGCATAACTATTTCCTATTTTCTCTGTCATGTGTTTATGTGCTGTTTTGTTTCTATTCCTTCCAACCCCATCTTTATGCTCATCAAGACCTATAAAGTGTTTTATTTAAATGAATTGAAATTATTGTTCGCATTTTCAATTTACGTGTGTTGCTCATCAAATTATTTTTATATTATATTTAAAATCAATTGTTGGATGAATAGTTATAAATACTTACTGATAAAATAAATTATGAATAGAGAATTTAGATTATTATTATAAATAGTTTTTCCTTTCAATCTTCCCTTAAGAAAAATCTTACACAATTTAGAGAGCCAGAATAACTCTCTTTACTTTCACAATTAAACACTAGTAGTATGTATTTTTTTAGTTTAGATATACATTTTACATATTATTTTATCAAAAAAATATCTCTTAATAATACATTACAATGTTTTATCTATCTATGATTCTTACATGTAATAATATATATATATATATATATATATATATATATATTACAATTTAAATGATTATTATAAATTAAAAAATGTTTATTTCTAAAAAAAAGTATATTTACTGTGTGAATTTGGGAAAACTCAAAAACTGTCGACTACCTTTTGACATTCACAGTTCACGTGACTGACTGAGTGAGAGGGCATTGTTGGCATCATAAACAAATTAATAAGAACCAATCAACATTGAACAAAGAAAGCCGTTACAGAAAGTGTAATGACTAAATTACCCTGCTTCTGCGATGAACCGGCACGTCGTTTAAGGCCTACGTTGGAGTGGAGTGGTTGTGCGAAACGTTGGACAGAAGAATGGCAGATGAAGAGAGCGACTGCACATCCTTCACGTAGGTTTCAATCGTTTTGGGCGTTGGAAGTTGGTTGGTGTACCTTCTCGATACAAATTCCAATGCATTTGGATTAGGTCAGTTTAGAGATTCACAGTTTCATAGCTATGTTTCGTAAACAAAAAGAAAAGTTATTTGATAAACAGTGTTGATATATGCTACACATCAACACGTTAAATTTAAGTGCTAACCGCATATACCCTTGTGTACTTGGTATTTTTCTTTGTGTATAAACAAGGTTCCAACTCAAGTCTTTATTTTCCCATTGTTAGGTCAACTCTAATGATACAACTCTACTTGAATTAAATTATATGTACCATTATTCATCTACAAAAGGAGTTTGTGTGTATTAGTTGATTAAAAAAGAACCACACAGAATAGCCATGTCCTTCGGAATTTGGGAAGATAACATTGTGGACGGTGTATCATAATTGTGTTCGGTAGCTTTTCAATTAAAAGGCCTCACATGGCATGAATGAAATGGCTTTGTCTCTCTTACCCTCACTATGACTCTATGTGAACACCCAGCTGGATTCCCTTCTCACATATCCAAGTGATGGATAACTCTAACCATCTACATTTCTTCCTAGTTTCGAGATATTTCATCTGAGTTTTTTTTTTTTTCTCTTTTGTCAAAAATATTGATGGGTCTGCCTTAAAAAAGCTGGTCAGTGAGGGCTAGACAAATAAACATGTATTAGACCAAAGCATTCATTCATGAGATGTTCTAAACCAAGTACTTTGTGAAGGAAACGAAAAGACAAAGTATCTTTTTTGTTTTCTTATAATGTCATCATTCTCAAAGAATAGCCGAAGGAAATTTAATATGCAAAGGAGGTCATGTGGCAAAAATATCCATCTCTTCACACAAGATAATGTTTTCCATATTGAGTAGTGTGGACACCTTCACTTTGGGAATAAAAGAAAAGGAAGAACCAAAAAGAAAAAGGTTGAAGTGCTGATGCTTCATCACCTTTTGCAAACGAGAAGAGAGCTTGCACTAATTGGCAATTTCGAATACCTATTTTTCTCTCACCGATTTAATTAATTTCATTATTCACATATACTAAATATATATTTTTGGTGGAGGATAAAAATAATTAAGTTATAGAGCTTGAATTAAATGGAATGTTCTTATCAGAAGTCGAACATTAATGACATTATGTAAATATTAATTATTTTCTTATTGTTCAGATGTGAGTAAGTTGAATAGTTGAATCATGTGTTAAATTGAAAAAAATGTCCTTGAGTATGACTGAAACTAGGTAGGAAAAAATTACAAAGCATATAGGATTTGCTTGTTTTTCTTTTTTTATCAAGGGAAAAAAATATTGATTTTATTAAAAGGATAAAAACATTAAAATTTTATTAAAATAGTTTAAGTAATATGATTTTGACTTTGGTCAATATTAAAATCATATTACATAGCACAATTTTAATTATTTAATTTAAAAAATAATTTATTAAAAAAAAGATTTTTTATTTATTTTATAAATATATTATTTATTAAATAATTAATTTTGATTTAATTATTAATTTAATAAAAAAATAAAAATATTTAGAAAAAATGAATACATTTAATGTAATATATTTATATTAAAAAATATAAATTTAGTATCGAAATAGATAGTTTGCACGATTATATCTTTCATTTAGATAAAAGAAATATTTTTTTTGTTTATTTATAATTTCTACGTCTATTTCATTTCGAATCTGATTAGTTATAAGTTTTTCTAATGTGTCTCGACGTATATTAGAATCCGAACAAAGATTTGAATCTGTATAAATAGACCAATAATATTCATTTCGAACCGGATGAAATTGAAATTCATACTTCCTATATGTTTTGTAACTTGTAAACCGGATCGATAAATATAGCCAGTGTTAAATGGCAAGAGAAACAAACAACAATAACATGAGAATAAGAGAGTTGAAGAAATTGAAATTCTCCACCATCACACTACCATTGATTTTATCGAACTATGTAACTTATTGATCTTTAATAATTGTGGAAATTAAATTGATTTTGTACGTCAAACTCAACATTATCTCGATTGACATGACACATTTTAGTATGTTGTTCCTTAATCAATATAATACAAATTATGCATAACTCATGCTATTAAGCACTTTTTTTTAAATCAAACAATTAAAATCATACTACATGACACGTTTTTAGTATTGACAGAGTAAAATTAACATTTTTTGATCCCTTTATAAAAAAAGACGATTTATTTAAATATGTAATCATAATTGATATGACAAGAAAATTATAAGTTTATGGTTCTAATAAATATATAGTATAAGTAGATTTATATAGTCTATTTCTTGAACTTAACGAAATATTGTGTTAAACATGACTATACTAATTTTTTAGGTTTCTATAATGAAAACAAAAAAGCAAAATGTGCAAAATTTTGAATTTTTCCTTTAACTTTTTCATTGAATAGAAATCAATTAAAATTATTTTATTTATTTAATTATTTTATTATATATTAATTATTTTTTATTTGTTATAATATCTTATTGTTTCTAGTGTAAATGATTTGCATTCGGTTAAACAAATTTATTCTTAAAGTACGTGGTGAATAATTTAAATATTAAGTGGGTTCATTTTATATCAATCACTCGATAATTAAAATATAATATATATCAATCAAAAATTAATTACATAAAATTTTGATTTCTATTATGATTTAAAATATTTAAAGTAGAACGTGAGAATAATATGAAAGTAAATTGCAGAAAAGTAAAATGTGCAAAAAAAAAAGTAAATGATAATAAAATAAATCTAACTCTTTACTAATAATAAAATATAAATTAGTAGAAAAAACAATTAAGATGACGATTTAAATTACAAAGAACTCAATTGAAAATGTTTTGTTCAATGTTTGTAACGTTTCTTATAATGCAAGTGTTTATACAATTTCACAATTACCCATTTTACATTTATTTTACCTTATTTATATTTTTTTACATGTAATTGTTGGAACAAAACTACCAAATAAAAATAAATTAAAATGAAAGTAAAATGCAACCAAATAAAATAAATAAAAAATCTAAGAACCATTACTTAATTATAACTATTCTTCCTTTTTAACCCACGTTGTCATCACTTACCATCTAATGTGTGCATATGTCATAATAGGATAATAATTCTCTCTGCATATCTCTCGATTGCATTACTTCTTTTTGATATCCTATCTTTGTCGATTTGCACCATGAACCTCAATGTCTTAAATTCTTCAACTTTTGTTATTGGACTAATCAATTCCTTCGAGTACTTCCTAATTATTTGCAACATATAATTTCAATCCATTCAATCCAACCTATCATGAGTAAGTTTACCTTTTCTTACAATTTTCTTTAATTAATATCGATCCTCAACTTCTTGATGTCTCAAATGATCAATATAATCTTTTAATAATTCCTCCCATTTTTTTATTCATTTGTAATTTTATCATTAACACTTGTATAAGTTATTATATTGTAGGTTATCAAATATTATCTATTAAGTTATCAATTATTATATTTTTCATTATTATTATCTGAATCTTATACAAGGAAATTCAATCAAGAAGTAAATCTTACTTTTTCATTCTCAAATATATTATTATTTTATTCATGCTTTAAGTATCTTTCATGGGTGAACCTTTACTCTTTTCAAAGAAAGTAATTTAATATCCTTAAAATGGAAATAAAATCAAAACTTAAACACGATTTATGGATCTTATTAAATTCTCTTATTGAATAAAAACACTTTTATTTTTAAATTACATATATCATAATTTTAGTACATGGAAAAACTTAATTTTTTTATTCTTTTAAAATTTGTTTTAAAAAGGAATTCTTCCATGACATGTGTTAAACCATTTGATAATGGAACACCAACCAAAAAGAAAGGATCCGTGTAATATTGCAATGTGGACACTTCAAATGTGAAATTTCAATGGAGATTGTTGAGAATATTTAATACGGAACTTACAGAAAAAGCCAGTTTTGAATCACCGCAGCACTATACAATCTGGAAATGCCACGCCCCCATCACCGAAACCGAGCAGCGGCATTTATCCATGAAGACAACGTAAGTTCAATGCCGCTGCAACCTTATTATCATATACAAACTAATTGAATGCCACGCAAGAGCTCCTTGCATGTAATTTAAATATATCATTTATGCAGAGTTAATTTAATTTAATTAACAATTTTATATATTTCATTTTATTAAAAGACATGGATACTTACTAATTGTGACAGTGAACTGAACAAAGAATATATAGTAGATTAAGTTAAATTCAGAATTATAACAAATTATTATATGAAATTTATTATTTTGTTAATAATTAAATTATATATTAACATATTTAGTTTTGAAAATTTAAAAAAACCAAAATATGATAGGAAATTTTTATAAATAGTAAAATTTTACGTCAACAAGATTTATTACAGATCACATGAAGATTAAAAACAGTGTCATTTACATACAATATTCCATAGCCTTCAATATTGCAATTGTTGGCAATATGGAACCTCAATCACACCACCAACTCAATGTCATTTTTCTTCCATTTCCAGCACCTGGCCATATGATTCCCATGGTAGACACAGCGCGGCTATTTGCCAAGCATGGTGTTAGTGTCACCATCGTCACTACCCTTGCTAATGCTTTGACATTCCAAAAGGCCATAGATAGTGACTTCAATCGTGGATACTACATCAGAACGCGAGTAGTAGCATTCCCTGCAGCACAAGTTGGTCTCCCTGATGGGCTTGAAAATGCGAAAGATGGCATTGATCTAGAAATGATTGCTAAACTTAGGCCTGGAATATTAATTGTTAAAGATCAAATTGAGTTTCTGTTTCAAGAACTACAACCAGATTGTCTTGTGACCGATATGTTGTATCCTTGGACAGTAGAGTCTGCTGCGAAACTAGGCATTCCAAGGCTTTACTATTACAGTTCAAGCTACTTCTCCACCTGTGCCACATATTTTATCCGGAAGTACAAGCCTCATGAGAAGTTGGCTTCTAATACTCACAGGTTTACCATTCCTGGTTTGCCTCAAAGTATAGAGATGACCCCTCTGCAGCTAGAACAATGGTTAAGAACTGAGTCTATTCATACTGGCTTTTTCGATGCAGTGTATGAATCACAGAGAAGAAGCTATGGAGCACTGTACAACAATTTTCATGAACTCGAAGGTGATTATGAGCAACTTTATAAGAGCACTGTGGGGATGAAATCCTGGAGTGTAGGACCAGTATCAGCCTGGGTAAATAAGGATGATGAAAGAAAGGCCAATAGAGGGGACAAGGAGGTCTTCGCACTAGATTCGGAATGGCTAAATTGGCTTAACTCTAAGCAAAATTTGTCAGTGCTTTATGTATGTTTTGGAAGCCTCGTCAGGTTCCCTCAGGCTCAACTCGTCGAATTGGCTCATGGGCTTGAAAATTCTGGCCATAGTTTCATCTGGGTCATAAGGAAAAATAATGAAAGTGATGATGGAGAGAGTTTACTTCAAGAGTTTGAGGAGAAGATGAAAGAAATCAATAAGGGTTATATCATATGGAACTGGGCACCACAACTGCTGATATTGGACCACCCTGCCATAGGTGGCATTGTGACTCATTGTGGTTGGAATTCCATTCTTGAAAGTGTGAGTGCTGGATTGCCAATGATCACATGGCCAACATATGCTGAGCAGTTTTACAATGAGAAGTTGGTGGCTGAAGTGTTGAAAATTGGGGTCCCAGTGGGAGCTAAAGAAAACAAATGGGCAGGCATGGAGAAGGGTGCAGCTGTGGGGAGGGAGGAAATTGCAAAGGCTGTGGTAAAGTTGATGGGAAAAGAAGAAAGCAGAGAAATGAGGAGTAGAGCAAGAAAACTTGGTGATGCTGCCAAGAAGAGTATAGAGGAGGGTGGATCCTCTTACCTCAACTTGATGCAGTTGTTAGATGAGCTCAAATCATTGAAGATCACTAGAGCCCTTGAGAAACCAAAGTAGATCATTCAAATATAGTGGACATGGTGCTTTAGGATGTGAAGCTGACGATGGATTTGGATGAAATGGAACAGAATCCAATTATGTTTTTCTTCCACCTAATTATCTAGTTACTTCTGCACCGATTTGACTAGGAAAATTATAGTTTCCATCAAGTCATTTTGCATGTTTTGAGGAGTCAATATTAGGAAAATACATCTTCCGATGAATTAAATATCTTGTATTTTGTTGTGTCAAGAACTAATAAAAAAGTAATAGTCAGAATCCACTAATTTGATACACTTTATCACTCCCTTTAAGATTGGGATACACTAATTTGACTCATTATTCTTGTTATTAGGCCGTCCCAACTGTGAACACATCAATCTTTCATAATTTTTTTTTTTAAAAACAGTCCATAGACAAAGCAAAGCTACCATGACTCGAAAATGAGATTTAAATAGAAGGGTTTCGTTACATAAGAGGTTGGAAAAAAATTTGTTAGATTCTTAAAAAAAATAGTCAGAGAAAGGAGGGTAAGAGAGGGTGTTCTATAAAAAAGAGGGAAGAACAAGAATTTGAGAAGGAAGAAAGGGAAAAGTGGAAAATAGAGAATATAGAATATAGAATCTCAAACCGCAAATCACAAAGTATGTAAACATGCTCCCGTTTACTTATCTGCAGATTTCCGTTGTTTATGAGTGGATAATTTTCAGCTTATTTCCATCCTGGCTATTCTGCTCTCATGCTCGTAGCTTTTATTTGTTGATTGTTGCTCTCTTCATCTCCTTGTCCCTTTTATGGTTGCCTTTTGCCTTTTATCGTCCACTTTCGTTTGGGGAAAATAATTTTTTGAAAACCATTTACAAATGTGATAGAAAATTTTATAATATTATTTTTTTATTGGAGGAGAGAAAATCAAGCAAGATAGATAAATAATAATATAAAAAATAATAATAATAAAAATTTAAAAATATTATTGAATGAATGTTTTTATCTTTTTTGTGTTAAAATATCAACACAATTTTTATATTGATATTTACTTTTATTTTGAGTCTTATGTGACTCCTTACTCACCATTTTTTTTTTATTGTCGATCTCATTTTTTATCAATCTTAATCACACAATGAGTATTTTTGTCACTGCTACAATATCTATTGATTTCTCTCAATCGCATAACCACTATTTTTATCACTGTTGTAGCTTGTAATGGTTCATACTATTAGTGCTTCCCTTTGGTCTTGCGGTCACTACCTTAGGCGTTTCACAAGTTTATTTTGTGATACGTTCATGTTGTATATGGTGGTCACCCTTCCTCTTTCTTGAATGAGGATTAGGGTTAGGTTTTTTAGGTTTATGTTTTCTTGTTTGAGGATTAGGTTTAATTTTTTACTATTGAGGGTTAGGTTTAGTTTTAGTTAATGTAGGTTTAAGATTATAGTTATTTTGTTTTCGGTTTAGGTTTAACTTTAATTTTTGTTCATTATTGAGACTGTTTTCTTACACAACTATTTTTAAAGATGAAGGGATGAATTTACAAGTAAATATGTGATGACAATATGTAATTAGCTAGAACTACACCATTGATTTTGTGTTGCTATGTTAATAAGAAATGTTGGATGTTTATGATTTTAATTAGTAAATTTAATTATTGGATATTGAGACTGATATATGACTTTTTCTTATTGTATGTTGTTGACCCTTAAGAATCAAAAGGAGTATATACTTTGACATAAGTTTTGATATTGATTATTAGATGATTTGCATAATATTATTATGAATTAGTTGTGTGCATGTGTTAGATATATAGTAAATGTCATCATAGTAAATAAATTTTATAGTATGAACTTAAATTAAATAAAGTTACATGTATTTGTAATTTGAAATGGAAATAGAAGGAAGCATACATGACGAATGAGAAGGAGAAGAAGAATCAAAGCTGCATAATACCGAAGGAGAAGAAGATGTTAGGTATCAGATAAAAACATAAGTACATACAACTAAAATAAAAAGATAAGAAAAACACTAATAATAGGCAAAAGAGTAACTTCACTAATGAAAGAAATTATAACATTTCTCTCTCTACCTCCAAGGAGGAAACAGTAACACTCTCCTGAAAATAAAGGAAAAACAACTCTAAAGAGAATCTAAAAGGAGAAACTATTTTTCTCTCTAAATTATCTCTCAAGTACTAAAACAGCAAGAGAAAAAAAATAAAATGTGCTCATTTTATAGTAAAAAGAGTAAGTACCAAACTAAGATTTTCTTGATGTGAGACTTTTCTTCTCACAGAATAATCAAAGTTGTATTGTGAATGACCAAATATGTACGTTCTACTTAAAGCTTATCCAAGAACTTGGTTTAAAAGTTTTGTGGTCAAAACACTATGGATTTCTTATTCAAGGAAAAGAAAAAAAAAGCTCACATAAGTGTTAGTAGATAGTGCTGTAGATTATTATTAATATTTTAACTTTAGTTGTTTTGGCCTGAGAAACATATTAATTACTATTTTATGTTTTGATTTTAAACCTTTATAGTATAACTTTTGTGGTATCTCATGATGTGATATTAGACATTACTCTTTATATTTTAAGTATGAAAAAAATAGAACGATCTCATTCATTGACATGTTTTCTAATTAATACACTATACAACCCATTTTTCTTTATGAAAGGTATGGATGAAAGTGTGATGATAACCTAACCAAATAAAAAAAATGTCATGCTCACTTAACCATGTAAAGTCAACTGGGTAACCATATATGGTAGGTATGAAAATAATATCAAATTGTTCTTTCACATGTCTTATAATAAACACATTATACAAGTTATTTTTCAAAATGAAAGATATGAAGCACAATGTAATGACAAGGTCACTAGATAAATAAAATAAAATATCATTCTTAATTAACCATATAAAGTCAAAGGGGTAACCATATATGGTAAGTACATTTAGTAAGACACTAAAATTAGAAGAATATATAGCTTAATCAAGTGCAATTTTTTTTGCTAGACATTTTATCAAGCATCATACATGGCATAAAAAAACTTAAGTGAGTATAGTATTGGACCAACCTCATGGCCAAACTTTTGAGTGCAGCACCACAAATCAAATGGCCACAAAAACCACAAGTTAGACCACAAAATGCAAGCTACAGAAGGAATGAAGTCAAAGCAATAACAAAAATACCTTACTAGAAATAACATAAGCTATAGATACCAAATGATATATAATAAAGTAAGGTGCAAAATTTTAAGAAGATATGATGCAAAATTTAAGTAATAAAGTAAGCAAAACCAAGGAAAATTCTTACTGAACACTAAGATAGTAACCTATCTAGGTGTGAAGGTGCATTTCTAGAGATTGAGGAGGGAGGAGGAGATGGAAAGAAGCTAGAAAATAGTAAAGACATGGCTGGAAAATGGACCAACCCCTTGGATACATAAATGGTGTGAAAAAATAAAGAAGAAAAGATGAAGAGAAGAGAAGAGAAGTATGGTGGCGGTGGAGTGTTGGCACGCCAATAGGGTGAGCTATCCTAGATAAGTGGTGGTTGTCGCCACTTAACCAAGGTTCAAGATAAGACCCTCTAAGAGATGAGACACTCTAAGAAACCTCACACACTTGTCATAAATGTTAAACTTAATTACATGAAGGGAAACCTTCTATTTATAGGTGTTAAGTGGTAAAAGTTGATGTAATTATGCTTTTAATTGGTATTTAACCACTTAAATTATGTTGATTCTAATATATTTTTCTCTCAATATAGGATGAATTTGTAGAATACCTTGGTACAAGAGAAATGATCATAGTTCTCAAGATAATTGAAGAAAAATTGGAAGAAGGAAGAAGATTTTCAGCCTGATACTCGCTCATGCGAGACGGATGTTCGCTTGAGCGAAAATACGTTAAAACTCTCGAGAATTCAACCGTTCAAGCGAACATTTCTCTCTTGAGAAAAAATTATCATTTTTCGCTTAAGTGAATGTTCCGCTTAAACGAATTACGCATGACCCAAATTTTCCTATAAAAAGATAAGATGTGTTTTGAGAATTAATTTTAGGTTTTGAGAAGAGAGGCGCGACAGCTGCTCCAGTTTTCGTCCAATCTTCAATTGTTCTTCATTTGGATTACTATAATGGTCATCATGAGTGACTAACTTCATTCTCTTAGGATTTGGTGCACTTCCTTTGAACTCTTTTGTATCTTAGTAATATTTTGAGATATTAATCTATGTTCTTGATGTTGTTATTCTTATTCTTTATGTCTTTTAATGCTTTTATCCTTGATGTTCATATATATTGGAAAATATATCTTGAAATCTTTGATTAGGTTAAGAAGATTTGCTACATTGATTGTTAGGAATGGTAATGGATGTTTCAATTGCTTAACACCCTAAACCTAATGCTGAAAAATCTATTAAATGTATGAGGATTCTATGTTTATAAGGTTTTCTTATGAATTTCATGTTTGAGGAATCAATGTGAATGATTTGAGTATGTGACATCTGTAACCCCCTTCCTGATTATATTTATTAATCCTAATTTCTTATCTAAGTTAGTAATATATCAAAGTAATAGAAAATTTTAAGTGAAGTTCTTCATAAAGTCATACTTATTTATTATACAATCCCCTACCTATACTCTGGATTTTTTTTTTGCATCCGACATCTATCTCTTGAATTCTACATTCTTGCATCACACGTCACCAATATCTAGGATTGAAAATATTTATGGGGTTAGACATTTACCTTTACCCACAACAAAAAAAGGATTATGATATGAAACATTCATTCATAATAAGAACATAACTACATATAAATATACAACCATATATAATTTAATTCGAAAATTAATTATAAGAAACAAATAAATCAATCATGGAAACATAATAAAGAATATCATACAAATCATGAATAATCTACAATTTCATCATGCAATATGTTTATGATATGCACATGTGACTCAAAACGTAAAACTTGAAAATCATGTTTTTGACTCAAAATAAAAAGAAAAAACCATTTTTGACTCAATGCTCCATGGAGACTCATATAAGTGTCTAGTGGAACCAGAACTTAACATCACCCTATTTGGTGATTCGGTAATGCCCCACTAAATGCGAACAAGTAGACAGTAGTCGGAGTGTCAGTGCACCCGGCAGGCTACCATGACACAAAATCAAATAAATACTGACCACTTATGGGATTGCCCATACCCAAACACTCCCTAGACCAGAGGTCCATCCCCATAGACCAAAGGTCCTGTCTTACCCATTCTACTTCTCATTTACTATCAGAGATACTGGTAGCTCGATTTTCAATCATTTATTCTGATACATTCTCTATCTCATTTGGCCAGCCATTTTCGTAGTCATATTTCGCTACTAGATACTCTTGATAGTAAATTCTTAAGAAAATAACTCACAAAAATATTTCCAAAATTCTGTTTTGCACATCATTGTTACTACCAACCGCCCTTGATAGCAACTTAATAGTAACTTCTAAATACTTTTCTGTAAAAACTTTTTTGTGACTTCCAGAAAACATTTCATGCACTATATTTATGTCTTGTATGAAACAAAACAACCTATCATCAATTAAGTACTTAGAAACATCTCATTCATATATTCAAAATTTCAATTACAATTCATAATTATTTTAAACAAGATAATTTCTATTAATAATCTATTTCGTAGGGTTTAGTATTTTGTCCATATCTCGAGTTCTAGACCTTCTTTTAAGATGATTCCAATTGTGTTGGAAAGACAAGACAATAACCTATAACTTTGATGAAGGCACTATCCTCAAATTTGAACGTGTACTGAGTCATTTTTCTAGTAAACAAAAAGGTGGTAATATACTATTTGACTTTATCTCGATTATACCCTTAACCTTTTTCAAAATTCTATTTATGTCCCTAGGTTATAAAATGATAATTTTACCCTTGAACATTTTCTATTATTTCATCCATGTCCTAAAATTGCTATTAAATTACCATTATACCCTTAATATTTTTTAAAATTCCATTTATGTCAAAAATTCTCACCTTGTCCCTTTATTCTTACTCACTTCCAGTACGTCATTTCCAACCGTCCATATTTCAAATTTTTCAGTTTCAGACAACTAAACTAGTTCCAAATCCAAATTAAACCCTAAACATATTCAATTTAAGTTAAAAATAATTATTTTAATATATAATTTATCCTTAATTTCAAAAATTAATCTTTTTAAAAAATTCTCACCATATCCTTTTTCTTCATCTTCACCTAGTGACCAAATTCAGTTTCTCCAGATTTCAAATTCTCACGTATCAATCAATCAAACTAATTCCAAACTCAAATTAAACATGAAACCTATCCTATTTGATTCAAAAACAACAATTTATATCATGTAATTCATCCTTAATTTCAAGAATTTCATCAACATTTCAAATTTTGCAAAACATGAAGCAATTATCAATTATCTTCAAAATCAGACATTCGTATGATAAAATTAAACATCTAACCCATACCTTACTTCTCTAAGATCTTCTGACTCTCCTCCTTTCTCTCTTATTTTTCTTCTCAATTTGGTGTCTCTCTCTTATTCTCCAAATTGGTCGTAGCTTTTGGTGTTGGAGGGGTTTTTGATTTTGCATGATTTTCCTACACGGTTTCTTCTATTTATATACCGCTCCACCAACTTAATTTTTTCTCCAAGTTTCTTCACCGCCTTAATTTTAATTAAATTCTTCATCGCCTCAATTAAATTCTTCACTGCCTTAATGTATTAAGGCCACGATACATCACCAACCTTCTCTTTTTTCTCTTTTCATTTTTTTATTATTATTATCATTTTTTTTAATATATCCTTTCTTCTCATAAAAATTTTACATAATGTTTATATAATAATTTGTAGGAACTTAAGCAAATAATTAATTACAGAAATTGGGATGTTATAACATCGACATTGATATGTTAATTGATGTTATGAATTTGACCTAGCCATTCTACAAAGGAGGGAAAATGAATTGATCAAATCCTAAGTTATTATATTTCATCTTTTCTAAAAATACTTTATAGTTATTTGTAATTTATTTTCAATCCAAATATTTATGAAAAACCAATTTTGTGTCAATATACTTAGTAAGCATATGACTTGGAATTTCCAGTGAAACCGTTCCTCGTGGGATCGACTTTTATTTAATTGAAATACTATACTGCGATTGATAATATTGGTACGCTTGTCATAAATGTTAAACTTAATTACATGAAGGGGAGCCTTCTATTTATAGGCTTTTGGGGAAGGGACCTAAATGGAACTTCAAAAGAAGACATAAATTTAACCTAAACCTAAAGGTTAAGAGTTCCCATGGCCCAAATATGTTAAATTCATCCTATCCCATCAAAATTACCTCTAAGAGTGTGGAGAACATGAAAAAAATGTGTGAAGAGGAAACCTCCCTTATAGTCATGCTCCTAATGATCCTCCTAGGGATGACATCTCCCACCTCCAGGGCAACTAGGGACTCATCATACTACACTCCTTAGATATACCTGAATGGAAATAAGATAGTGTAACAATGAGAATAATGTAGCAATGGATTTTGTTATAGGCCTACCATGAAAAATTTAAAAATATGATTCCATATGAGTTATTGCAGATAGGTTAACAAAGTTTGATCACTTCTTACCCATTAACAATAGGTATTCATTGGAGAAACTGATTGAATTAAACATAAGATAAATTGTGATATTACATAGAGTTTCATCTAGTATTGTATCTAATAAGGATTTTAGGTTCACTTCTAAATTCTGGAGGAGTTTACATCAAGTCTTAGGGACTAAACTTTATCTTAGTTCAACTTATAATCTTCAAATATATGGGCAGTTTAAAAGGATCATTCAATCCTTTGAGAATTTATTGAGAGTTTATGTACTAGAAGAGTTTGTGTACTAACATAAGTATGATACCCTATGAAGCATTGTATGGAAGAAGATGTAGAACACCTTTATGTTAGTTTAAGGCTAAAGAAAATTTAATCTTAAGCCTTGACATGATTAAACATACCATAGAGAAAGTCAGGATGATTAAGAAAAAATTGAGAACAACTCAAAGTAGATAGAAAAGTTATGCTCACAAAAAAGATAATTCTTAAATTTCAAAAAGACGATCATGTATTTTTAAAAATAACACCTACACCTAAAAAGATGATCATGTATTTTTAATCTACTAATTCAAAATATGAATTTAGTAATAAAATGAATTACTTTAAAATAATATATTTTAATATAAAAAATCTTTATACCAAAATAAAAAATACATAAAATTAATTATAACAATCTAAATTCAACATTATCACATAAACATTTATGCAACAATAATATAATACATGTTCTAAACAACGTTAATAAATTATTTTATTAATATAAATATTTACTTTAGATTGGATCGGATTAATACTAGTGATAGACACCATTCAAAACTAACCCAATTGTTGAACTTAGGACTATTTAAATGCAAATCAATCTAAAGTAAAATATAAATCGAAACTTGATAGAAAAAACAAAAATAGAGACAAAATTAGTTAAATTTGGAATTGTTATAAATGTTTTTGTCTGATAGATTATTTAACCAAATGAGTAGTTTTATATTGAAAACTAGTAAATAAAAAATTATTTAAGGTATCATAAATATAGATAAATTACAAAAAATAAATCAAATTCTTACTATTTATATTTGATAGAATATAATATTAATACTAGTACATTAAATTTGTTTACAGAGGACTATTTAAAAAAATTTATTAAAATAGATAAATTTTTTTTTAAAATTATGAAGTTGTGTAAGTCGTACTCTAAAACCCACACTCAAAGAAATTATGTTTCATAGCACAATTATTTTTAATTTGTTTTTAAAAATTAGAAGTTGTTCTATTAAGATTTTTATATAATCTAATTGATAGGATTTATAAATAATCTATTTTTTTAGATTATATAGAAGTCTGATTTGATAAAATGATTTCTACTTTTTATTTTTAATAAGTTTTTTAATTAATATTATAATAACTATAATTATTTTTAATATTATAATATAATATTTATTATTTTTATAATAATTAAAATAAAAAAATTAATTATAACTTGAAAAATATTATAATAATAATAATAATTATTAATAAAATAACTATACTTATAATTATTTCTATTATTATTATTATTTTTATTATTATTATAAATTATAATAATATAATAATAAATATTATTACATTATTAAAATTACTAGAAATATTACTATTGTAATAATATTTATTATTTAATGATTATAAACTAAAATTATATTTAATATTGTGTACTATTAAAAATTTTATTTATTATAATAATTACTTATATTATTATTATTATTATTATATTTATTAATATTATCTATAACCATATATAAAAGATATTAGTTTTTATAATGATTTATTTTGTGTCATTGGAAAAAAATTATTGAACGAGAAGAAAAAAAAACCATTATATATGTAGTTAATAAAAAACAAAATAAATATAATTATAATAATATTTAAAATAATAATAATAATATTAAATTATTATAATAATAATATTTATTATTATCATTATAAATATTTTATTATTCTAATTATTAAAAATTTTATTATTTATTATTATAAATATTATTTGAATTATATTAATAATGATTATTATTATTATAATTATTTTATTAACATAGTTATTATAATACTCTTATATTTCTAATTATTAATATTTATATTTTTTATTAATATAATTATTAATAATATTAATAAATATAATAAAATACAAAACTTATTTAAAAATAAAAATTATAATTAATATTACGATTTCTATTTCTTTTGAAGCAAATATTTAAAAAAAAATTGTATCGTGAAACACAACTTCTTCATTTTGTCACCTATTTTCACAAATTAAAAAAAAAATCCTATTGTGTAAAAAAACCATAAAACTAAATACAAGAAAAAAACAGTAAAAAAAAAAGAAAAAAAAGATCAAGACCAAGTGTTATGTCACGTTTTTGGAAAATACAAGTCTAGGTCCAGAGTCGGTAAAGGGATAAATTTTACAAGAATTTTCCGGACGAGAATGCTTCTGCTGTCATTTTCTTCCAACCAATTTCTTCTGTCACATTTAATTTTATTTTCACGTGGTTCTTCTGCTTTCGTCATCAGATTCCAAGTACTCACATAAAATGGGGCAGTTCCGTATTCAGCGTCTCCTCAAGGCTCAGATCTGATCTCCTAAAAAATAGGATAGTCTCATCTTTTATGGATTGATACAGTGAAAACGGGTTATAAATTTTAATCTATTCAGTTAGAGAGTAAATAAGTTTACAGAAAATGAATATTTTATTATTAATTTTTTAACATAATGAAAATAATCATTTATCAATAATTTTTATATATATATTTTTATAAAAATATATCTTATATTATATAAATAATTTTAATTTATATTTATTAAAAAATTAAAAAATATTATATTTATATATTAAAATCATTAATTATAATAAATAATTTTAATTTATCTAATTAAATTTTATAATTTAAATTATAATATTATAATATATTTATATATTTTAATAATATAATAAAAATATAATATTTTTTATTTTAATTTTAATATTTAAAATGAATAGGGTTGTCCCCTCCTTTCACCTGTTAGGTTCGCGCCAACCTTATCTTCAACATTTCGTTCTCTTTATAGAAGCACCTCCCCATGAAATACAATCTCATATACATTGAGAAAGCAATGGATTCTCAACCCCACCATGAATTGCATGTCATTTTTCTTCCATATCCAACTCCTGGCCATATGAACCCCATGATAGACACTGCAAGGTTATTTGCCAGGCATGGTGTTAGTGTTACCATTATCACTACCCCTGCTAATGCTTTGCCTTTCCAAAAAGCCATAGATTGTGACTTCACCCGTGGATACCACATCAGAACTCAACTGGTTACATTCCCTGCAGCCGAAGTAGGTCTCCCTGAAGGGGTTGAAAACATCAAAGATAGCACTTCCATGGAACTGTTCTATCGAATCGCTAGTGGAATATCAAAGCTCAAAGATCAAATTAAGCTTCTGTTTCAAGATCTGCATCCAGATTGTATAGTGAGTGATATGTGTTATCCTTGGACAGTGGAATCAGCGTCAGAACTGGGTATTCCAAGAATCTTCTTTTACAGCTCCAGCTACTTGTCTGACTGTGCTACTCATTCTATCTTGAGGCACAGACCTCATGAGGGGTTAGTCTCTGATACCGACAAGTTTACAATTCCTGGGTTTCCTCATGGAATAGAGATGACCCGTCTGCAGCTACCAGAGTGGGAAAGAATTACGAATGAAATATCAGGCTTTTTTGTGCCAATGTTTGAATCAGAGAGCAGAAGTTATGGGGCACTCTATAATAGTTTTGATGAACTTGAAAGTGAGTATAAGCAAGTTCATAAGAGTATAGTGGGGATCAAATCCTGGAGTATTGGACCAGTGTCAGCCTGGGTTAACAAGGATGACGGACCAAAGGTCAATAGGGGACAGAAGGAGGACCTTAAAGAAGAGCCAGAGTGCCTAACCTGGCTTAACACTAAGCAGGATGAGTCTGTACTTTATGTAAGCTTTGGAAGCCTCACTAGGCTCTCTCATGCTCAACTTGTTGAACTGGCTCATGGGCTTGAACATTGTGGTCATAATTTCATCTGGGTCATCAGGAAAAAGGAAGGAAGCGAGAATGAAGACAGTTTCCTGCAAGAGTTTGAGGAGAAGATGAAAGAAAGCAAGAAGGGTTTTATCATTTGGAACTGGGCACCACAGCTGCTGATATTGAATCACCCTGCTATAGGAGGCATTGTGACTCACTGTGGTTGGAACTCCATTCTTGAAAGCTTGAGTGCTGGATTGCCAATGATCACATGGCCTATGTTTGCAGAGCAATTTTACAATGAGAGGTTGCTAGTTGATGTGTTGAAGGTTGGAGTTCCGGTGGGAGTTAAAGAAAATAAGTTTTGGGCATCAAAAGACATGGCTCATGTGGTGGGAAGGGAAGAGATTGCCAAGGCTGTGGTACAGCTGATGGAAAAAGAAGAGGGAAGAGAAACGAGGAGGAGAGCAAGAAAACTTTGTGATGCTTCCAAGAAGACTATTGAGAAGGGTGGAGATTCTTACAACAACTTGATGCAGTTGATAGATGACCTTAAATCATTGAAGATATCAAAAGCACATAGCAGAAGCAGGTTAGATGGTTGAAATGGAGGAGCAATCTGTGGCTCTAAGTGGTGCATCTGGTGATTTTCTGAAGCCTTTTGATATTTAGATGGATGAACTACTTCCAAGTATAAGTGAAACTAATTATTTTAGATAAATAAGGGATTCAGTTAGGTACTCTGTTTCGTTGTGCTGCTAAGTTAGTTGTTTATTTTTTGTCTACGTCATTTGCATATTTTGATGAGGAAAATGTTAACATGCTACTTTGTTTACTGAATGTTTAGGGAAAAGCAACTATTGTGGCTACCGCGTGTGCCAACTCATAGCATGTTTGTATCTCTTGTAAGGGAGTTCTTAGAATGATGAATAAAGTTATGTTTGATTTTTCTACTTTGATGTTTCAAACTAATTTACACAATAATTTGAGTTTTATGACGTGTTTAGTTACTCTTATAAATTTGTTTACTATTAAAATGCTATATGTATATTTAATTTTACAGAGGTAAAATGTGGATTGTTTCTAAAATATCTATTTTTCCTAACAATTAAGTTTGTAAATTTTAATATAAACATATATTTAATTAGTTATTTGTACTTCTAATTATTATTTTTCATTTTAGTTATATTGTTTATTTATTTATTCACTTTGATCTTACTATTAATAAGAAGATTACTTAAGAATGTGATTAAAAATGGTAATCTTAAGATATATTAACTAATTAATAAAATTATAGAAAATATTCAAATAGTTAAGTGTTTTTAATATAATTTAATTCCATTTTTTTTAAATAAATCAAGTATTTGCTTCCTTTAAAGTTAATAAGTTGTCAAACGGAAAATTACATCTTATTATGTTATGATCATGGTTACTTTCGGAGTTTAAGAAAAAAATTGTGACAAAATATATTTTAATATATAAATTAAATATATTTTGATGCAATGATTTTTCTTTTTCTTGTTTTTTCTCTCGTTATTATGTAACGTATAACTTCTGCATCCCTAACAAATTAGTACCAAGAGCAAGAAGATTTTATAATGTTTTTGCTTTTATAACTACGAGAACAACTTCAAGTAATTGGGACACTTACTGTTTTACATGAATTTATTAAATAAGATGAAAAATTTATTGAACGAGAAAAAAAAACATATATATATATATATATATATATATGTAGTTAATAAAAAAATTGAGTACATTTAAATAAAAATTTGAAAAAATATTTTAAAAGAAATGATGATTATAATTAATAGTAACATTAATAAATAAAATAAAATAAAATAATAATAATAATAATAATAATAATAATATTATAATAATAATATTTATTACTGGCAGGTTTTGCTAAATTTACTTTTCTGAATCATAGGTCATAAAAGAACTTTGTATAATTATCAACAGTTTCTAAAATCATATAATGAATTTGGCCCATACTCAGAATAATAAAATCTTTTTGAATAGACATCACCATCCTATTAAGCTCTGATTGTATTTCAGTAGAAAAAGATAAACATAGGTGTTTTTACTTAGATCATTGAGTCTATTGAGACATAGAATATCTTGTTCATCTTCTAATAGTGTTTTTATCATTATAAATATTTTGTTGTTCTAATTATTAACATTTTATTATTTATTATTATACATATTATTAGAATTATATTAATAACTATTATTATTATAATTATTTATTAACATAGTTATTATAATACTCTTATATTTAAATTATTAATATATATTTTTTATTAATATAATTATTATAATATTAATAAATATACTAAAATACAAAACTTATTAAAAAATAAAAATTATAATTATTATTACGATTTCTATTTCTTTTGAAGCAAATATTAAAAATTTTATTGTATCGTGAAACACAACTTCTTCATTTTTGTCACCTATTTTCACAAGTTAAAAAAAAATCACTATTGCGTAAAAAAACCATAAAACTAAATACAAGATAAAAACAGTAAAAAAAAAAAAATCAAGACCAAGTGTTATGTCGCGTTTTTGGAAAATACAAGTCTAGGTTCAGAGTGAGTAAAGGAAGAAATTTTACAAGAATTTTGTGGACGAGAATGCTTCGGCTATCATTTTCTTCCAACTAATTTCTTCTGTCACATTTAATTTTATTTTCACGTGGTTCTTCTGCTTTCGTCATCAGATTCCAAGTACTCACATAAAACGGGGCAGTTCCGTACTCAGCGTCTCCTCAAGTCTCATCCCTATGCTGAAAATAGGGTAGATGGTTTGATACAGGAAAACGGGTTATAAATTCTAATCTATTCGGTTAGAGAGTAAATAAGTTTACAGAAAATGAATATTTTATCATTCATTTTTTTTTATATAATGAAAATGAATCATTTATAAATAATTTTTTTATATAAATTTTATTATATGTATATTTTTGTAAATATATCTTTAAGTATATAAATAATTTTTAATTTATATTTATTAATTAATAATATATTTATTAAATAAATTAAAAATTCTTATATTTATATATTAAAATAATTAACTATAATAAATAATTTTAATTTAACTAATTAATTTTTATAATTTAAATTATAATATTATAATATATTTATATATTTTAATAATATAATAAAAATATAATATTTTTTATTTTAATTTTAATATTTAAAATGAATAGTGTTGTCTCCTCCTTTCATCTGTTAGGTTCGCGCCAACCTTATCTTCAACACTTCGTTCTTTTCATAGAAGCACCTCCCGAAGAAGTATAATCTCATATACATTGAGAAAGCAATGGATTCTCAACCCCACCATGAATTGCATGTCATTTTTCTTCCATATCCAACTCCTGGCCATATGAACCCCATGATAGACACTGCAAGGTTATTTGCCAGGCATGGTGTTAGTGTTACCATTATCACTACCCCTGCTAATGCTTTGCCTTTCCAAGACTTCACCCGTGGATACCACATCAGAACTCAACTGGTTACATTCCCTGCAGCCGAAGTAGGTCTCCCTGAAGGGGTTGAAAACATCAAAGATAGCACTTCCTTGGAATTGTTCTTTCGAATCGATAGTGGAATATTAGATAAGAATTAATTTAATTAATTTATTGTATTACGTTACTAATGTTGACTAATGTGAAATATAATACCGAGATCAAATATGATTTAATAAAATATTAGGACTTATTAGTTATTACGTGAAGTTAGAATAAAATAAAGATAAAATAAAATATTAACTTAAGGTAACCAACTTGATGAACGTTGGTTAATTGAATGGAATAAGAGTTCATGCTCGAGTCATAAGGTTTTTTTTCATGATAAACTATCAAGAAAACGTGAGAAAAGAAAGAAAGACAAAGAGATAGATTGGGAAAATGAGATTAAAGAACGAAAAGATTAAAGAATAGATTCTCATGGATCAATGTTAGTCTTCTTATTATGATTCATGTATTGATGTATGTTATATTGTGAAAATCTATATTGTGAAAATTAATAATTTTCCATAATAAATTAAGAACGTAGGAAAATTACATAATGTTTTACATGTGGTATCGAGAGCACCGATTATTAGATTTATGATTTTCCTTGTATGAAAGTTTTCTCAAATATTAATTTTTTCCCAAATTAAGATAAACCTTAATTATGAATTTAGGGATTTCTTTATCAGATTAGTACGAACCCTAATTTATTCCCAAATTTATTTTTCTCAAAATTAAATAAAAGAATAAACCCTAATTATGTTTTCAAGTTCAAATTGAAACCAATTTTATAGCCCCTATGCGTGAATGAACCCTGATTTTAATTGAAAAGACAAATGACGTGATAGGGTTAGGGTGAATCATGTATGAAATTAGTTTTATTGTAGGTTATAATTATGATGAGATGTTATGATAAAATGTTATAATTATGATGGAAGAATGATAAACGTAAAGTTGATAAACTTTGCGCGTAGAGAAGCACGTGTTAAACACACGAGGTTTCATATATTATATTATATTATTTATAATATTAGTTTGTATGTGCATATTGGTGACTGGTGACTGCTGAAGCCATTTTTCCCTATATTATTTGTATATTATTTTGTACGTACGTATTTTTTTTTTATATGGGTAAAGGATAATTAAAAAGTTATTTTTATGTTAAGGTGAGTTGTATAATATACTCATACTGTAAGTTTTGTTAAGGGTACTGTAAATTTTGTTAAGGGTACTGTAAGTTTTGTAAGGGTACTGTAAGTTTTGTTATGGGTAATGTAAGTTTTGTTAAGGGTACTGTGAAACTTTGTTTTGTTAAGGGTACTGTGAAACTTTGCTTTGTTATGGGTACTGTGAAACTTTGCTTTGTTATGGGTACCGTGAAGCTTTGCTTTGTTATGGGTACTGTGAAGCTTTGCTTTGTTAAGGGTACTGTGAAGCTTAGTTTTGTTAAGGGTACTGTGAAGCTTAGCTTTGTTAAGGGTATTGTGACCCTTTGTTATGGGTACTGTGACCCTTTGTTCACTGCTACAGATATGACTTTCAACGTCGGTTATATAAGGCTTTCAACGGCGGTTATATAACCGACATTGTATCAGGCGACGTTGAAAGTCTACACTTTCAACGTCGGTTATTCATACTCGACGTTGAAAGTTTGGACTTTCAACGTCGGGTATGAATAACCGACGTAGAAACGCTGAATATACACGTCATTGCATTTGGGATTTAACTACGTCGGTTATGGTAAAAACCGACGTTGATATTATCATTTTCTACGTCGGTTATTGACACAACCGACGTAGAAAGTCTATTTTTTTTTTAAATGGCCGGTTTGTTTATACAGGGTATCCCAATGTTTGTATACAATATATACCTGCAAATTTGAATACAACCCAGGCAGACAATGTACAAGATATAAACTAATTGAATGTGCATCCAAAAATAAAATTGTATCCAAAATTATAAATATGTATCCAACTACTTATCTACCAAATACACTAACTACTAATCTAACTAATAAACTAACTAGTAAACTAACTAGTAAACTAACTAAACTAACTACTAAACTAACTACTAAAGTAACTACTAAACTAACTACTAAATTAATAACTAAACTTGCCTACTTCTAACTTTAACAAACTTATCGGCCCAGGTGTTTCTAATATCGTCAATGGTCTCTATGGGCAATGCTTCGCTGTCTGAAAATACCTGTTACAAGAAAAAAGATAATTTAACAGAGTATCCAATGACACAATATTTAATTTTATTGAATACTAAATTTAAGCAAACCTGATTCCATGTATCCTCAGTCTTGCTAACAACAATCAGCCACATCCAGTGCATAACATAATATCCGCACTCATAAGATCCTGGTTGCCTATTACACTACAAAAAATAATATATTAATTTGACATCTAAAATGATTGATATAATACATAAATATAAAATGACTTACATTAACAAAAATCCAATTTGGAGTCGTGCTTTTGCTTGTGTGTATTCCATCAATTGTATTGCAAACCTTAAATGCACTGTGCAATACAAGATATAATGAAACAATTAAGTAACAAAACAAGTAATAATTGTTTAAATTATTATAAGAATGTGTACCTGTTTACAATGTTTTTAATATCTGCATCAGGTTTCTTGCCCAATGAGCAGAACCAAGCCACAACATTCTGCTTTGAGCAAACAACCAACAACTGCCAATGATTTCTGCTTACATTACAAAAAGTTAGGATACATACAATACACTATAAAATTTAATGCGAATAATTTCATACGCTTAAATACTTATTGATGGAAGTAAGCACCCAAGTAAACTTTCTTCCTTGACTTCATCATCCAATTTTGGATGTATATTTGAACTTCTTCTCTCTTGTTTCCTGATTTTTGTATGGATTGGGGCTCAAAAAATCCATACACATCTTGGGTGCGTTGTTGCTCCGACAATTCATTCATCATCCTAAAGTAGCCAGTTCAATGTACATTAAATATGACGATAACTTCAAATAACATAATTAGTAAATAAAAATAAATACTTACATTGTCCAAAATTGTAACACTGCTATGTTTAGACACTGATTGCCAACTGCTATCTCCACAACATCGGTGTGGTCAATGTAAAGGGGAAAGTTCTTATTGTCTACCCCTAACTTATCAACATCCCACTTCACTTGAAAAGATTGAATATACAACTGTGGGACAACGAGATAGTAGTTGAAAAATTGGATTTTCCGGGACATCTACTTCCTTACCTTTACTAGTATGGGAAGTAGGAACCAGCTTAGGCAACCGGGGTGGCTTCTGAACATCCTACATAAAATAACATTGACTTGAGAAATAATAAAAAACAGATACGAGACTACATATCATAATTAACAGAAAGTATATGCAAACCTTTTTCAAAATAGGCCTGATTAGATGTCTAGGCCATGCAATGAAGGTTTGGAGGGCCTGTCCCACTGTCATCACCTCGTCTGTGGGCACAGGTACAAGAGCATAAGCATCTCGAACCTCTTCAATGACCACTTTGGCCAAGTTAGGTGCTAAAGGCACACTATGAATTATAGAGGCCCCCTCTTCAATTGAACCAACCGCCACCAATCGTGGTTCAGATCCATCCTCACTAACATAAAATTCACACTGACCTGATTACACAAAAATAAGACATTAATTATTAATATGCACATGAATTTTTGTCATGAAGATATCATCCACACATACGTGAGTGGTCAGTGTCTGCAACAACAACAACAACCTCTTGATTAGTAGCAGGAAGCTCTTCATCAACAGTATTTGGCTCAGCACAACTACCCTTAGTGCTAACTCGTGCGGCAAATGGAGGAGGAACATCCATAGGTGGGTGGGTAGGCTGTGTGACACCTATGGATGCTAGACTTGAACCAAATACACGCATCATCTCCTCCTAAACTCGTGCGGTAATGGCTGGTGTCAGCGTCGCTGTCGACTCTTCAACCATCGCTGGTCTCGGCTTCGCCGTTAGACTCTCCTCCAACTTCGCCATCTTCTGCGGCTCAATGATGTGGTGTGGGTATGGTCCGATGATGGAGCTCCAAAATATGCTCGAATACCCACACCAGCTCCAACAAGCACGAACACGCCCGGGTGTTCGGGCGTCCAATAGCGAGTAGTTAAGATATCTTCACGACCACGGGAATGAATGTTCCCCGTGTATACTGCTCCTCTAAAGAATCCTACAATTGAGCATTATATATTGTAAAAAAATTGATGAATGACAAAGCATGGTTAATGAGGTTGAAAGAAACAAATTTGACTTACAATCCGCTCGACAATCAAGCGGGCCTCCTCTCGATGTCATTTCACCGGAGGGCTTTTGGCGAGTCCTCTTCCATTTTTGATGACGCTTTGGAGGAGATGGTGGGGAAATTTCTTCCTGGCTTACACCGAAGAGGCTAACTCAGCTTCTCGAGTTTAGCCTTCTCCTTCATCATGCGTTGCGTCAACAAATCATACCCCCACGAGACGAGACAGTGGGGGCCACATTCAGCCTCCGAATCTCCTTTCCTTTTATTCGCTTCTCCTGCAACATAATATCATATTACAATGTGCTAAATTAATAAGACAATATGGAAACATACTAAAGTGTTTAAATAGTAACATACCTCCCATTGTGGACCGAGTCCTACTCCGACAAACTTCTTCCAAGTCTCCTCATCTATGCCATAACGCTGACAAGGAGTTAATCCTTTGCTAACGGCTTGCTCATTAAATATCCATTTTGAAGTCAATGTCGACTTGAATTGCCTCCACATTTTGGCAATAGATGACATGACTTTTCTCCTAACTTGTTCAGAGTTAACAATATCGAAGTGATTATACAAAAACAGCAAAATAAATTAGGATAACAAAGTTTAGGATCTAACTTAACTTAACATAATTTAACGAGTTAACAAAACTAACCAAAATATCTTGCCAAATTAAATTTTTGCAAGTCTCCTCCACATAATCCCAAGATGGATGCAAAATAGATACCTAATTATGAACTTAAAACGTTAGATATCAATCCATTTACATATGCTGACCATATATGCATAACAAGTTAAAAACTCTAAAAAATTACATACCTTTTCTCTAGCAAGAGTACCCAAGTAGGACCTAAATTGAGTGTGATGTGGCCCTGATATTTTGCCAGTCTTTGGATCCACACTCACAACAAATTTATCTCCTGCCATATGACGAACGGTCAACTTTTTCAACCGTGTGGCTTGTCAAGTCCTCTTTAGAGATGGGGGGGGGGGGTGGAGATGCCGGAGGAGATGTCGCAGGAGATGCTGGAGGAGATGGTGGAGGAGATGCCATTTGCCTGTTAAAAAAAAAATAGTTAAGTTTTTGCATAAATTGGAATATAAACACAATTTATCACATATTTGAAATATAAACACAATTTATCACATTTTTTAAATATAAACACAAATTAGCTATGAACACATAACTTAAATAGTTATGTTTTCCCATATGCCTTCATCATGATCTTTACGAATAGCATGAACCAAGTCTTCTTGCATATCATCAATACTACTAGGCATCCGTGATGGAGTGGGGATGTTAATAATATCATCTAATTCATCATCTTCTTCATGCATAACATCATTCCCTTTTGCTTGGAGTACCACTGACCATCTGTCATTACATGGATCAGTTATATAGAAAACTTGTTTTGCATGGTACGCCATTATGAATGGTTCCTCCTTATGTCCTATCTTCTTAAGGTCTATCAAAGTGAATCCCATTTCATCAGTTTGAACACCAGTATTAATATCAATCCATTTACATTTGAATATAGGAACTCTGAATTGAATGTAGTCAACCTCCCAAATCTCCTCAATCACTCCAAAGTAACTCATAGACGCCATAATTGAGTTCTTATCCTTTGAACTAGAAAAGTGCATGGATGTCGCCTCAATAGATACTCCACTATTTTGGACTGTACTTTTTTCATCTTGTAACTTTGTGTAAAATGAGTATTTGTTAATGTCATACCCAGTCCAAGTCACGACGTTCTGTTTAGGACCATGTGCTAGCCATTTCCAAGTATCAGATGCATTGTCCTTGGAAAAGATTTTTGTTTTAAACCAGCTAACAAAAGTATTATTATGTTCATTAACCAACCACCGCTCACTCATTTTGGGGTTGAGGGTCTTCAATATTGATTGATGAGCAGATATGTAAGGAAGAACTTCATCTGTGTTATTTAGAATATACAAGTGTGCCCTGGTCAACTCACTAGCATTTTTTGATTGTATTTTTACCCCACGAGTGCCCTTACCATTTATTCTATGATCATGTCGTTGAGTAGGTACACCCACTGCTAGGGCCTTTCCTAAATATTGAGAACAAAATTCTATAGCTTCTTCTGCAATATACCTTTCAACAATAGAAGCTTCAGGTCTATATGGATTCTTTGTATACCCTTTGAAGATCTTCATACATCGCTCAATTGGGTACATCCACCTCAAATAAATCGGACACACAGTCTTATCTCTCTTACAAGATGAACTATTAAGTGCACCATAATGTCAAAAAATGATGGAGGAAAATACATCTCCAACTGACATAATATAACCACAACTTCATTTTCCAACTGCTCCAATGATTTCTCATCAACTACTTTGGCACATATAGCATTGAAGAAGAAACAAAGACACATAATTGCATGTCATAGATTCTTTGGCAATATGTCACGTATAGCTACGGGTAAGAGTTGTTACATCAAAAACGTGACAATCATGCGACTTTAACCCAACTAGCTTTAGATCTTTCATGGACACAAGGCTCTTAATATTTGAAGAGTATCCTTGTGGTACTTTAATACTGTGAAGACACTGACATAAACTAGTCTTCTCCTTCTTTGACAATGTGTGACAAGCTGGTGGTAAATATGTTCTCTTGCCTTCAGGTCTTGGATGTAATTCTGGACGTATTCCCAATTCACATAGATCTTGACGAGCTTTGACTCCATCCTTTGTTTTTCCTTTAATGTTCAATAGTGTGCCAATGAGACTATCAAATACGTTCTTCTCCACATGCATAAAATCAATGCAATGTCTCACATCTAGATGACTCCAATATGGAAGGTTAAAGAAAATTGATCTCTTTTTCCACAAGCTTTTATCATACGACTGTTTTTTAGTCTTTCCAAAGACAACATTAATGTTTCTAACCCGTTCATAAACTTGTTCACCAGTTAAAGGTTGTTTGGCAATTTTATCTTCCTCGCTGACCATTAAAAGCTTTCTTCAATCTTCGATATGGGTGGTTATGTGGAAGAAATTTTCTCGTGCCTATTATACACGCCTTTTTTCCATGCTTCAATTGTAGAAAACTTGTATCTTCCTCACAAATAGGACAAGCATGATGACCCTTGACACTATACCCACTCAAGTTTCCATATGTCGGGAAGTCATTGATAGTACAAAATAACATTGCATGTAACTTGAAGCTCAGCTGTTGATATGCATCAAACACATCCACTCCTTCCTCCCACAATAGCCTTAAGTCATCTATTAACGGACTTAGATAAACATCTATGTCATTACTCGGCTGTCTTGGACCTGCAATCATGATGGATAACATCACGTACTTGCGCTTGAAAATCAACCATTGTGGAAGGTTGTAAATCACTAAAAGAACTGGCCATGAGCTGTGATTACTGGTTAAGTTACCAAAAGGATTCATGCCGTTTGTGGCTAGTCCAAGTCTAACATTTCTTGCATCACTGCCAAAACTTGGAAATAGGCAGTCAATTTTCTTCCACTGTGGAGAATCGGTCGGATGACGAAGCAATCCATCACGTTTTTGTGCAGTTGAATGCCATATCATATTCTTGACATCTTCTCCATTGGCAAACAATCGCTTAAATCTTGGAATAATTGGAAGATACCATATAACTTTTGCAGGAGGTCTTTTTCTATCAATATATTCGCTATTATCATCCTTGTCTTTCAATTTGTAACGTGATACACCACATCTTGGACACTCATGTAGGCTTTCAAACTCTTTTCTGTATAATACACAATCATTAGGGCAAATATGTATCTTTTTATACTCTAAACCCATTGGACAAAGTATTTTTTTGGCTTCATACATACGATCAGGCAAGGTGTTATCGCTTGGGAGCATATCTTTCAAAACTTCTAGTAACTCAGCTGAAACTTTTATCACTCCAACCAAATTTGGCCTTCAAATTGACCAATCTCAACACAACTGACAATCGCGTGAATGTTGTACATCCAAGCATACGAGAGGTATCTCTGAATCTATCTTCAATTTATCATAGACAAGCAGCATGTGCTTGCAGAAAATTCTCTTGACCTACATCACGAATCATGTCTTCTATTCGATCTTCCATTGTCATATCCTCCTCTTCCTCGACTTGTGTTACTATTGGTGTATCAATCACTTCACCATGTCATGTCCATACGATATAATTCTTCATTATCCCATCACATAAAAGATGTTCCCGTATTGTCTCTAGTGTGTGTACTCTCCCATTAACGCAGTTAACGCATGGACAATACAATTTTCCATTAACCTTGGTGCCATTGTGTTCGGCAAATCGCAAAAATTCTTCAACTCCATTCTCATACTCTTGTGAAATATGACTTGCATTTACCCAACTTCGATCCATTTTGGAATTGGAGTCTACAAATGAGAAACCAATAAAACGATTAATACTAATAATCGTTATCTCTAATGAAATCTATACAAAAGTATATTAATTTGTAACGAAAATTCAACAGAATTTCGTCTATTTTTTGGTCAAAACCAAATTTGTATAAATTGAAATTATAAAGTTTTCATTGTTACTACCATCACTTATATAACTACATTGTTATATGTAGTTTTCAAAATTCACACTTCATGATTAATTTCTAACCAAAATCCGGCAGAGTTTCCTTTGTTTTTTGGCAACAATTTTAAATGATACAGTGAAACTTGCCAATAAAAAGCCCCACGGGCATATTCAAGCAGTTCAAGTATAATTGTACACATCATCAATACATTGAAAAAATCTATAATATGACTAAGAATTGAATCAACAGTTAACGGCCAACAATAATATGACTAAGAATCTCTACCTATGAAATGTAGTAAGTAAAATTGTATGACTTCAACTTTTTGCCCAACAAATATAAGTGCAACAAGATCGTACCTGTGGGTTAAGGCAGCGATGAAGGTGCGCACCATAGAGAAAGAGAGCAGCGCTGCACTGGGGTGGAGGTGGAGGATGCAGTGCGGCGTTAGGGTCGAGGCTGTGGTGAGCTGGAGGTGGACAATGCAATGTGGGTGGAGGCTGCGGTGGGGGTGGAGGGTGGGCGACTAGCGTCGCGGTGGGGTGGAGGTGGGGGTTGTGGTGGGGTGGGGTGGAGGTGGAGGCTGTGGTAGGGTGGAGGTCGAGTCTGCGGTGCGGCTGGAGTCTGCGGTGGACGATGCGGCGCCTACCGTCGCGGTGGGGTGGAAGCTGCAGTGGGGTGGAGGTGCTTCGGCGGGGGTATCACGCGGTGCGCGGTGGCGACGTGAGGGAGGGCGTCCGGAGAGTCCAAATGAGGGTGGTAGGTGGTGGCCGCGATGCTGGAGAGTAAGGGGAGTGGCCGCGATGCTGAAGAGTAAGGGGAGATACAAAAATGGTTGCCTATTCAAATGGGAAAACGGGTTTTCCACGTCGGTTATACCCACACCCGACGTTGAAAGCCCTTGCAGAAGGGTTTTCAACGTCGGGTGAGGGCATAACCGACGTCGAAAGCCTACTTTCCACGTCGGGCATGCTAAAACGACGTAGAATGTGTCAGAATTCGACTTTCAACGTCGGTTGTTGACCAACCGACGTTGAAAGGATATTCAACGTCGGCTAAGATTTAACCGACGTTAAACAACGACGTTGAAAGTATATTTTCTAGTAGTGGTTATGGGTACTGTGACCCTTTGTTAAGGGTATTGTGAAGTACTGTAACTCTTAAAGAGTACTGTGAAGTACTGTGAAGCTTTGTTAAGAGTACTGTGAAGTACTGTGAAGTTTTGTTAAGAGTACTGTGAAGTATGAAACACTGTGAAACTTTGTTATGTGAAGCTTTGTTAAGAGTACTGTGAAGTATGAAGTACTGTGAAACTTTGTTAAGAGTACTGTAAAGTAATGTGAAGCTTTGTTAAGAGTACTGTGAAGCGCTTTGTTAAGAGTACTGTGAAACCCTTTGTTAAGGGTAATGTGAAGTACTGTGACTCTTTGATAAGAGTACTGTGACTCTTTGTTAAGAGTACTGTGACTCTTTGTTAAGAGTACTGTAAAACTTTGTTAATGTACTGTAAAACTTTGTTAATGTACCTATAATGTAAATATTGATAAATGAATGAATTTTGTTTTGCAAACTGAATTGTATTGTTTCCGCTTTGTTTAAATTACTCATAAAAGTTTTGAATGGATGACAATTTCACTTTTACGTGATATGCAAATAAAGGTCTTGGATTGAAAATCAATCTTAGGATGAAAATTGAAATTATGAGTTTCAATTTTATTTATGGCACATAATATTTTATTATGTGAATAATGTACATATTTATTAAAATTAATAAAAAAATGTTGTGAATGATTAATAACAATTAAAGATGTTATTTATTTGAAATTAAGCATTATAAATTTTGTTAGTCACCAAAGTGGCCAAAATTTTAAGGTTATTTTGATTTCAAATTATTAATGATTTTATTTCAATTACCCATAGTATTAATGCTAAAATTATGAATAATGATTTATGGGTTAATTGAAGTTCATTATTATAAGGCATTTCAGGATCACCCAAAGGTTGATTAATTGTTATTATAATTAATGAACATGAAAGTAGATAATTTTGTGTGCGTCACTAGTTTTATTTATATACCCAAAGGTGTTAGGTGATTCTAGTTGATGCATATTTTAATTATCATTAATGTTATAAAAAGATTAGCGTAATTATGTTTGTGTATTAGTGGATCTCCCAAAGGAGAACATTAGTATGCATAGAATGATTATTTATGTTTGAATATGTATTTATGTTTAGTTTTTATGACTCAAAGCGTTAATGTTAGACATGTGTTAATTGAAGTATTTGTTTATGTATTTCTACATTCGCTTACTTCGTCTGTTCTAGTCTTTAATAGATTAAATTCCCTGATTGGAGTGAGAAAGTCCAATTTCACCTTGAATTTTGATTTGGCTTTCCAAGTTGAAAAATCGGTTGTTATAACTAATGCTAGTAGCAACAAAGAGAAAACTCATTATAGAGTTTGGAAAAGGTCAAACAGACTTAGTCTTATGTTTATGCGAATGAGTATTGCAAGCAATATTAAGTATGTTTTGTCCAAAACTAAGGACGTGAAAGAATTTATGAAATTTGTGGAAGAGCGCTCTCAAACTGCTGACAAATCTCTCACTGGGACATTGATGAGTACGTTGACCACCATGAAGTTTGATGGTTTTCGTAGTATGCATGAACACGTAATCGAAATGACAAATATCGCAGCAAGACTCAAGTCTCTTGGAATGGCAGTGGAAGACAATTTTCTTGTGCAGTTCATTTTGAACTCGTTACCGCCTGAGTATGGTCTGTTTCAGATGAACTATAACACCATGAAAGACAAATGGAATGTGCATGAATTGTACAGTATGTTAGTCCAGGAGGAGACCAAACTCAAGAACCTAGGAAGTCACTCTATTCACTACGTGAAAAATCAAGGAGCTAAAAAGAATGTTGTAAAGAAACATGGAAAGGGTAAAGGACCATTAAAGATTAACGAGTCCTCTACTAACATTCAGAAGAAAAATGACAAATGTCATTTCTGTGGGAAGTCTGGACATTTCCAAAAGGACTGCATAAAGCGTAAAGCTTGGTTCGAAAAGAAAGGTGAGCATAGGACTTACGTATGTTTTGAATCAAACTTAACTGAAGTTCCCCATAATACTTGGTGGATTAATTCTGGATGTATGACTCATGTTTCTAATGTAATGCAAGGATTCGTTTCAACCCAAACCATAAACCCAAATGAGAAGTTCGTCTTCATGGGGAATAAAGTCAAGGTTCCAGTGGAAGCTGTCAGGACTTATCGTTTAATCCTTGACATTGGACATCACTTAGACCTTATGGATACTTTTTATGTACCTAGTATCATTAGAAATTTAGTTTCTTTGTCTAAGCTTGATGTTATTGGATACTCTTTTAAGTTTGGGAATGGTTGTTTCAATTTCTTTAAGCGTACTTCTATGATTTGATATGGTTAGGAGTATGTTAAGTAATTCATGTTTACCTGTATCATTGTGGATGTATGCTTTAAAGACTATCATGTATTTATTGAACAGGGTTCCTATTAAAGTTGTTCAAAAGACTCATTTTGAGTTATGAAAAAGTAGGAAACCTAGTTTGAGACACTTGCTTGTTTGGGGTAGTCAGACAGAAGTAAGAATTTATAATCCGCAAGAAAAGAAACTGGATGCAAGAACAATCAGTTGATATTTTATTGGTTATCCAGAAAAATCAAAAGGGTATATGTTTTACTGTCCTACCCATAGTACAAGAATTGTTGAAACTGAAAATGCTCGATTTATTGAAAATAGTGAAATAAGTAAAGTGCAGTTTCACGAAATGTGGAGATTAAGGAAGTTAGAGTACAAGTTCCTGTAACTAGTACATCTTCTTCAAGAGTTGTTGTTCCACATGTTGTAGAACCGCATGACAATCAAGAAGAACAACAAATTAATGATCCCGAGATTAACAATGAACTGATAATAGAACAACCACAAGAAATAATATTAAGAAGATCTCACAGAGAAAGAAAATATGCTATTTTGAATGATTACGTGGTTTATCTACAAGAGTCAGAAAATGACTTAAGTATTGATAATGACCCAGTTTCATTTTCAGACGTCATTAATAGTGATAATTCTGACAAATGGTTAGATGCTACGAAATATGAGCTTAAATCAATGGCACATAATGGTGTATGAGATCTTGTGAAATTGCCAAAAGGATGCAAGAGTGTTGGGTGTAAATGGGTCTTTAAGACTAAGCGTGACTCTCATGGCAATATTGAACGTTACAAGGCCCGTCTTGTTGCCAAAGGTTTTACTCAGAAAGATGACATTGATTATAAGGAAACATTTTCACCTGTTTCTAAGAAAGATTTCTTTAGAATTATCATGACATTAGTAGCTCATTATGATCTTGAGTTGCATCAAATGGATGTTAAAACTATTTTTCTGAATGGAGATTTAGAGGAGGGTGCTTATATGAATCAACCAATGGGGTTTATTGAAGAAGGAAAGGAACATATGTGTGTAAACTTAAGAAATCAATATATGGACTTAAACAAGCTTCTCGACAATGGTATCTTAAGTTCAATTATACTATTATGTCCTTTGGATTTAAGGAAAACACTGTTGATCGGTGTATATATCTGAAGGTCAGTGGGAGCAAGTTTATATTTCTGATTTTGTATGTTGATGATATCTTGCTTGCAACTAATGATCTTGGTCTATTAAGTGAGACTAAGAAGTTTCTCTCTAACAACTTTGAAATGAAAGATATGAGTGAGACATACTATGTGATAGGAATAGAAATATTCTGTGATAGATCACAATGACTGTTAGGTTTGTCTCAGAAAGCATATATTAATAAAATTGTAGAGAGATTCAGAATGGAGAAGTGTTCAGCATCTCCCATTCCAATACAAAAAGGAGACAAATTTAATCTCATGCAATGTCCAAAGAATGACTTGGAACAGAAACAGATGGAAAATATCCCTTATGCATCTGTTGTTGGAAGTTTGATATATGCTCAAACATGTACGAGGCCAGATATTAGCTTTGCAGTTTGTATGTTGGGTAGATACCAAAGTAATCTTGGACTGGATCATTGGAAGACTGCAAAGAAAGTTTTAAGATACTTACAAGGAACAAAGAATCACATGTTTACTTATAAGAAAGATGATCACCTTGAGGTGATTGGATATACAGATTCAAATTTTTCTGGTTGTATGGATACACGAAAGTTTACATTTGGTTATGTGTATCTTTTATCCAGAGAAGAGATTTCATGGAAAAGTGCGAAACAGTCTGTCATTGCTGCATCCACCATGAAAACTGAATTTGTGGCATGATTCGAGGCTACAGTTCAAGCTAATTGGTTGCGGAATTTTATTTCAGGACTTGGAGTAGTCGACAGCATTGCCAAGCCGCTGAAAATTTATTGTGACAATTCTGCAGCAGTCTTCTTTTCTAAGAACGAAAAGTATTCCAAAGGTGCTAAGTATATGAAATTGAAATATTTTGCCGTTAAAGAAGAAGTTCAGAAATGTAGAAGTTCAGAAACGTAGAGTGTCAATAGAACATACTAGCACTGATCTTATGATTGCTGATCCTTTAACAAAGGGATTATCGCCCAAATTATTTGCTGGTCATATAATGAATGTGGGCATTATGTTCACTAGTGAATGTTGAATGTTAATGTTATTATTAATGCTTAAGTGACACTTTGAGATCTTTAATGTATAAGTTTCTGAATTTTGTGTTTTCTTCTTTATTTATATGCATGCAAATTATGATGAAGAAAACAAATTATGTTATTATTATTAAAATGACATTATGTTTGAACCCATTATGGACTTCTCATTATAAAGTCATATTAAGGAGAAAGAGATAATATAGTGGTACATGGAAGGGAGCCTGTCGATTGAATGACATGTAACCGCCATGACTCTTGTTATAGTTGTATCTTTAATTATGAATAATGATAGAACCAATTTATGTAAGATCCTTTAATGCGCATTATGACTTAAGTATTAAATCACATAACATCACATGAGTCAAGTGGGAGAATGTTAGAATTAATTTAATTAATTCATTCCATTATGTGACTCATGTGAAATATAATGATGAACCCAAATGTGATTTAATAAAATATGAGGACCTATTGGTTATTATGTGAAGTTAGAATAAAATAAAGATAAAATAAAATATTAACTTACGGTAACCAACTTGATGGACGTTGGTTAATTGAATGGAATAAGGGTTCTGTCTCTGGTCATAAGTTTTTTTTTTCACGATAAACCATCAAGAAAACGTGAGAAGAGAAAGAAAGACAAAGAGATAGATTGAGAAAAGGAGATTGAAGAACGAAAAGATTAAAGAATAGATTCTCATGGATCAAAGTTAGTCTTCTTGTTATGATTTATGTATTGATGTATGTTATATTATGAAAATCTATATTGTAAAAATCAATAATGTAAAGATGCTGGAGAGTAATTTTCCATGATGAATTAAGAAATTAGGAAAACTGATTAATGTTTTACATATGAAAGCTCAATGATCAAATTAAGCTTCTGTTTCAAGATCTGCATCCAGATTGTATAGTGAGTGATATGTGTTATCCTTGGACAGTGGAATCAGCGTCAGAACTGGGTATTCCAAAAATCTTCTTTTATAGCTCAAGCTACTTGTCCGACTGTGCTACTCATTCTATCTTGAGGCACAGACCTAATGAGAGGTTAGTCTCTGATACCGACAAGTTTACGATTCCTGGATTTCCTCATAGAATAGAGATGACCCGTCTGCAGCTACCAGACTGGGAAAGGATTAGGAATGAAATGTCAGGCTACTTTGTGCCAATGTTTGAATCAGAGAGCAGAAGCTATGGGGCACTCTATAATAGTTTTGATGAACTTGAAAGTGAGTATAAGCAAGTTCATAAGAGTATAGTGGGGATTAAATCTTGGAGTATTGGACCAGTGTCAGCCTGGGTTAACAAGGATGACGGACCAAAGGTCAATAGGGGACAGAAGGAGGACCTTACAGAAGAGCCAGAGTGCCTAACCTGGCTTAACACTAAGCGAGATGAGTCTGTACTTTATGTAAGCTTTGGAAGCCTCACTAGGCTCTCTCATGATCAACTTGTTGAACTGGCTCATGGGCTTGAACATTGTGGTCATAATTTCATCTGGGTCATCAGGAAAAAAGGAAGGAAGCGAGAATGAAGACAGTTTCCTGCAAGAGTTTGAGGAGAAGATGAAAGAAAGCAAGAAGGGTTTTATCATTTGGAACTGGGCACCACAGCTGCTGATATTGAATCACCCTGCTATAGGAGGCATTGTGACTCACTGTGGTTGGAACTCCATTCTTGAAAGCTTGAGTGCTGGATTGCCAATGATCACATGGCCTATGTTTGCAGAGCAATTTTACAATGAGAGGTTGCTAGTTGATGTGTTGAAGGTTGGAGTTCCGGTGGGAGTTAAAGAAAATAAGTTTTGGGCATCAAAAGACATGGCTCATGTGGTGGGAAGGGAAGAGATTGCCAAGGCTGTGGTACAGTTGATGGAAAAAGAAGAGGGAAGAGAAACGAGGAGGAGAGCAAGAAAACTTTGTGATGCTTCCAAGAAGACTATTGAGAAGGGTGGAGATTCTTACAACAACTTGATGCAGTTGATAGATGACCTTAAATCATTGAAGATATCAAAAGCACATAGCAGAAGCAGGTTAGATGGTTGAAATGGAGGAGCAATCTGTGGCTCTGAGAGGTGCATCTGGTAATTTTCTGAAGCCTTTTGATATTTAGATGGATGAACTACTTCCCAGTACTAGTGGAACTAATTATTTTAAATATGTAATGGGTGCTTCTTCAAGCATTTTTCTTCTGAGACAGAACAATCCTCTCTATCATGCACTTTACTATAGTTGCTTGAAGCAACTGAAAATTATTTTGAAATATCCTGTATTGGAAATGCTCTAATTGTTTATTTTTTGTCTACGTCATTTGCATATTTGATGACTTTAGCTAAGGAAAAATGTTAACATGCTACTTTGTAGCACACTCTATTGTGGCTACCGCGTGTGCCAACTCTTAGCATGTTTGTATCTCATGTAAGGGAGTTCTTAGAATGACGAATAAAGTTATGTTTGATTTTTCTATTGTGATGTTTCAAACTAATTTACACAATAACTTGAGTTTTATGACGTGTTTTAGATACTCTTATAAATTTGTTTATTATTAAAATTTTATATGTAAATTTAATTTTACAGAGGTAAAATGGGGATTGTTTCTAAAATATCTATTTTTCCTAACAATTAAGTTTGTAAATTTTAATATAAACATATATTTAATCAGTTATTTGTACTTCTAATTATTATTTTTCATTTTAGTTATATTGTTTATTTATTTTATTCACTTTGATCTTATTATTAATAAGAAGATTACTTAAGAATGTGATTAAAAATGGTAATCTTAAGATATATTAATTAATTAATAAAATTATAGAAAATATTCAAATAATTAAGTGTTTTTAATATAATTTAATTCCAGTTTTTTAATATAAATCAAGTATTTGCTTCCTTTAAAGTTAATAAGTTGTTAAACGGAAAATTACATCTTATGATGATCATGGTTACTTTCGGAGTTTATGAAAAAAAATTGTGACAAATGTGTTTACTAATAATCAAGGTAAAAAAAAAAGAAGTTTACTAATAATATTAAAAAATGTGTTTGTGGATTATTCTTATAAAAAGAAGGATGAAGGTCGTATGTTTGTATTAAGAGATGTTAAATTTTTTGAAAATAATTTTTTTTGGTACAATCCACTTTTTTTTTTACAATCCTGTTAATGAGTATGTTTATTGCCATGAATTTTGATGTTAATATTGAAGGTGATAATATTAAGAATGATGTTACTGATGATTCTGGATTTGCAAAAGATGAGACGACATGTGAGATACAGAAGGAAGAAAATTAGAAAATAAACTTCCTCCAAATAATGAGACAGAAAATGATAAATATTTATGAAAGTTCGAAAATATGTGACTAATACATTTGAAATAAAAAACCCGTTTCATTATTCTTCTATTCCACAACATAATTCAGGTGAACCTTATCCCATAATACATTATGTGAGTTGTGATAAATTTTCTTTGAACCATTGTAGGTTTCTTGATATAATAACTACCAAGAAAACTAATAAGCTATTTAGAGACAACAAAAGATGGTAGATGATACTCAGTCATGAGACAAAAAATACGAACACTTGAAAATAATAGAGTCTTGACAATATGTCTTGTACCAAAAGAAAGAAGACATTGGGATGCAAATGAGTTATAAGATTAAGTAAAATACATATGAAACTATAAAACATTTTAAAGCTTGATTAGTCATACTTAAAACTATCAAGTTAAAGGACTTTATTATACAAGACATTTGTCTATGTAGCAAAATGTTTATTGTTCAAACTGTATTGAAGTTCTTGTAGTAAAAAATTGGAAACTTCACCAAATACATGTTTACAATGTTTTCTTACATAGTGATCTTGGAGAAGAGGTCTACACGAAGATGTTTTGAAACAATATGAATTTTAACAATCTCTTTTTTATTTTTCTTATTCATTTTACAAAATGGTTTATTGTAACTTAATGTTTTAGTATATATTAATGATTTAATCATATGTGGAAACAATCCAATGATTCAAATATTACTTGAGCAAATATTTTCAAATGTAAGAATTTGAGAAAATTGAAATATTTCTTATGGGTAGAAGTGACTAGATCAATTACTGACATTTTCCTATGTTGAAGAAAGTATGTTCACTACAAGAAAAAAGCATTTTAGCGACCGAAAAAATCGGTCGCTAATGTCAAAAAATCGGTCGCTAATCAGTTAGCGACCGAAAGACGTCGTCGCAAAAAGCCAAGTCACTAATGTGTTAGCGACCGATTTTCATTTCGATCGTAAAATAGCGACCGATTTTATTTCGGTCGCAAAATAGCGACCGAAATTAATATATCAAATTGGTCGCTAAATCGGTGACAAAGTTAAAAAAATAGCGACCGATTTAAATCGGTCGCTAAATTAATGAAAAAGTTAAAAAAATAGCAACCGATTTAAATTGGTCGCTAAATTAATGAAAAAGTTAAAAAAATAGCGACCAATTTGAATCGGTCGCTAAATCAATGACAAAGTTAAAAAAATAGCGACCGATTTAAATCGATCGCTAAATCAATAACAAAATTACTTATTTTTATTTATTTACATTTTTAATTATATTTATTATTTATTTCCCCTACCTCTTTTTATATTATATTTTTTAGAAGTTTAACTTATTATTATGTTTATTGTTATTGTCAGAATTCAAACCCGAGTACCTTAGAGTTGGAGGTCGAAACTCCAACCATCTGAACTACTAGGATTTTTTAATAATAACTTACAAATAAATTATATTTATATACAAATAAATGTATATCCATATAAATATAAAATCTATAAATAAAAATATATTTATATATTTTAATATATATTTAAATATTAATATATTTATACATTGATATATTTAAATATTGATATATTTATATATTGATATATTTATATCTTTATATTTTTACATATATTTATATCTTTATATATTTATATCTTTATATTTTTACATATATTTATATCTTTCCATATTTATATATAAAGATATTAGTTTTGTATACAAATAATATTATAATATAGTATATTATACTGTTAGTATATAGTATACAAATTATATATTAGTATAGTATAGTATACAAATTATTAGTTTTGTAATTTATACACTATAAAAATAAATTACAAATATTATAACATAATGGTATATTAATATAATATAATACATTTGTATTCTAATTTTTAATTAAACTAAAAATTACGCTAATAATGTATAATAATATATGAAGGGATAATATTGATATATTGATATATATATATATATATATATATATATATATATATATATATATATATAATGATATATTTATATATTAATATATTTATATATTTATATTTTGATATATATATATATATATATATATTGATATATTTATATATTTATTTATATCCTTATACATTTATATCTTTATATATTTGAAAAAAATATTAAATTTTAAAAATAATATTTATATTTTTAAAAATAAATATCAGAAAAAGATTTAAAAATATATATAAATTATATTTACATGTACAAAATATTAAAGATATATATTTATATCTTTACATATTTACATATTTATATATTTATATCTTAATATTTTATATCTTTCAATCTTTACATATATTTATATCTTTATATCTTTACATATAGTTATATATTTATATCTTTATATATATATATATATATATATATATATATTTATATCTTTATATATTTATAAAATCTATAAATACAAATATATTTATATTTTTTAATATATATTTAAATATTGATATATTTACATATTTATATATTTATATATTTATATATTTATATATTTATATATTTATATATTTACATATTTATATATCTATATATTAATATATTAATATATTAATATATTGATATATTTATATATTTACATATTTATATATATTTATATATTAATATATTTATATATTTATTTATATATTTAAGAAAAAATTAAAAATTTAAATATTAAATTTTAAAATAATATTTTATTTTTAAAAACAAATATTAGAAAAAGGTTTAAAAATATATATAAATTATATTTACATGTACAAAATATTAAAGATATATATTTATATCTTTACATATTTATATATTTATATATTTATATCTTTATATTTTTACATACATTTATATCTTTATATTTTTACATATATTTATATCTTTCCATATTTATATATTTATATATAAAGATATAAAGATATTAGTTTTGTATATAAATAATATTATAATATAGTATATTATACTATTAGTATAGTATACAAATAATATATTAGTATAGTATAGTATACAAATTATTAATTTGTAATTTATATACAATGAAAATAATATAATGGTATATTAGTATAGTATATTTGTATTCTAATTTTTAATTAAACTAAAATTACGCTAATAATGTATAATAATATATGAGGGGATAATAAATTTAATCCAATTACTTTTATAAATATATAAATATAAAATCTATAAAATTTTAAAAATGATATTATATTTTTAAAAACAAATATTAGAAAAAGGTTTAAAAACATGTATAAATTATATTTATATGTCCAAAATATTAAAGACATCCATATTTAAAAAAAATACTAAAAAATATTAAAAGTTATACTTTAAATTAATGAAAATATTTAAAAAAAAGTTATATTTATTAAAGTATTAAAAAATATTTTGTAATATAAGTTAAAATAATTATCATTAAATTTTTTAAAAATTATTAGTTTTGTAATTTATATACAATGAAAATAATATAATGGTATATTAGTATAATATAGTATATTTGTATTCTAATTTTTAATTAAACTAAAATTACACTAATAATGTATAATAATATATGAGGGGATAATAAATTTAATCAAATTACATTTATATATATATATATATATATATATATATCCTTTTTTAATTTTTTTTTCTTTTTAAACTTCTCACATTCTACATTGTTTTTAAACTCTATCATTTTTACTATATTATCATCCTCATTTCCTCCCATATTCTATTTTTTTTATAATAATTAGTCTTCTTTTATAGAATACTTTATTTTCTATTTTTATTATTTATTTTCTTATAATTTAAAATAATTAATATTATTTTAACATTTATTTTTATGATTTTTACTATACTAAATCAAATTAAATGATTTGATAATATCAATTAATTAAAATCATCACATAAAAAATTTAGATAACTACATTAAAATTATTAATTTTAAAAATACAAAATATATTTAAAAAAAAAACTCAAATTATAGATTGGAAATAAAATAGAATAAACAAATACTCTTTACTTTATATTATATTTAAGTGTGTACACAAATGTTGACCTTCTTAACTATAAAGAAACAAGTAGAAAAATATAAAGATATTATTTGAAGAAGTGAATTTTGAAGATAAAGACTATTTTTATATAAATTTATTCTAGTATACCAATTAACAATAATAATACATAAAATTTAAAAACTAAACTAAAAAAAGTAAGTTTAAATTTATAAAAAAATACATTACTAAAAGTATCATATTATATTAAGATTTTCATTATTTTCGTTAATTATAAATTTAAATGTGTTTCATAAATAAAATTGTAAATTTAAATGTATTTCCACTTTTGATCCATCATAAATAAAAATAAATAGTCTCTTATAAATGTTGTTCTATTTTAATCCATCATTAAATTTGTTTTATATATGAATTTGATGACTTATCATGTTATTAAAAATTTGGATGAAATAATTATGTATAATACTTTTTTAATATATTATGTTTTTAAATTTGTTAATAGAGAAAAAGTTTCAGAATTCAAAATGTTAAATACTTTTAAATATTAAAATTGACTCTACAAAAAATTATGAAAAAAATAATTAATCCAAAAATATAATAATGATAAAAATATTATAAAAAAGAGTTCAAAAATGTATTATAATATTTTCAGTTTTAGTTTAATTATATTTTTAATTCTCAAAGTAGAAAAATATATTGTAATTATTTTAATTTAATAAAATATAATTTAGATTTTTAATAATAAAATTAAAATATTAAATAATAATAAATTTAATTCTTTAAATTTAGTATTTAGAAACTAAAATTATAGTTTCTCTCTTTTAAAAAATTAAAATAAATATTTAAAAATAAAAATTAAAACTAGTATTATCTTAAATTTATTAAAAGTATAATTAAATCTCTATTTTCTTATGTAATTTTAGAAAATTTTTAATGAAAATCTAATATATAAAAAAGTTAAAATTTTAAAAAGGCACAACCTTAATTTATATTAACTATTTTTAATATAAATTTAAATATATGTTGAATACAAATTTTAAAAAGGCACAATGTTGAATATAAATTTAAATATATTTTTCATTTATTTAAATATGGTTTATTTTTAGTATTTATAAAATAGATTAATTTTAAATTTTTAATCTTTTTTATTTATTATGTTAAAAATAAAAAATATTAATTAGTATACTTAAACTAAAAAATATTTTAACTAAAGATAAATATATTTTTATAAATAGTTTAATTAAATAATATATTTATTATCTAATGTATATTGATATAAATTTTTTTGGTATATCAATTATATGACAACAACCATGATTAAGTAATTAATAATAATAAAGCCATAAATTTAAAAATTAGATTAAAAATAAAGTATTTTAAAATAAAATTGTAATAATTTGATTAAAATTGTATTTTTTTAATTGATTAAGTTAATGAGGAATTAAAATGTGATAATTTGATGTGTTTAATTTTTTTAATATAAATTTTTAAAATATAATTTAATTTCAATTGAAATTTTCAATTGAAAAATAAATTAAAGAATATTTGTTATTAAACTTTTCTTAAACAATGTATTGAATAGTTAATATCACTCTATTCTTAATTTATTACAATTTAAATTTTTAATAAATTTGATTTATTATAATTCATTTTGTTAATATTGAGACCAAAGTTTATTTTTAAAGTATATTTTAAAAATTAAATTATTTTTAAAAAATAAAATAATTTTAAAAAATAAATTGTAAAAAACATACTAAAACAATTAAAGTATATTTATAAAAAAATAAATTTAAATATAATAAAAAAATAATATTCATTAGCGACCGATTTCAATTCGGTCGCTATTTTCTCATTAGCGACCGATTTTAATTCGGTCACTATTTCAATTTGTAATTCGGTCGCTAAATCAGTCTCTAAATGATTTTTTTTTATTTTAGTATGGAATAGCCACCGATTTAGCGACCGAAATTTTGCGACGCAAAATATTGGTCGCTATTTCGGTCGCTGAATAAAAAAGTGAAACCAAATCATATTTTGGTGGCTAAATCGGTCGCTAAATTGCGACCGAATTAACTTGGTCGCTAAATCGGTCGCTAATTGCGACCGAATTAAAGTGGTCGCTAAATTGGTTGCTAATTGCGACCGAATTAAATCAGTCGCTAAATCGGTCGCTAATTGCGACCAAAATTAAATCGGTCGCTAATTGCGACCGAAAAAATTCGGTTACTAATTTCGGTGGCTAAATGTGTTTTTTCTTGTAGTGGTTTAAGACATAATTAATGAAACTGAACTACTTGGAACAAAACCTATGTCTACACTAATGGACCAAAATCATTATCTTGGTGCTGTCTCACATGTAGGTCTCTTACAGTTTGTATTATTTTTATGAGGAATTCTCCTATTCCTTTGAAGATAGAGAATTTATGAGGAATTCTCCTATTCCTTTGAAGATAGAGAAACAAAATACAGTATCTCATTGCTACTTGGCTGAAGCATAATATGGTTCAATGACTACTACCACATGTGCACTAAAGTAAGTGAAAAATATTCTCTTCAACCTTGGTATTTCTTTCCTAATATTGTGATCTCTATGATTTAATTGTAATTAATTCTAATTATTCAATAATATGATTTCTTATAATAAATTAGAAAAATTTATAAGAGATTGGTGGGTTGAATTCATGTAATATATTATAAGGATTTTTTTTATCACAACCCTTCATTTGGAGGGGAATTTTTATGTCCCAACCTTGCTAGAGCTTACTTTAATACCATATTAGAAATAGTAAGATACCTAACTCAACTTCACAAAACCGACTTAAGAAGGTAAAAATTATACTCACTTATATATTATTATGTTTGGGAATATTGTTTTACTATCTTTTTATTTTTATTATTGTTTAGAATAAGAGAAAAAATATTAGAATTTTTTTATTTAGGTAGTTATGATTGAGATATTATTCATAAATATTTGATATTTTGTCATTTTTATTTTATATATAAAGTATATGAATACATGAATAAAAATATTGGGAGACATGCTTGTTGGAAAATCAATAATAATAATAATAATAATAATAATAATAATAATAATAATAATAATAATAATAATCCTGATTTTGATTCTAACGATCAAACATAAACGTAATCCCATACTGATAAACATGTCGTAAATTGAATGCGAAAGCGTACTCGAATTAGCCATAATGATGATGTCTTTGTAGAGCACTATATTGATCTTATGGTCTTCCACCTGAAGAGCACCTGTATTTCCCTCTTGATTTTCTCTCTTGATGGGGATAGAAATGAAAGGAACAAGAATGAAACTTACGTTCTGTCTACGTGCTCCCAGAAGGGGACCATGACCCCTTAAAATAACCAGAATTAGGTTAATTACTTAAGTTTTAGTATTTCTAATTTGACCCCTCATCAAATTAGAAATTGCTCTATGGTCTCTACACAATTTTATTTTCATGACATATGTCTTTAGCCAAACTTTTTTATTTAGTCAGATCACTTTATTATTTGGCTTAATAAATAATGACCCTAATACATTTAAATTATGTATCATATATATACATGACCCAAAATTTGCCAACAATGCCCATATGAGATATATATCAAAAATACACATTAACAAAATCCTAAAAATTCTCATCAGTGGTATAGAGAGCTTTGATTCTTACGAGAATAATGAAAGGAGAATGAAGTTTTTCACAAGTCGTTATTCCAATTTTCGATGACGAAAGTTATAACCTATGGGTTGTCGGAATGTAATCTTATGTTGAAGGACTGGAATCGTTACCTGAAAATACCACCATATCTCAAATCAAGATCCATGAGGAAAGAAAAATGAAGAAAGAAAAAACAGAATCATGTTTGTATGTAGGTATTTCACAAATGATTTTCACCAGAATCATAACTCTAAAGTCACGCAAAGAATTTTGGAATTATTTGAAAGAATATGAAGTACTCACAAAGATAAGCAATAGAGGTCTAAAGGAAAAAAACCCTAACAACCAACTAGGCCAACATCATAGTTAGAAAACAAAACTCCAAAAGGCAACAATTTCTCAAGAAAAAATGGTTAGAAATGCAAGAAATGTTACAACAGATGTGCCTTGAGAAAGAAAGAATACCAAAGATATCTTAAATATTAAAGACGAGACTCTCAAGCAAAAGAACGAAGAGATTAATCTCCCATGAATTTGTTTGTGTTGAAAGATAAAACAAAGAATAACAAGAAAAAGTACTCTGAGAATAAAATGTCTTCTTGAAAAATCAATGGAAGATTAAGAACGCAAATTTCAACATTTTACGAGATAAATGGAAGACTGTTAACGCAGAAAAGAAACATTCTTAAAAGAAATATCATGTTAAGAAAAATGTTTGTTTACAATTAATTGCAAAGGAAATATATGATAGTACGATAACAAAATTGAATGAAGTGATGATTACATACAAGAAAGAAAATGACAAAAATTACAAGCAAAAGATAAGAAAAAAATCAAGAATAGAAAATAAAAATATTAAATTCAAATAAACATATATTAAAGTAAGAAAAATATTGAGAATATTATTATATTATCTTTCTATTTGAATTAGGTATTAGGTGATTTTTATTATTGATTAGAATATGAGAAAAAAATTGTATTATATTAATTTAGGTAGCTATGATTGAAATATTGTTAAAATTTGATATTTTATCTTATTTTTACTCTATATATAGAATATATGAATAGATGAATAAAAATATTGAGAGAAACATGTTCATATAAAATATATTTCATATATCAAAAATACACCTTCACAAAATCCTAAACATTTTCATCATAATATTATTATGTCTTTAGTTAATGTGAGATTTCATCTCTCTTTGTCTTCTCCTTGTTTGGACGAAGAATTTTGGTCACACCCATTTCAATCCCTTGTTTTGAACTCTGAAAATCATCTGCACTAAACACTGGCCTGGGTAAGTATAATCCAACATGTGCTAATTTTTACCCTTGAGAGTTGTTGATGGTCATGACATAAAATAGTAAAAAGAACTATTTCTAATTGATCTTATTTTTATTTGACATTGACAGTATAATTTTACTCCTTATCTGGGTTACAATTATTTCTTGGTTGACATGGTTTTCTTTTTATCTAATATCAGATTTACTATTATTAATGTATGTTGGTGTTATTTTTTTTTCTAAGCCTGCATGATGTATTTTTTTTACAACAAAAGTTGGACAATTTTTCTTACATTAAAATCCAATATCAGAATTTATAATTTTTCTTAGTCATAATAATTTATTTTGGTAGACTTCTCTGTCTCCCTACCAAACATCTTAGCTTGACTCAAATTTGAGTGCTGAAACATTATGAAAATAGGTGTGTATAATGTTTTTATGGAGCTGAAAATGATTGACAAGATGTTCATTGAATTAAAGATAGTTGACAAGATAAAAAGATAAAATTGGTCGGTTGATCTTTAAATCAGCTTTAAAAATTATCTTCAAAAAACATATATTAGACAAAAAATTGATGTATACAAAAATGAGTTATGAGATAAAATTATTTTTTGGTTAGATCCTTTATATATTATTCAAAAAATAATGGATTGATTATAATTAACTGATAGTCTATAAAATAATAACTACTACAAGAAAATAAAAATAATTAATAATAAAATAAATAAAAATAATTTCTTTAATAAATTTAGATCGTGATCCAATAATTTTGGAACATGTGTAGATATAATATCTTGTATTCTCACAGTGAAGAAAAATAAATTCATGTGTTGAAATCCCTCTTCTCACGGGTTAATAATTTTTTTAGATATGTGTTCGGTTGGGATTTTAAAATAATATTCTGACAATTCTTTTATTTTTATTAATTTAAAAGGTTGTATGGGAGTAATACGACTTGTAAGATTTTTTTTAAATAATACTTATAAGATGAAGTGTAGCTTAGATTTCAATAATAGATTTTTACAATAAAAAATTAGAGTATTTGAAACTACTTTATGGATTTATATGGAAAGAATCGTAGAAAAAAGAACATTGAAAATTAGTAGAGTTAATAAAAAATTAAAAATAAAAATATAAGATTTGAATAAAAATGAAGTAAAATGGATAAAAATTATTACTTTTAAGTTAATTTGTTTTAACTATTTTTTATTAGAGTTTATTCGTTTGTAGGAAAATATAGAATGAAAAATACTGAAAAAAGAAAAATATTTTTCTTATTTAATACTAAAAAATATAAGAAAAATATAATTTTATAAATTTATTTTTACTATTAAATGATTACCAATTTATAAGAAAAATATAAGAAAAGAGTTTCGTGTGACTAGAGTGGATAAACATAAAAGAAAAATATAAAAATTAAATTAATATAGTTTATATTTTTTAATGTGGTATTATATTATTAATTTAAAATTAAATATTTCAAATATATATATATATATATATATAATTTTATAATAAAATATTTTATGAGTATGTATCAAAGTATATAATATTAAAAAATATAGCTTAATTGTTAATGTAAAAAATAATTTCATTTGTAAATAAATAATTATTAACTATATAAATAATTTTATATTTATCTAAATGTTTAATTTGTAATTGTTTATGTATTATTTTTTAAATAAACAATTCTTTTATTTTCATTGTCATTTTCTTCTCAAATAAAAAATAAGTGTTTTAAAAAATTTTACATCTAGTGTGGAATAAATTCTCTCTTTGTAATTAGTCTAATTCAATTGGTTGATTATCCAAGAGTCGCCTTACCATTAATAAATCACCTTCCCTCCTTCTCAGAGTCAGAGGATTCCTCTTCACTGGGTAAAGATTGGACCTCATCCTGACTTGTGATTTCTTGATTTTTAATTAACATGATTTTCTTATTAGGACACTCAGAAGCATAATGTCCCCGACCAAGATATCAAAAACACTGGATATCCCTGGTCCTTTTCTCCTTCGAGAAGACAAGTTTTTGTTTTTCCTTTTCATATTTTCTATAGTTATCTTTTTCTTCTTCTTTTTCTATTTTCCTATCAAGTGGCCTTTCAAGTTTGGGTTTGGAGGTGGAACCCTCCCTCTTAAGCTCATTCCTAGAGTTAGGGTATTCTCTTATGTAAAAAGTTTTTCTTTTTATTTGTTGTTCTACCCTAACACACAATTGTACTAATTCATTAAGATCTTGGTAGGGTAGTAACTCCACTCGGTCCCTTATTTCTAGGTTAGTACCACTTTGGAACTAGCAAGAGTGATTCTTGGTTCTTCCCTTATCCCTGCCCTCATCATTAATAACTTCATCCTCTACCTATACTCCTCTACGGTCATATTTTTTTATTGGAGTCTGTCGCCACTGTCCCCTCCTGGAGTGTGGGGGGGGGGGAACTAAAGGTGCGAGCGTTCGCGACGTGATAGTTTGTGACTCGCATTTTTTAAATATGGTCATCACTCTTAGGATGCTCGATAACTGAGCTATACTTAAGAGTGAGGTTTTCGCAAAAAGGGGTTCTTATGGAGTCACCACCAATGTTTTAACCATAAACATTGAAAAAGGAAAAAAGAAAAGGTGTTGGTTTAGAAAAACCAACTTTGACCATTATAACCAGAGTTGGGTAAAAAAGTTAGTTACGTGTGGGGAAAGTGTTAACACCCCACAATGCCCATTTCGGGTTCCCTATGATGGATTAATTCTAAAACAAATATATAGAAATTATGTTTTTACCCTATTTATTCATCTATTTGCAGTATTTATTTAAATATCTACATGATCCTAATTTCTAATGCATACAAAGGAAATCGATAAAAGAGAAAGAATTGAAAAGAACATCCGAAGCGAGCTTTTATAAATCTTCAAACTTGAGGACGCTTTTTGGCAGTCCCCTCACTCTACAAGAACGCTCCTCCCTCAAACAAATAATATTTAAAACTCCCGAGAGTCGGATGTCTCAAAAAGAAACTTCCTTAACCATGGTGATCACACCAAGCTCACGGTCAAGACCCATTCACACGGTCAAGGCTGCACCAACACAAGTGTTTGTAACCCATTGTGTTTAATATGGTATAGAAACTCTTAGGGAAGCATAGAAAAGAAGAATGTGAGACTTCTACAGCCCATTTTCGGCACCTCACATAAGAGTAGAATAAGCCCCACATCTCTAAATACTTGAAGTGGTTGAGAAGGAAAACACTATAAATATAACCCCTTGTGTAGCTTCTTTGGTACATTTGAATGAAATCCAAGCTTAGTGTGTAGAACTTACAATTTTGCTTGTACCCCGTTTTGGCTTGACTTTAAGTGTCCTTTGGAGATTTTCTTCTCTTTGTCTCCTAAACAAGGAACCTTCCTTAGAGGAGCTAGTGTCAAGTCTTCTTTTGAGACTTGGGGAAAAAATTTTGGTCACTTGAGAGCTTAAGGTGCGAACTTGGATGTCTCTTTGGTGGAAGGAGGAGATTATTTCCATCAATTTGGTATCCTGAGCTAGGCATGGAGGTCTTCAAGAGATAAATATTTCATCTTTTCTTCTTTGTTGTCTTTGAATTTCCGTCTTATATGCACTTGCTTGAGTATTTTGAGTCATATGTAATCGGTTTTTGAGTCTTTAATATTTCTCTTGTAATTGATTCATTGCTTAGTTCATTTCATGAATCAATTGTATGTTTAGGAAGTTCTTAATAAGAAGAATCTTGGAAGTATTGACTAGAAGATTTGTTGAAGTCAAAAGAAGTTATTAAATAGATGTTATGTTAGTTCATTAGTGAGTCTACATTTACTTTGATTAGGTATAAGCATATATCCTCTCTATAGCATGAGTTTTTGTCTATATACCTTTAAGGAATAAAGGATTTCATGCTCATATTGATGGACTGGTAATTTGGAGGTAATAGGCTTTACTCTAATTCAAACCTCATTGGCTACATTGATACCAAAAAGTCTATATATGATTATATTTTTATGCTAGGTCGTGAAGTTGTATCTTAGAGCATAAAAAAGAAGATCTTGAATGCTACTTCCACTATAGAGACTAGGTTTGTTTCTTGGTTTGAGATTACATTAGATGGTGTATGGTTGAAGAGTTTTATATTTGGGCTTAAAGTTATAGACTCAATTACTAGGCCATTAAAGTTATATAGTGACAACTTTGTTGCGGTATTTATGGCTAAAAATAATAAAAATAGAAGTCAAAGTAAACACATTGACATTAAATATTTAGCCATAGGAGACTGTGTTAAAGAAAAGAAATCGATCATTGAGCTCGTGCGTGCTGAGTTGATAATTGTTGATTATTTGACTAAAGGTATGTCACCAAAATATTTTAAGGATCATGTAATACAAATGGTACTTAGTTCCATGTTGTAACAATCATTTATTTTACTTTGATAAAACTCTTATTCAATTTAATATTTTTCTCAAACATATATGTTTATTTTGAAAAATTCATTTAATTTGATCCAAATTAAATATATGATTTATTTATCATAGTTAAGAGTCATTGATAAGAGACATGATATATCTTGATACAAGAAAGATAATACTCATTAGTAGAAGAACTATCACTATAATTCATATATTTGATTTCTTGTTTTGATTAATAATGGAATAGATGGACTAAGTCGGAAAAATGTTAGTAAGTGATTCATAGGGATGTGGGGTATAATAACTTACCCACTAAAGTAAGTGCTAACCCACTAAATAGCAGTTAAATTCACATTACATGCAGTCCATTTTCATCCACTTAAGTTTTTTTGCCATTTACTTCCCACGTTTTTTAAACTTTGTGATGCACACAACACTGTAGATACCACATATGCTGTGTTTTGGATCGTCAAATCTGCCTTTTTTTTTTATGACACACTATACCATCAAGTGTGACAGAGTGAGGGTTTGAAACCCTGGATCTTCGACAATAATAATGGTCGAAGGTATGTATTGTTTCCTATTTTCGCATTTTGAGATTAAAGATAAATCCACCAATTTTTTACCCCGATTATGTAGTTTGATAATCATTTTAACCAAGTTTATTGGCCGTCAATACATAAAAGCAGACAATGACATACTTTTAAGTTTGACCCTTTCAACTTAAAATATGCTAGTCTAGTTTTAAACCTTTCTTTACCTACTACAACCGTTTCTATCCGAACAAAAACAAAAGGAGGAGACAATTCAAAAGGCTTACTAAAAAACAAGTTAACAATGAATAAAGCGATACACTAACCGTTTTGAGGCAGAAGCTAATGAAAGAAACATGTCAAGAATAACGGGGAAAACAAGAACGGGCCTAGTGATCTAATTAAAAATTAACAGAGAAGAGAATGGTTCTTGTTTTAAGTCTGGTGGCAATACAAAAAGAATATCACTTACCACTTGAAAAATGCATGAGGAAAATTGAAAGAGAGGTACAAGCTGTGATTTGTGTTTGTAAAGAGAAGAGTGAGTAGTTTTTCTGACCACAACTTGCCATGAATACAGAATCGAAAGTCCATCAACTCCATTTAATTTTTCTACCATATCTATCTCCTGGCCATTTGAACCCCATGGTAGACACAGCAAGGCTTTTTGCCAGATATGGTGCTAGTGTTACCATTATCACTACCCATGCTAATGCTTTGACATTCCAAAAGGCCATAGACAGTGACTTCAATTGTGGATACCAAATCAGAACTAAAGTGGTTCCATTCCCTGCAGCCCAAGTTGGTCTCCCTGATGGGGCTGAAAACCTCAAAGATGGCACTTCCCCAGAAATGATTGGTAAAATCTTTTATGGAATGTCGATGCTCCAAGGTCAATTTGAGCCTCTGTTTCAGGATCTTCAACCAGATTGTCTTGTAACTGATGTGCTTTATCCTTGGACAGTTGAATCAGCTGAAAAACTAGGCATTCCAAGGCTTTACTTTTACAGTGCAAGCCACTTTGCAAGCTGTGCCACTCATTTTATCAGAAAGCATAAGCCTCAAGAGAGATTAGCGTCTGCCACACACAAGTTCTCAATTCCTGGCCTTCCACATAATATTGAGATGACCACCCTACAGCTAGAACAATGGGTAAGGACTAAGGATGAATTCGCAGATTTGATGAATGCAGTATATGAATCAGAGAACAGAAGCTATGGAACACTGTGCAACAGTTTTCATGAACTTGAAGGTGATTATGAGCATCTTTATCGAAGTACAAAGGGGATCAAGTGTTGGAGTGTAGGACCAGTTTCAGCCTGGGCTAACAAAAGTGATGAAGAAAAAACCAATAGGGGAAACAAGGAGGATCTTGAGCAAGATTCAGCGTGGCTAAATTGGCTCAACTCTAAGCAAAATGAGTCTGTACTTTATGTAAGTTTTGGAAGCCTCACTAGGCTCTCTAATGCTCAGATTGTTGAAATTGCTCACGGGCTCGAAAATTCTGGCTGTAGTTTCATCTGGGTTCTACGAAAAAAGGATGAAAATGAGAGTGGAGACGTTTTCCTTCAAGAGTTTGAGGAGAAGATGAAAGAAAGCAAGAAGGGTCATATCATATGGAACTGGGCACCACAACTTCTGATATTAGACCACCCTGCCATAGGAGGAATAGTGACTCACTGTGGTTGGAATTCCATTCTTGAAAGTGTGAGTGCTGGATTGCCAATGATCACATGGCCAATGTTTGCAGAGCAATTTTACAATGAGAAGCTGTTAGTTGATGTGTTGAAAATTGGTGTCCCAGTGGGAGCTAAAGAAAACAAGTTCTGGACAAGCCCAGGCAAGGATGCATTGGTGGGAAGGGAAGAGATTGCAAAGGCTATTGTACAGTTGATTGGGAAAGAAGAGAACTCAGAAATGAGGAATAGAGCAAGAAAACTTGGTAATGCTTCCAAGAAGACTATAGAGGAGGGTGGATCCTCTTACAACAACTTGATGCAGTTGTTGGATGAGTTAAAATCATTAAAGGCATCTAAAGCCATTGAGAAAACAAACTTGAAAATTTAAATGGAAGGATAATCTTTATGAAGGTTTTAACTAAGATAGAAAAACATCAATTTTGTTGGTTCCAAGGATTGATGTACGAAGCTGTCAAATATCTGTTTTATATAATTTCCTGGTTCAAATAGCTGCTATTATGACCAGAGTATTTGATCATCTGAATTTTATAACTGAATAGAAATATAATGGAATTTATATTGCCTCTGATTAAAAAAAGAAAATAAAAAATCTGTTGAATAACTATTTTTTATCTTCTAGATTTTAAAAACTAAAAATTAAAAAAAATTGTTTTATATTTTTAGTTTTATGTTTCTATTAATAGTATTTTTGTTTTTATTAGTTAGATTACATTGCTGAACTTTGTTATAAAGTTTTGGAAGTTATTTTCTATCATCCTTCTTAGCTCTTCTTCGACTTTAAATTATCATCTTCTTTTTTTAATAGTTTAAAAATAAGATTACTTTTTTAATTCTTCAAAAATTAATTATCAAATATTTTTTTAAATTAAAAAAAAACAAACAAATCCTAAATTTTATATAAATCAAATTTCTCTTTATTTCAATCTTATATAATTTAAACAATTAATGACTTACCATTATTTAAGCACGTTCAAAATCAAACTAATTTAAAATTACATATGAAAATTGATGTAAACTAATAAAAAATAAAACATGAATGAAGACAAATTTTCTTTAAAACTTTTTGGATTTATTCTTTCTTTAAAAGAATTATTTGATTTGAATTTTAGGTTAAATATACAAAATTAAATCAATTATATCTTTAGATTAAATTAATATTTAACCAACTTGTCATGAAGGTTACAATTTTATTATATTTTAGGATTTTTATAATATTTTAGAGTTTAAATTTAATTTTTTATTATATTTTATTTAACATGTACACTTATATTTATTAAAACATAGTAAAAATTTATATTATAATTTTTAGCTATAAAATTATCTAATTTGAGGTATATAAGAGAAATTTAAAATTATGAACATAACAATAAATATAAAAATTTACAATTCCTAAAAAAAATATTTTATAATTCTTTTAAAGAATCTTTACAAGTTAATGATAATATAAAAACAAAACTTTCAAAATATTTATTTAATTCAAATTTTATATTAAATTAAAATCAAACTAAACTAATTTTTATTTTATTCTTATGTTTAGTTTTATTAATTTTTTTATCGAAAATAAAATAAAATACAATAAAAAAGTATCTACCACTAAGTCAAAAAAATAGAATTAATAGTCTCTAACATAAGTTTCTTTTAGGTCCAAACGCCATTTTAGTAAATAGTAACTAAAATGGAGGTAAAGGTATGTTAAGCCATTTCATGGTTAATGTGAAAAAAGAAATCCAAAGTTATTTTAGCTTGTTAATCTAACATCGGAGAGAAGGTATTTGTTTAAAGGACACATCCGAGACCTATTGACTGAAACCATATGTTTGAAAACACAGCAGAGATTCTATTGTAAGGACTTATTATCAACATCAATTGTTTCTTAAAAGAAATAAATTTAATAAAATAATATTTTATAATATAATAAATTTATTAATAATAATAATAATAATATATTTTATGAAAAAAATAATAAATATTATTATTTTTTCATTTATAATTATCGTAAATTAAAATAAAAATTATAAATATACAATATATTAAAAAAAGAAAAATAAATAATTATTAAAATAAAATAAAATAAATATTATTTAAAATTAATATAAATATATATATATATACATATTATATTTTTTATAAAAAATAATTATATTAAAAATTTTAATCTTAAATATTTATTAATATTAATTTGTCTTGATTTAATTAAAATTTAATTATTTAAAAATAAATTAATTTCGAGATGGATTCAACCCAAAATCGATTCATTTAATCCGATTTTTAAAATAAAATATAATTATTATAAGATTATTTATTATCTCTAGATCAAAATTTACCAAAAAAAATATTAAATATTTATTCCGAATCTCAGCAGTACTAATAGTTTTTAGGCCTAAAAGCATCTTTGGAAATGCCTGCATTAACAACAACTCTAACACCATATCAAAATGGTAAAGCATAAATATTTGAACTATAATGTTTGTTTATGATGTGGTATTGTGGTAACTGTCAAGTTTCTTTTGTAATCAAATCAAGTGATGAAAAATCCTGGCATTCATGTGATAGGTGTCTTTCTAACAGAAGCACCATAAAAGCAGACAAATTTAAAAGAAACAACTCTTGAAGTTACAATCCATAGCCTCTTTTCCCACCTCTTCCCTCTCAATTGCTTCCCTTTCCAAACACTCCAACAGCTCCACCAACACCTTTTTCCTTCACGTGGGTGCCTAAACAACTCCTGCCACTAAGAAATTTGTCTGTAAAAAACAGTACCCAAGAAAAGTATTCTTATCTTTCTCATTATAAACATTTTCTCAAACAGCTTCCCTCCATAATTGTTGCATAATGAGTAACAAACTCTTTGAAAAGTAACACTTGTTTTCCATCCACCAACAAAACTTAAGTTAATAGCTGAGAATACAAATGTCAGTCAAAATAATACAACTCAAGTTTGGATTATTATTAAACTATTCAAAAACACATCCAATACAATAAAAAAAAAAGAGTCATAACTAAATTCATTTTTAATGTCCTTAAGTCAAGTTTCTTTCATATTCAAATTCGAAGTCGCTGCAAATATTATGATAGACGCCAAAACAACACATATCATTCCTACTATGAGAAAAAGTCAAAGCCCTTCAGAGAAATTATACTTTCTCATACAAGCTAAGCTATATATCAGTAATATTATTATATATCCTACTAAATGCTTTAGCATGTAATATAATTTAATAAATAATCTTATTTTGCATATTAAAATACATAGTAAAATTATTATTTTTCTTATTAAGATATTTTCAACACTCTTTTCTCATCTCTTCTTCACATATGATCCAAAAACCTCTTTTAACAGAGGAAAAAGATAATTTTTTCATATTTCATGAATATATGTAATTTTGAAAAATAATCAATGTCATGAAAAAAATATATAAAATACTTAAAATTTCTACAAATTACAATGCTCACATATTGAATTCATATTTTAAAAATATTGTATTTTTTTTTCATTATCAATGAAAGTGATGAAGATCTTATTGAATTACTTTGGCAAAGATCTTGTTGATTTGATGAAGTAAAAAATGAAGTCAAAGACTACTTTGTGACAATCAAAGATCACTTAGATAAAAGAGTAGTGGGATTAGTGAGTCTGCATCTCTGCTTAGGTATAATCATTTTTATCTCTCTGCTGCATGAGGTTTCTTCATTTAAAAGATTTTGCAATTGCCTCTAAAAAGCGTTTAAACGGTTAAAAACAAAGTATTTTGTTAAAAGGTTTTTAATTAACTATTTTAACTAATAGTATACAAGCTTTATCAACTAAAATGTTCTTAACACTTTTGTAACATGTTTTTAACTGATATGTTTTCGAAATAATCGATTGTTTTCATTAGAAGGAGTTTTGAAAACCTACTGTCAGTATTTTAACTGATATAGTTTCGAAAAAATCGATTAAAATCACTTAAAATGTTCAGGGAAGTGTTCTGGTAGTATTTTAATCGATATAACTTCGAAACAATCGATTAAAACCACTTTGAGTATTTGTTAATCGATGTAATCCAGCTATGATCGATCAGAATGAGTTTATGATCGATCAGAATGAGTTTTTGATCGATCAGAATAATTTTAATCGATTAAAATGCGTTTCAATCGATTAAAATAACTAAATGCATTTTTTTCAAAGTGTTTTAATCGATTAAAACATATTGTTATCAGTTAAAATCACTTAGAAAAGTTTATAAGAATGTTTTGCAGTATTTTAATCGATTGAAAGACGAAACAATCGATTAAAACAGTTTGGAAGATTTTTTACAAAGAGTTTTAATTGATATAAACGGTGTCGTATCAGTTAAAACAAATCTGGAAAATAATCAAGAACTTTTTAACAGATTAAAAGAAGTTTTAACAGATTAAAACAAGTCTTTTAACAGATTAAAAGATTATTTTAACAGATTAAATAAACCAGCAGTTTTGAAAATCTTCTATATAAACAGAATTGCTTGAACCTTTTAATACACATCTTTTAGCAATCAATCAAGCAAGCATAAGTGCTACTTTCAAGAGAGAATCGCGCTAGTTTTTGTGAAGTTCATAGGAGTTCTTTCTTGAGGCAAAATTGCATTCTTTTGGAGAAGAAACACATACTGTAGAGCTGCATAAATCTGGTTTGAGCGTTCTAAGTTTCTTCTCTTTGTTTCTTTACTTTCTTTACTGTATTGTGGGTGCCTGGAATTGTGGGCACTGGTTTCTGTAGCTGGAATTTGGCTGCAGGGTTGATCAAGAACTGGAATTTGGTTCTTGGTGAAGGTTTAGGTGCAGGAACTTGAATTGTGGTTCTTGTGGTAGATTGAGTGTGAGATTAAAGTTGTAATCTGTAAAACGTTCAATCTAGTGGAACCCAGCTGGAATTTGGCTGGAAACTGGATGTAGCCCTGGGATTGGGTGAACCAGTATAAACCTTGGTTGTATCTTTCTAAACCTTTCTCTCCTTCAATTCTGTCACTGCATTTATTTTTTATTGCTTATTGTGTGTGATTCAAGAACTGGTCTGAAATCTTAATCTTTGAAATAGATAATCTGTAATTTGTGAAAATCTTTCAAAGATCAATTCATCCCCCCTCTTGATCTCAGCCTACATTTCTAACAATTGGTATCAAGAGCAAGGGTCTTGAAAAATACTCAAGGCTTTCGGTCCAAATCTTTAATGGCTGAAAACAAATTACCTTTTTCTGAGGGAGCTTCTATCAATAGACCTCCACTGTTTTGTGGTACAGATTATTCATTTTGAAAAATTAGGATGAAGATCTTTATTGAATCCATTGATAGGAATGTTTGGGATGTAATTGCTAATGGTCCTTTAATTACAGAAAAAGAATGGTCTAGTTTAAATGATGAAGAAAAGAAAAAAGTTCAAAGTGATTGTACTGCTAAAAACATAATTACTTCTGCACTAAATATGGATGAGTTTTTCAGGGTCTCCCAAATCAAATCTGCCAAGGAAATGTGGGAATTTCTTGAGGTTACTCATGAGGGAACAACTGATGTAAAAAGAGCCAGAAAGCATACTCTCATAAGAGAATATGAGTTGTTCAAAATGCAAACTGGAGAAAGTATTGCAGATGTACGGAAGCGCTTCACTCATATCAGCAATCATCTAATGGGCTTAGGTAAAACTTTTGATAAAGAAGAACTAAATATTAAAGTTTTGAAATGTCTTGACAGGTCATGGCAGCCCAAGGTCACAGCTATTTCAGAATCAAAAGACTTATCCGTCATGACAACAGCCTCCTTGTTTGGCAAACTCAGAGAACATGAAATGGAAATTAACAGATTCAATGAGCAAGAAGTCTCTGAGAAAAAAGGTAGAAGTATAGCACTCAAGGTTGAAGAAAGAAGTCAAGAATCAGAGGAGGAAAGTGAAAATCTTGGACTGCTTGTCAGAAAGTTCAACAAATTTCTCAAGAAAAAGATTCAAGATAAAGAAAAACACAAAAGGTATGAAAAGAAATATGATTCTTTTAACTATAAATGCTATGGTTGTGGTAAGCAGGGTCATGTAAGAATGGAGTGTCCAGAAAAGAACAAATACAATGATAAGAAAGAGGAAAAAGTCAAAAGAAGAGCATATGTTGCATGGGATGATAATGATACTTCATCAACAGAAAATTCTGATAATGAAGAAGCTAACTTGTGTCTAATGACAAATCAAAATCATCAAACCAGCAATGTAAGTTCTAACTCTTCTTCAAATTTGGTGAATTATAATTCATTACAAGAAGCATTTAATGAAATGCATGAAGAAACTAAGAAACTGCAAAAAGAAAATGATAGGCTAAAAGGCTTGAATAATTTGTTAGTAAATAAAGTAGATTCTCTTGAAAAGAAAATTCTTGAAGATGAAACTGATCTTGATTTTTTAAAATTAATCCATGATAATTCTGATTGTGTATGCAATAAACCATGTAATAATTGTTCAGAATTACAAAAGAAGATTGATTTTTATCACAAATTGTTTCAAAATTTACACAAGGTCAAGCTAATCTTGATGTTCTTCTTGGGTCACAAAAACTTATTTTTGACAAATCTGGCATTGGATTTACATCTAGCAAGAAATTCAGAAAAACAAATAGGAAATCATACTCATCATCTGTGATTAAATATTTTTACTGCATGAAAAAAGGTCATTCTGTGAAATATTGTAAAATTAAGAAGTATGTTATTCCTAGAGGTAGAATGAAGTGGATTCCCAAAAATTCATTTCAAATAACCTGATTGGACCCAGTGATTATATAAAGGGTACCAGAAACATGCTAAATCTGTTTTGCAAGAACAAAATCTGGAAGTCCCTTGGTATTCAAAACAGCAAATTCGGTTCTGGTTTCATAAACTGAATGTTTTAATTGATATAAAACAGTTTTAATCGATTAAAATCACTTATAGAGAATACCAGAAAAGTTGTCCGTACAGTTTTAATCGATTAAAATTTGAATTATCGATTAAAATGCTCTCAGGAATTTTAGTTTAGCTGTTTTAATCGATTGAAAAGGATTTATATCAGTTAAAATCACTAAAATGTCAAAATTAATCGATTCTTCTTTGTTTTAATCGATTAAAATTCTGTTATCATTTTATTAATTTCTTCCAGTACAAAATTAATCGATTCTGTTATGAATTAATCGATTATTTCACTGTTGCTTTTTCAAACCTAGTATTAACGATCAAATTAATAGGTTAATTTGTTGATCGATTAATTTGTTCCTGAAAATCATTTTTACAACATCCAATTGAAAATTGGTCAGCAAATCAGAGTAAAAAATCCAAGTTTTTGTGTCAATCAAAATCTGCATAATACATTTATTGCATCTGTTGACCAAGTCAAAAATTTATCAAAGAACAAAATAGTCGATGTACCCATCGTCCGAAACCTGTGCCTCTGTCTTTGGTCAAAGGGACAATTGCATTTAAAGTCTGAAACGTTGCGGTTCGTCTCTTTGGATTTCAAAAATTTGAAATCCGATCTTCATCAAACCAGGTTACCATTTCTCAACTTATCATCTTTCTTCTGTTTTCATATTTTCAAATTCTCCTCTCGAAACTCTGCTACAAACATGTTCAAAAGATCAAAATCAAGGAAGAAACAAAAGGGAGAGTCTTTCTCTGCTGGAAATCAAGGAGGTCATCTTGAAAACTGGTTCAGTGGTGATATAAATAAGATGAATAATTTCATCACTCATTTCAGTCAAAAGTAACTTGTAATTCCCAAATTTATAAGGTTTATTTGGTTGGATGATGAAGGGTTCACTTCTTTAAGAAGAAAATTGAAGAATCAAAAACTGAAGAATTTTCTGGAATATACTGGCAACATTCAACCAGATTTGGTAAGAGTGTTTTATGCAAATCTCACTGTCAGTGGTTCCACATTAAGATATCAGGTAAAAGGAGTTAATATGGTCATTTCTCCTGATATTTGGGATGAAGTTGTTGGTCTCAAAGATGTTGATGTAAAAGTCTCTAGAGGTAATATTGTTGAATTGCCAGAGTTTAACAAAATTCAATTTTTTTGTACCTGTCTCAAAGATAAAGGTGATTCGGTAAGAATTTTCAATGCTGGGAAGATGAGGCTTGAATCAAGAATTCTTGTCTTCATTATTGCATGGATGCTTACTCCAAGGGGGAGTAATCATGCTATACTCAATGAGGGTGATTTAGCTCTCATGTATTGCATTGAAAATAGGATTCGTGTTAATTAGGTCTATGTTATTAAAGATCACATGGTAAAAGCCAAGAGACTTGCTGATTATAAACTGTCTTATGCTTTGTTAATCAACAAATTTTTTAGACATTTTGTAGTAGATTTAGAAGGGGAGTATGTGGAAACTCCGAAAGCATCTAATGAGATTGATGACTCTACTTTACGGAAAATGGGGTTTATTAAAATTGATGATGAGTGGATCTCTAAAGTTGATGATGGGATGTCTGAAGATGAGGAAGAAGATGAAGAAGAAGATGAGCAAGGTCAAATTCCTTCCTCTCCAGCTACTGCTGAAGTTCCTGAATCCACTGGTGGGGAGGCATCATATGAGAACATGGAGATAATTCCCTACTTGGAACAACCTGACCGTGGAACTCCTCTGTCTCAATTTGAAAGGTCAATGCTTTCTCAAATGGCCCCAATGCAGGAAAACCAAAGAAAGCATATGCAAATGACATATCAACATTTCCAGCAGACCAATAATCAGTTCACAAACCTTGGAAACCAGATTGCTGATATTTACACCAAACTGGAAGATATGCAGCTCAACCAAGGGAATTAGGATGATTGAGTTGTTGAAAGAAGGGTCCCTTCCTATCTTTTTCTTATGGCATATTTCTTTTACTGCTAATTTTCAGTTCTGGTCTGTAATATTAACTGGTTGTAAACCAGGAACAATCTTTTTAACTTTGCTAAATATGATGTAGGTTTTAAGTTGAATTAAGAAGAGCATAGATAAGATCAAACATAATTCTCTGATAATTTTAGCTGATACAAATTAGATTCAATCGATTAAATCAATTAAAAGTAACACTTACATAGGAAATTCGCATCAAAACAATCGATTAATTTACGTATTAATCGATTAAAACCTGTATGTCATGTGTTTGTATCAACTAAAACTAGTTTACATCAGTTAAATCAACTAAATAAGATATTGTTCTGATTTTGATGGATCTATAAGTTAAAATTTAATCAATCTAGTTGATATTATTTTAAAACATTTTCCTAATAATCGTTTTTACAAAATCTGAACTGAATTAGGCATGATAGATGCATCAAACATTACTTAGTTTTCAAAACTGGTTGTTTTAATCGATATAAACAAGCTTTAAATCGATTAAAAGCACTTATACAACATTTTTCTTACTTGTTTTAATCGATTAAATGTCGATTTAATCGATTAAATCAACTTATGTTTCAAAATTTCGAAATTCATCACTGTTTTAATCGATTAAAACATTATTCTAATCGATTAAAACTAGTAACAAGATCATTTTAATCGATTTCGTCCTGTTTTTAATCGATTATTACTCTGGGAAAGAAAAATTAAAGGCTTTAGTTAATGGTTGTTCTTGTAACATGTTACTAAAGCATGGTTCCCTTATCTTTACACGTGTTAATTGTATTCATTACAAATGTGTTAATGAAGATAAGTTTGAATCAACTTTGATTGATCTTTATATGAGTAAAGTATTTTGTTCTTAATGTTTTCAAAAACTAAATTTTGTCAATTGCCATGCACTGTATTTGCTTTATTCCTCTGTTCCCTATTTTTTGATGAAGTCAAAAGGGGGAGAAATATTGCTTTGCTTTTATAATTGATTTCTCTTATTTAGGGGGAGTAGCAATATAGGGGGAGAAATGGAAAAATCATTATTTTTTGAATACTCACTAATCTATATATTCAAGTAACTTCTTCTGCAGAGTTATTATTCAAAGAGGTGTTTGTCTTCATCAAATAGGGGGAGACTGAAAGTGATGAAGATCTTATTGAATTACTTTGACAAAGATCTTGTTGATTTGATGAAGTAAAAAATGAAGTCAAAGGCTACTTTGTGGCAGTCAAAGATCACTTAGATAAAAGAGTAGTGGGATTAGTGAGTCTGCATCTCTGCTTAGGTATAATCATTTTTATCTCTCTGCTGCATGAGGTTTCTTCATTTAAAAGATTTTGCAATTGCCTCTAAAAAGCGTTTAAATGGTTAAAAACAAAGTATTTTGTTAAAAGGTTTTTAATTAACTATTTTAACTAATAGTATACAAGCTTTATCAACTAAAATGTTCTTAACACTTTTGTAACATGTTTTTAACTGATATGTTTTCGAAATAATCGATTGTTTTCATTAGAAGGAGTTTTGAAAACCTACTTTCAGTATTTTAACTGATATAGTTTCGAAAAAATCGATTAAAATCACTTAAAATGTTCAGGGAAGTGTTCTGGTAGTATTTTAATCGATAAAATTCGAAACAATCGATTAAAACCACTTGGAGTATTTGTTAATCGATGTAATCCAGCATATGATCGATCAGAATGAGTTTATGATCGATCAGAATGAGTTTTTGATCGATCAGAACAATTTTAATCGATTAAAATGCGTTTCAATCGATTAAAATAACTAAATGAATTTTTTTCAAAGTGTTTTAATCGATTAAAACAGATTGTTATCAATTAAAATCACTTAGAAAAGTTTATAAGAATGTTTTGCAGTATTTTAATCGATTGAAAGACGAAACAATCGATTAAAACAGTTTGGAAGATTTTTTACAAAGAGTTTTAATTGATATAAACGGTGTCGTATCAGTTAAAACAAATCTGGAAAATAATCAAGAACTTTTTAACAGATTAAAAGAAGTTTTAACAGATTAAAACAAGTCTTTTAACAGATTAAAAGATTATTTTAACAGATTAAATAAACCAGCAGTTTTGAAAATCTTCTATATAAACAGAATTGCTTGAACCTTTTAATACACATCTTTTAGCAATCAATCAAGCAAGCATAAGTGCTACTTTCAAGAGAGAATCACGCTAGTTTTTGTGAAGTTCATAGGAGTTCTTTCTTGAGGCAAAATTGCATTCTTTTGGAGAAGAAACACATACTGTAGAGCTGCATAAATCTGGTTTGAGCGTTCTAAGTTTCTTCTCTTTGTTTCTTTACTTTCTTTACTGTATTGTGGGTGCCTGGAATTGTGGGCACTGATTTCTGTAGCTGGAATTTGGCTGCAGGGTTGATCAAGAACTGGAATTTGGTTCTTGGTGAAAGTTTAGGTGCAGGAACTGGAATTGTGGTTCTTGTGGTAGATTGAATGTGAGATTAAAGTTGTAATCTGTAAAACGTTCAATCTAGTGGAACCCAGCTGAAATTTGGCTGGAGACTGGACGTAGCCCTAGGATTGGGTGAACCAGTATAAACCTTGGTTGTATCTTTCTAAACCTTTCTCTCCTTCAATTCTATCACTGCATTTATTTTTGATTCTTTGCTGTGTGCTATTCAAGAATTGGTCTGAAATCTTAATCTTTGAAATCGATAATCTGTAATTTGCGAAAATCTTTCAAAGATCAATTCACCCCCCTCTTGATCTCAGCCTACATTTCTAACAATCAATACTATAAAAAATGAATAAGATAGAAAGCGGTAAAACTAGTACAATTATCCTCTATTTTTATTTTATAACTTTTTAGATTTTTTTTTAATTTAACAAGACCATTTTCTTATTGCGGTTAAAATAAAACTTAAATAAATATATTCAAGCAAAAAAATATTTATCTTTTTATGTGAGTCCGCCACTCCCATACCATACTACTCCCAAGTTAAAAAATTGTATTATTTTCGTGTGTATATATATATATATATATATATATATATATATATTAATGAAAAATAAAAATATTAAATTAGATATAATTTAATATTACTATTATAATTTTTAATTATAAAATAATTCATATATGTAAAATAATTTCTTACCAATTTAAATTATATACAAATGTTATTCATGTATAATGAGTTATATTTTTTTATGCTTTATATAATACATAATCTAAAATGCTAAATATATGAATATTATAAAGGACATTTACACATGTGCCTTTATTCTCTGAATATTTTTTAAATGGTACTCACACCTTCTCCCAAATATATCTTATTCATTCGGAAAAGTTGAACACAAAATTTTGTTTAAATGAACTAAATTCAACTTTTCATGAACTAACAATCTAATAATCTTCTTTTTAAGCCCTTATAAGAAATTATAAATTATAATTGACTTATATACAAATTAAAATAAATCTAGAGAAATCATATAATCTTTTTCATCAATTATAGATTATTAAAAAAATTAATTTTTTTTATATTTTCTTAAGCATATTAAACAAGTAATTTTTCCATGTCATGATGTCGTGGCCACGCTGGCACTCTCATCGCTACATTGGTGAGGAAGCTACCATGGCCTTTCTTCTTTGTACTCCTCACTCCTCCAACCAATGTCATTACGCCACGTCATCTTCAATACTACTCACGCGCGGGTCATCTAACTAGAACTCCTTCCCGAAGCCTCGATAACTTCCATAACGATTTTACCAATATTGCCAACTTACATAAGCAAACAGAAAAACAGCACCGATAACAAAGCCCCAACAACATAAATTTCGCTGTCTTCTTCTTCCTCTCCTTCAATCCATTTCTTTCACTTCATTTCGTTGAAATCTGAATCTGAAACCATACACAAGATGTCAAATGTCGACGGAAATTCGTCGCCTAAGGTACACGTGGAGACTCCGCCAATGGCACCTTCTGCGCCGAGCGAGGACCACCGGACGCAAGCCACCAGTGGCGGCGGAATAGGCATAATCCTGCGGCGGTGGAAGAGGGAGGACTTGATGAAGAGAGGGTCATTGGCACTGAGAGGGATCTCTCTGCTTTTCTCTCTGATTTCATTCATTGTCATGGCCAGCAATAAACACGGCGATTGGAGAGAATTCGATAAATATGAAGAGTACAGGTAGAAATCTGAAAACCCATTTGAGAATTTTGGATTAAGAATAATGGGTATTTGTCAAATTTTGACTTTATTGATGTTGATCTGATATTTGGATGCGATATAAGACTATTCAGAGGTTGTTAGGATGGTTGATTGGTTTTGAGACAGAGCTAAACGTTAGAAGTATAATGAGTTTAATAATCAAGGAGGATTGGTCTAATCAAAATGACTAGTCTCTCATGGAGTGAATCAAACCAAGGTTTGAAATTTCCACTGATAGAGGAGTTCAGAATTTGTGTGTGAATTACTGTCTCCTAAAGAAAAACTGTGAGAAACCAAAAAATAATGAGTTTAATTTTATTTTGACACTAGGGACCAATTACACTTTAAAGACCATTGAATATGTGAATCAACTGTCATAAGTTGTTTAACTCAATGTATTGGCTCAAATTCAAACTTTAGATATGCAGTTATGTAAAATACTTAAAAAAAAAAAAAAAGTTTTTTCACTACTAATAGTGAATTTTGCCACTCCAACTCAAGCATGGTTGTTTCTCTCAAAGAGATAATACATGTGGTTTTTAAAGAACTACACTTTAAAGTAATTATTATATAAAGTGCATAATCTTTATCGCATGTGTATTATTTGTCTTTAATTTGGCTATGTAGATAGTGGATTCACGAGAGTGATGAAATTGAATTGTGATTTTGGAGAATGATAGGTATTTGCTGGCTATAGCGATTTTGTCTAGTATGTACACAGGAGCACAAGTGTTCCGTCAAATGCATGAATTTTCTACTGCAAAACAATTGCTTAAGCCAAGAATGGCAGCTATGATTGACTTTTTTGGTGATCAGGTTTGACATCGTTTTTATCTTATTTCATTGATTCCAATGATTATGCTTCTTTTTTTTTTCCATGCATATCTGATTCTATGGCTAGTGAGGAGTCGGTAATCACAGTCAGAGTGTTTAAGTTTACCTTGAATTCATTTCTCAAAGGAACTTCATTTTCATACTACTTTTGTTTATTTATGTATGTTTCAGAAATTTTAAAATTAAATATCCCTTTGGTATGTTAATGAGATTCTTTGTAATATATTGCAAACTATATTAATTTGTTGCCCCTTTGAGACTGTGTGGCTGAGCTATATCACCAGTGTGAAGAGATTGGATTGGAAACTTGTGACTTCTTTCAGAAGTTACCTCTACGGAAGTATTGAAAATGAAAGCTTATCTAGCTTCAATTCAGTAATAAAATGAAATATTTTCAGTGACGTTTGAAGTGCTTTAATAATGCGATCACTTGGGAGGGTGGATTTTTATTGGCCTTAATTTATCGTTCTGGACAAATTAATGAGTCGTACTGATGGCACCACCATATAATATTCAGATGATCCATTGGTTGGTAGATGCTTCATTTTAATAATTCAAAGTGTTAGACTATTTGTTTATTCAAAAGCAGAACCTTTATGACTGGTTATGATTTACGAAATGTTTCCCTTTGAAGGACTACAAAATGTTAATTTTGTAACGTTTCTGGTTGCAGATCACTTCATATCTTTTGATATCATCCGCATCTTCAGCAGTTCCACTGACAAATAGAATGAGGGAAGGGGCAGACAATATATTTACAGACGCTTCAGCTGCAGCCATTAGCATGTCTATTTTTGCCTTCTTGTCTCTAGCAGTTTCAGCCGTCATTTCTGGCTACAAACTATCAACTCAACCTTATATATGAAGTCTGAACTGTGCAACACTCTCCCTATTATTGTTTCATACTTCTATATAAATCACAATTTTCTGAATAGAAATGATGAGAAAGGGAGCCAGGCCTCATCTCTCTGGCTCTGTGCATATGTCATACAGTGAGATTTGATAATGATTTCATATACGAATACATGCAATATTTAATTTTTTTTTCTTGTACTCGAGACTGTTTTATTTGTCCAAAAAATAAAAATCAATGTGGAGAATGCATTATTCATGTCTGACTGTAAGACTCAAGCAATAGCAGCAAGGACTGAAGTTCATATTTTTTTTCTTCACAATCTGATTACTTAATGTTCATAAAAAAAAAAAAAAAAAAAAAAGGACTTGACTAGCTAAAATCCTAAAGGTTTCCGCTTTCAACGTTTAGGCACTAGTGTAACACAAAATTCTCACTCGTGAAATTATTTGGATTGCTTATGCTTTTCTAAGTATATAAGAAGTCACTAAGCATTTCATTATCCTGGACTTTTTGACATTCAGCTGTCAACACAATCATTTAATATAAACTAAAAGTAGAAAGTGCATGGTAGAAATTGCCCGCACATGTTACAAATTAATTAATGAAGATTTTTCCGAGATAACTTTTTTCCTTACAAATACAACCAAAGAATAATAGAATTCACCAGTCAATCCTATGATAAAGTTGAAACTTTCTATTGGGAGATGAACTTAGCAGACAGGTATAGCAACTGTTGGCACTACGGTTGTGGTGCCATTCACTAATCTAAATGAGGTAAATAAGTAAAAATGGTAATGCTTTGCCCATATTCTGCTGTGAATAACTAAAATCCTACATGCTATACAAAAACATATCCAGGATAATATTAATATGCAGAGTTGTTGTCCAGTCCCATATTTAGAAGTCCTTTGATAGAAATGACTGAAGGAATGAGTCATCCTTCCTATCATCCTTGGCATTTGAGTATGCAGCATCTGAGTATGGTGCATGATCGCCATATGAACCCATTGATTTGGTAAGAGCTGAATGGCCAAAACTTTCAGGGTTTTTGAACTTGTCCAGTGCAAATGATTCTTGATTTCCGATTGCTGGAAGCCTGGTATTATTGTAGAGAGAATTTGTTAAACCTGATGAGCTAGAATAACAGTTCACTGCCGAGGGTCTTATAGGAGCCGATATGTTACTGTTCAGAGAATTTTTGTTCATGTTATAACTTGCGCTACCTCGTGCAGCAGGCACATCATGGTTGTGTTTCCCTTCATAAGTTGTGATCACAGCTTTGATATCATGTGCAGCTCGCTCAACATGTTTTCTCACTGAACAACCAGGGGCCGTGCATTTGTAATAGCTCCTGCACATGGAATGTGAACAATTTAAGTAATGGCATTCATAATATTGACAACATGAATTTTAACACTTAGAAACATTAACTAAAGGGTCTTTGTTATCTTCAGTTAATTACCTTGCATTTGGGTTTCCTTTCACTACCTTCTGTCCATATTTCCTCCACCTAAATCCATCATCAAGTATATCAATTTCGCTTGTGGTTTGAACTACAACTCTAGGCTCTCTCACAGTTCTACTCCCTGAGGCGGAGTAGCCATCGTTTTCATTATCTCCCTTCCTGCAACAATATGAATCAGAATTAGTTATATTTCAAACTTAACAAACTCAGCAATTTCCTTCTAGAATAGTGCATCAGGTCATTAGACTGTAGTTTATCGATCTTACCATCTTTTGGCCTCATGCGCAAGGTTATCTTCATCTCCCCCAGAATAACTGGTTTGGGATGTTTGCTCATACTCTTCCTCTCCTACAGAAGCTGAAGAATCTTCTTGTATGGAGAAGTGGTCCATTTGTGGATTCCCTAGGGTCACCACTGATTGATCAGAAATCCCTGAGTTTGTGCAAGATGAAGAAGGTTGATGAATTGATTGAGAGTTTGTTCTTCTAGTAGACTGTGGTTTTGGGTGGTTATGATGGCCCTTATATACTATTTCAGTAATTTGTCCATCCAAAGACTTCTCCACTTTCTTCTTCACTGAGCAATTTGGATGTGTACACTTATAATAACTTCGAGGATTTTCACTTCCTTTCACTTGTTTCTGTCCATATTTTCTCCAGTTGAACCCGTCTCCTGATCTCTTCTGTTCTCTAACAGCCTGAGATGCATTGGCATAATCAAAATAACCAGACCCGGGAACTGAGTTGCTTTGTAATTCCGGTTTGCCTGATGCCATTAGTGAGGAAAAGCTCTGAATTGAAGGGTATTCAGATTGTGTTGCTGTCCTCTCAGATGAAAAATCAGTTTGCTCTGAAGGTTCATTGAACTTCCATATATCTTGTTTCTTAAGTGGTTCCTGTTGTTCAAGTAGAACAGGTAGTTAGAATACAAATCCAAATACACGACAAGAATAACTTGTCTGAAGCCATCAATGAATCAAACCTTGTTTACTGTGATTATGCAGCTTGATTATATCATTACAGTGAAAGTTTGTTGCTTGTCAAAACATAGAAACATACATTGACATACTTTTAGATTAGACTTTTTGAACTTGGAATATGCTACGCAAATTTTGTTTTAACCGTTCAAACCGTGTTTATGCCAACAAAAATAAAATAGAAAGATAAGATGAACAAAGAAGAAGAAAATAATACAAAGGACCATTAAAAACAAGTAAACAAGAAACTGACCAACAAAGTCATACAAGACAAGAAAGCTATGAAGCTAATATTGGAAACAAGTCCAAATATGTAAATAACAGAAAAGAGAATAATAACCGGCCTCCAAGTGTCTTTGATGATCAAATAATAACCAAAAAGACACAGAAAATAATAATTTTTTAAGTCAAATGGTGACAAAAAACAACAGTGCTCACCACTTGAAACATGTCTGAGGAAGATTGAATATGGGTTTGGAAAGAGAAGTCAGAGTAGTTTTTCTCATCTTCCTTGTCACGTTGTTGTTCTTCTCCTGAAACGCTCCTCCAGTTGAAGGTCTGACCAGCCAAAGCCTCAGTAGTAGAAGATGCAAAAGTCTAAAACCACACACGTAACACCAAAGAAAACCCCACAATTAGTGATGCCCCACAACAAGAAACCAAACCACACTTGCTGATTTACATGAGAGAGTTTGTAACTTACATTTGGAGAAGGAAAAAACACAGGAGAGTTCAAAAACTCAGATGGGCTGAAAGCAGATGAAAAGGCCAAGTAAGAAGAAGGGGAGGCTGGAGAGGGAGAGAGGGGTGGTGAAGGAGGTTGAACAGACTTGAATTTTGGAACATCAAGTTCAACTTGATGATGATTAAGTTCAGAAGTTCCCCAGTTATTATGATCTCCCATGGTCATGTTACTAGTATTGTTGTTTGTTATTATTGTTGGAAAGAAGGTGAGTGAAAAATGTCCTCTTGAATGAAGAAAAGGTTGGTTGGCTTTGAATTTGTATTGGAAAAACAGAAAGTAGTGTATCGCATGATATAAGGAGACGAGACAGGACTGAATAGTGATATAGAGGTGAGAGAGAGGGAGGGAATTAGTGCATGATTTTGTGGCAAAGCTTGCAAACACCAGCAAAAAGTCTTGGAAGGAGCTTCTAGGAAGCTGAAGAAATGTTTGACCGTGGAAAACTGAATCGGGTCAAGACTTGTGGGTTTGACTAGCCTACCAGCTAGTTGCTACCACCCTTATTACATTATAACACAAATTATTGGATGGTTTTGTATCAAAAGAAATTATTATATGAATTAAGATTATGATTATCTTAAATCATTTTTATCTTATATGTATTAAAAATATTGTTATATATTATGGGAAGATTGATTAGAATTATAATAATGTGATAATATAAGATCATATGAACTTGAAAATAAGTAAATAAAGCCTCATAACTTAAATAAGAGTAAAGACTTAATAGTTGGAAGAAAATTACCAAACAAAAAGTTTTTACATTATGGAAAGAGGGAAGGTCGGCTTGGAAAATATAGGATGTGTTATTGGATTGTGTTGCTGTCTGGTTATGTGGTACCAATGTCAGAAATCCAATGTTATCAAACTAACTAAACATTTAATGTATATCTTCAATTATTTATTTGACCGTTTTGTTAGAAGAGTTGTTGGTTGTTTTTCATTTCTGAATTGGTTAAATAACTATAGACGTTTCTAATGATTTGTTTATGTGTGAAGATTTCTTGTTGGGTTGAGTTACTCAAAGAGATCACAGAGAATAACTTTTGGAGATGCCATCTGCAGAACCAGAGAACCACATGAGATGAATATTGAATGTATCCCATCATTTATGACAGATTAACCCTCTTTTAATAACAAGTAATTATATCATTCTTAACTTTATAAATAATTAAAGTTTGTTTAAACTATTAAACAGGTTCTATGGTGTAGTGGTTAGCACTCTGGACTTTGAATCCAGCGACCTGGGTTCGACTCCCGGTAGGACCTCTTTTATTTTGTTTATATATTCTTTTTATTTTGTTTCCACATTGTTTGTTTTATATATATTCTTTAAAAATTCATTGTGTTAAATGCAGCCTAAAAGAACAATAGTTAAGAATTTATTAAATAAATTTGTTCACTAAAATTACAGTGAAATCCTATACATTTAATATAAATATTTGTAGAGAAAATCATTTATAAGAAGTATTTATAAAAGAGAGAAAGTGGAAAAATAAATAACTTAAAATTAATCAATGATTAATTTTAAAAATATATACATATATATATATATATATATATATTTTAATTATTATAAAAAATATATTTTATTTTTTAAAATTATCTATAAAAATAATTTTATTTAAATATACTCATATGTTATACAAATTTGAGATTATTAATTAAATTAAAACATTTCATGTTAATTAATACACATATTTCATGAAATTTCCTCTCTACCATATATGTCATATTACATATAGTTCTTGTTTACAAGTAAAAAATAAAAACACTTTTTAAAATATAAATAAATTTGAACTATTCTTATTTTATTTAATGATCTTTTAAAATGTTATAAATTTAACAAACATCTATTTTTGGTTAGACTACCACAATATATATTTTTTATTTTGCATTTTTTAATATATTATTAGACAAAATCTGGTTTGAGTTTTGGTTGCATGGACCGAGAACATACTTATTATATGGAATGGAAGCTACGTAGGTTGTCACGACATGCCATAACGTTTGATTCGTAAATTTCACAAAATTGTCTGGGCTCAAGTACAAACGAATATTTAAGGAATATACTCTATTATTTATATTAAAATGTAAGAAGGTTTCCAAAAAAAACAAATGTCAGAGAAATATATTTTGTAATATCAAATTACAAACATTGTTGTATTAATGATTTGAATTTATTATTGGTACAAAAAGTTTTGCATTATTAATTAATTAAAAATAAATCTAAATATAGTTTTAGAAAAATTAATTTCCATATTTCAATCATATATCCATCTATAACTTGATTTTAGGTCAATTTTTTTTTGTCATTAAAAATACTTAATTAATAAGAACACACATCCTATAAACATGAGTTTCATATCCCAAAAAAAAAAAAACACGTTAATATTTCTACATTTTTTTAAGTCTTTAAGATATGTTTTTATCAGACTAAACTCACATAAATATTTTTCTTAATCAAAGAAAAAAAAGTGTAATCTACATTAAGTTTGGAAAAAAGGATGAATTACATACATTTTAATTTAGATTATAATACATGGAATAAAAACAATTCATTAATTCATTTTTATACATTGAAAAATATTATAAAATGTAATTTAATCCATTTGATGAGAAGTTATTCAATTAATTTACTAATATTGTTTATGAATATATTTTTATATGTTTCTTATATTTAAAAGAAAATTTTTCTATTTGTATTTTATATAGTATTGAGGAAAAAATATATTATATTTGAAAAGTAATAAATGCTTTAATTATTTATAAAAATTAATTGAATAGATTTAATTAATCTATTTTTTGTTTGTAATTGATGAATTTATTATAAATAATGATTTAAAAATAAATTATTTATTTATACCTCCACACAAGGATATTATGATTCACTAAAAAAATTATTTAAAATGATGAGTGAATTTACTTAAATAATGAATGAAATTCTATAAATTTATAATGTTAATAAACTTTAATGAATAATTTAAAAAAATGTGTTAGAGAGATAATGTTGTCATATATAGATGGTGAAAATGAAAAGACTAACATAGATAGAGTGAGTGACAGAAGAGGGTAAACAATAGCAAATTTCTGATTCGATCTCGCCGAAATCTCTCAGATCTGAGCTTACGGTCGCCGGAGTCTATTCTCCGGAATCTAACTCTACCGTGGCCCGGTTTCCAAGGTTTCACTGCACCATCATCCGTATTAGCTTCTAAACAAAAGGTTTTGATTTCTCTTCAAATTCGGGGTAAATTTTCAATTTTTGTTGCCGCCATCGTTTTGTTTCGTCGTTTTGGAAGTGGGCTTCAGAGTTGAGACCCCAATTGGTGTCGTTCATTGATTTGGAGGGGGGAGGGTGCTGTTATAGTGTAAACGTTTAATTTGTTTCAGGTTTGGTTTGAAGTTTAAAGGTGGAATAGCTTAGCTGTTGTGTAAACCAACCAACACAGACAAGCATGGGAAGCCAAGACAATAACGGTTTTTCTCCACTTCATTCATGTCTTCTATCTGTTTGATTGTCTATAAAATTGTTCATTGAAACTTCCTGAGATGAGTCTCAACTTGAATGGATTGTTTTAATTCTTTAGATGAGTAATGCTACATACCCTGAAAATTTTGTTAGAATTCAACTATAATTTGATGGATTGCCGACTTTTTTCTAGCAAAACAAATTAGTTATATGGGATTAACCAGTCATAAATCATGCTAGATATGACATTTAAAACAGTTATTATAAGATTCAACAAACTTATCATACATGAGGATCTGTGATTTTGAGTGCATTCTACTTATTAAATTTGAAAGAATGGGTAAATTATTTTGTTATGCTTTGATTTTAAAAGTGTTTCTGAGTATTTTGGTCTATTTTTTGCAGCGTTGTCATCAAATTCATTTCTAGATTACAAATATGCTAAGGTGTTCGTTGCTGGTCACCGGGGTCTTGTTGGTGCGGCCATTGTCCGCAAGTTGACCCAACTTGGGTTCACTAATTTAGTCTTACGTTCTCATGCTCAGCTTGATCTCACTCGACAATCTGATGTTGAGGCCTTCTTTGCCTCCGAGAAACCTGAATTTGTCATTGTAGCTGCAGCCAAAGTTGGTGGCATCCATGCCAACAATACCTACCCTGCTGATTTCATTGGTATCAACCTCCAAATCCAGACCAATGTCATTGATTCTGCTTATCGCAATGGAGCTAAGAAACTATTGTTTTTGGGTTCCTCTTGCATTTACCCCAAGTTTGCACCCCAACCGATTCCAGAAGATGCTTTGCTTACTGGACCCTTAGAGCCTACAAATGAATGGTATGCTATTGCCAAGATTGCTGGGATCAAAATGTGCCAAGCTTACAGAATTCAGTATAAGTGGGATGCAATTTCGGGAATGCCCACCAACTTATATGGACCATATGACAATTTTCACCCTGAGAATTCGCATGTGTTACCTGCTCTCATGAGAAGGTTTCACGAAGCAAAGGTCAAAGGAGCTAAGGAGGTGGTGGTGTGGGGCACGGGGAGTCCATTGAGGGAGTTCTTGCATGTTGACGATTTGGCTGATGCAGTTGTCTTCATGATGGAAAAGTATAGTGGACTGCAGCATTTGAATGTAGGGAGTGGAAAGGAGGTTACTATTAAGGAATTGGCTGAGTTGATGAAGGAAGTGGTGGGATTTGAGGGGGATCTTGTCTGGGATTCTACTAAGCCTGATGGAACTCCAAGGAAGCTGATGGATAGCTCCACACTTGCAAGCCTGGGTTGGACACCAAAAGTCTCCCTTAAGGATGGTCTTGTTGATACGTATAAATGGTACTTGGAAAACGTGAATCTATGATTCATCTGGTTAAGCAGAATGTGCCATGTCTAATTTTATAGGTTCTTGTCATTTCACTATGAAGAATTTTTTGGTTAAAATAATAATTATCCAGGGAACAGTACTTGACCAATTTTTCTGTACCAATTATGTGGAGTGAAATTGCAGTGTTTTTATTTGGTGTTTTCATTGTTACAAAGTAAAAACTTTGAACAGAGTTGTTATTTCACAATCATATTGCCTTTGTTCCAAATATGTATTTCCATTAGTAGTTTGTCGGGCTCTATCCGTTCCACACACTCCAAGTCATTGAATGTTGGTTATCAAATAAGTGTTATAAGTATTGCATGATGATTATTCAGCATAAATGCTAGTACTCCTTCAAGGCTTCTACAATAGAGTTCTTTGCGTAATTCTACTGTGTATCGTCCGTTGAAAGCTCTCTCATGAATGAGCATGTTCAGCCATGCAATCTAATTTAATAACTCTGGCAGTAGACAATCACATTTGGAATTATTTGTCCTCCTTTCAGTTGCTAGATAATTCTCAGCTGCTTATAGCTATGCATTCATGTTTCTTAAAGGTTAAAATATGGCCACAACTTGGTAAATGAGCTTTGGGGTTAACATTAATTTCGCACTTATTTACACACTCATTTCCATAGCATGATAGTATTTTTACCCTGTGAAATGTTCAAAATATCTACCCTTCCATCATAAAACCATCTAAAGTCATCACCATGTCATTGTGGACAGTCATCACCACGTCATTGTGGACAGTCATAACCGCTACAAGCAACCATTCAATGTGTGCACTGAATTTTGGGGATCACATTTATCATGGCAAATAAAAGCCATAGACTACAATGAATGGCCTTATTATCATTATTATTTTGTGTTTTTTTCTCTTTCGGTAACATGTGATTAACATGTTAAATTATTAATAAGAGAATCTCGAGTCCTCGTTGAGGCATTATGTTCTTGAAAATATTTTTATCATAACTCGAATCAGATGCTATATATTTTTGTTGGTTGTCACTTGCATTTATTTGTGCAGAGTTTTACAGCCAGAATCTGGTTCTTGGTTTAAGTCATTTTTGTAAAATACGGACATTGGTTAACAAATAACAAAGAAAAAACAACGCAGAAGCTAAAAAACGATTTCTCTGCTTTCCACTCATTTTCTGGGACATTATAGACAAGCGCATTTAACATGAAGACCCAAAAGCTGTGGTCAAAATGTTGATTGAGTTGAACCGTGAAGATTTACGGACACGGAAGAATGGACAACAACTATTTTCCTTTGTAATAATAGACCAGTTCCATTTTATACTTGGATTATTAAGAGTTCTTCAAAATATACTTCTAAGAGTCCGTTGATACCTTAACATTTAAAGGACAGCATAAAATTGAGGATTTTTTTACGAATTTGGTTTAATAATATTATTTATTTGTGAAAAAAAGTATATTTTAAAAAAATTATGAAAATTAAGATTTTTCTGATTTGGTGTAATTTTTTTTATTTGTGAAAACGAATATATTTTTAAAAATTAAAAAAATATACCTCATATTTAAAAATATCACTTCATTACAAAATTGATCTTTTCAAACGTAACTTTCCAATATTTAATTTATAAAAATTCTCATTTTTAACTTTTAAAAATAAATAATATTATAACAAAAATTAATTTAATTATTTTTAAATTACATCAAATTGTCAGCAAAATCTTAATTTTCATAATTTTAAAAAATATATTTATTTTCAAAAATTATTTATTTATTTTAATTAAAAAATATTTAAAATAATTTATGCTCTATTTCTTTTGAACTAAACAAATATTTATTTTAATCTTATTTTCAACATGTTTTTGTTTTCTTTTCTCTTTCACTTACCCCCTTTGATTTTTTTCCTTCATGTCTTTGCTCGGTACTCTTATCAATCTTTTATTTATGTAGAATTTGTTTGAATAAATTTATCCATAAACATTTATAGAAAATAATGATAAACAAATTTAACTTTAGTCCATGAATAAATAAAGGTTTAGTCCTGTTATGCGATACACTATGAATTTAGGTTGATCTAACCGTAAATCGATTCTTAAACGACCTTTGCAAAACTTTGAGACAGTCAAAATCAAGTATGACAAAGACGAAAAACACGGATCGATATCCTAAATTTATCTCCACCGTATTATTCACACCAGACATATACGGATAATGGATACTACTACCCTTAAAGTTAGAAAACTGACACAGCAACCAAAACATACAGACCCACTAAAGAGATGAGATCATTGAGATTCACTCCCCTCTTTTTGCTTGAACAAAAAGGTAAACGCTGATGGGGCTACGGCAACATAACACCAGGAGTCCAGCTTAAACCTAGGATTTTCTTATTAATCATGAATATTATTATTACTATTATTATTATCCCCAAACCATTCCATATTCTTTTATCATTGCAATTGGATATCCAAACCTTGATGTGGGAGATTAACTAGACAGATAAATATCTAAAGCATAAAGATTAACATAATTTGGAAGCCTGAAACTGCATTCCAGATTAAAAATGTATGAACAAATATATACGTTCCTTCTTCTATTTGGCATGATATGGTGACATATCAAGGAAAGGAAAAAGACCCTCAATCATCAAGCAATTTGCTCACAAGTGCAATAATGTTTCCTTTTCTTTTTCCTTGATTTAAAAAATGGTGTAGCATATATCATACACAGACCACAAAGCAAGATAAAATCCAGAAGTCGCAAGAACATAAACGGTGGCTACGAAGAAGCAGGATGCCACACACACCTACAAAACAAAGAAGCACAAGATCAAATCTATCAGAAAGGGCAGTTTAATATGTGAATCAAGAATTGTATGTTATAATGTGAAGCACTAAAATGCAAAGACTTAGCAGTTAACACTTCCAAAACATCCATTAGCTCAATGGCTCAGGCGATTATCCGACTTTGTTGTACCACATTACTTTCCATCGTACTTTAATATCAGTATATTGCATTCCTCCCCATAGGCAATTTGTGCATTTGATGCAATGTGTGGGCTTCAGCAGAGAAAGAATAGATTTATCTAAACTGTTGCTTAGTGGTTTCACACTGCACAGGATTTACCACAGCACATATTGGACAAAATGCAACATTGTTCTTCAATGTTGCCCTCTCACTGTGAAAATGAGATCAAATTGAATATATGCTGACCTAAATCTATATGCCACCCAATCCAAGCCCTGGCTAATGATCTAACTAACTTTCAGCAGACTTTCTCAGAAACTCTATCAAACTTCAAGAAGGTTAAGAAAAGTGTCATAACCAAATTCAACCACCAAATTAGTTGCATTGCAATATTATCTACATCTTTTAAACCACATATTCAAAGCTTTTTCTCCCAAGAATGTAGTAGATCACAGTCAACTTATAAAAAACGCATTAGAGGATAAGCTTCGCATATTGGCATGTTGACAGTATTTATATGACTTACTTTTTTAGTGAGACTAGTTAAATCTAATTTTCAAACACAACATTGTAGATATGTGTATCAACAAACAAAATATAAGAGAAATATGTAATTCATGTTAACTTTTAAAATCCAAGTGAAAGTAAGCAGGATAGAAATAAAATACTTAATTTTCAAAACCTCGCTCCCAGGTAGACTAGGCATAACTCTTGAACTCATGTGTTGAAGCCATATCACATGCCTAATAACACATAACATATATCTAGATCCCAGAACATAAAACCAATCATCAATCGCATGTTGCTTAAAAAAACAGTGGAACTGGAATTACAATTGAACTAATATGTAAAACCCATCATTCTCAAAGATGACAGACAGATACAATACAACTAACAAGAAAATAGGACGTAAAACTCACAAGCCAGAAAAATTTGAGTTACTTGATATAAAACACAACAATCAAAATAGGAAGAAATAAGGCACGCATTTCAAAAGCCCAAGCCTCATGTTTTTCTATTAGATAATAAATGTGGCCTGAAAAGTGCAATATCACTAACGGCATGAATTGTCCAGAGATTAGGATAAAATCACCTTTCAGAATTTTGGACATGCAATCAAATTTAGTGTGCACACCCACTAGAATCTTTTTCCAAATCGTCAGACTCAGAATCACTTGCATTATAACCTGTAAAAAATGCACCGCAACAAAATTTGTCACACTAAATTACAAGGGAAAACAGAGATAATATTATGCTAGCAAAGGGAGGATGTACCTGGAGGTTTACGGCCAACTCTCCAGACAGAAGATCTAACCCTCGACGCTTTAGTCAGCCAAAGTCTTCCCTTCATTTCCAAACCAATAACATCAGCCTTGGAAACAAGAGAAAATGACGAACAAGTACATCTACATTCCACACATCATTCATAATTACACTATTGCTCTTTGTATTTTATTAATCGTCCATAGTAATCCATATTTTGCGATACAAACTCTTTACATACATTTCTGCAATCATTTTTGTGTACTACACATTTAAACATTAAAATTGAAAAACACAAAAGATTGAGTTTCAACACTAATAAAAGAAGAAAGACTGACCTCACAGGCTAAAAAGACTATTCAATTTGATAGAACTTCTTGCACTGCTACTCTAGACACATGTACATAGGAATACAAGCATGATAAAGGTGTGTGTGTGTGTTAAAATGTACATGTTTTAGGATCATAGAAAGAGCTAAAACGCTTACTTGCATTAAGAATCAGCATAAATTAAACTCCAATTCTGACTGAAGTACAACCCCGGAAACAGATAACTTTTGCCACAAACAACAAACCAATCCCAATCCAATGAAAGCTCAATGAAGTAAAGTGAATCCAAGGAAAACAACAACAAGTAAATCAAAGCAACACACCTTCTGACCATCTTTGGGAATACCATAGCCATGATAGTACATCTGACCCACCAAGACCTGCATGTTGATATCACCCGCCTTAGCCTCCTTGAGAGTGTCCTTGAACCACCGCTGCACACAATCTGCCACTACATCCGACAGTGGTACACGCCCCGTGCTCTCCATGCCTCTGCTTCAAAAATGGGGTTTTTTTCTTCCTTCGTATCTGAGACGAAAAAAATCAACAGGGGTTAATGAAAAAGGGTTAATTTCCCAGAATTCTTTTAAAAATACAAAATCAAGGGTAGGTTTCAGATTGAACTGGAACACTTAGAAAATCAAACTGCAAAAGGGGTTGCAAGGTTGGTACCTTTTATGCTGTTGGTAATGCTGTGTGAAGATGATGAAAGAAGAATTAAGAAGGGGTTAGAAGTTTCAAGAGACGAAAATAGAACAGCTACCAGGCGGCGGCGTTCGGAGCTGTGTTCTCTCCAACAATGTTCTTGTTACTTGTCTACTGTTTTATATTTTAACATTAAAAATAATGATTACTACAATAAAGTATAACAACTCTTAAATATAAAAATATAACAGTATTAATTTTCTACCTTTTAAAATTAGTTTATATTATATATAATTAAATCTATATTTTATAATATTTTTCAATCAAACTTTAAATAAAAGTGAAATATCTATTTTTTACGCAAACATCATATTCTAAGTGTGTTAATTGATATAATGGTTAAAAAGTGTAATATAATAATAATAATAATAATAATAATAATAATAATAATAATGAAAACATACTTTTTATAAAAAATAATAAAATAAATTAATAAATAGTTTAAGGATAAAATTGATATATTAAGTCAGAAGCTAGTGTTTTTAAAAATACCATTTTAACTAGTATCCAAAAACATTATTTGTCAAACAATACTAACAAAATTAATAAGCATATTTTCAATTCTCTGAAATTTGAAATAAAAAATAAGACCATTTAAGGAACTTTTCCTATAACATAATTTCAACGTTATTTCCTGGTGTAATGAAAGAGGTAACAATAAATATGACACATATAAAACTCAAATTCTTTAACAACGTGCTTTTATATGAAATTGCCCAAGTAATCTCTGTATCTATGTGAATGTATCTCGATGAATAAAATGTTCCATATTGGTAAGTACTAGACACCATCTGAACAAAATTCTCTGAATTGAAGGGAGGCACAAAAGCAAGTGAGTAAGAAGAATCAAATGCATATCACCATCACATAAGTCAAATGCATATAAATAAACATGTTAGGGTAAGTTCCTTAACACAAGCATTCTAAGCCAAGTTATTCTTAACAACAAAATAAGGCATGCAAAACAATGTCATATTCTAACGGCCATGCAATGCAATATGTGTTGACTCAATTCCATGGAAATTCATAAATAAGTGAGCAATCAATTTAAATGTATCTATAAAATGCAATCTAATAATTATAAAAAGCCACCAAGGCAATATGTATCATAAACCATTGAAGTGACAACTGTAACTACGGTTGAAGCAAACTACTTGATATCATGAAGATAGACATAGGTTATTTAATTATGTGCCACTTTCAAATTTTAAGTTATTTTAATTAAATTTAACATCTATGAAATAATACTATAAAATTAAAACTCGAATAACAATTTTTTTTTCACAAAAATTTATTAAACTTAGAAAATTCACAATTAATTCAAATAAACTTGTTTTGACTTCAAATTTAAAAAAAAAAATCATTTCAAGTAAAATGACAAATTTAACTCCAATAGTGAATAAAATACTAAGTGAATATTATTTTGTCCATAGCATAAATATAAAATTTTATGAATTGTTTATTATTTTATATTAAAAGAAAAAAAAACTATGTTTGACTATTAAACAATTTATATTGCTATCTAATCACAAAGTATTATATACAAAAGTTTGTCGACTTTTAAATAACTATCTTAAAAATCATAGTAATAATAATAATAATTTCTAATTGGTTGATGGGATAAATTGTTTTAAATTAATAACACAAAATCATTAAACTCTATAACAAAAGGCTAATACTGTACATAAAATAAAGTGTATTTTACAAACACAGAGCAAACATAGATGAACTACATGATACGAGAGAATTATGGTAAAACCCCTACATACCGGATTACAAAATTGATCAATCAAAGAAATATAACAAGCACAAAAACAAATATACACGTTCTTCTTATAAGAGGAGAAAAAAAGAATTTGTTGATGCTGTTTGGTACTGCACTTGCACGCTGAGCCTGAATCTGAATGAAGTGAGTTTCACCTCCGAAAAAGGCTCTGGCTCTGACTAGGGAGGGAACATGTGTTATCTAGAGTATCCTAGAGCATCATATATGAATATAGTGCAGGATAAAGAATCTTTTGTATGACTGTATAACGTAGTTTTCCTATTCATTACCGGGGAGAATGAGTCGTTACAGTGTTTAAATTCATGAATCACTCCAACTATCTGCATCGTCATCTTCATCACTTCCAGCCAATGCCTAATTCAATAATTAAAATTAGGTTAGTTAGTTGGTGCTGGGAGAAGGGGTTGAGGAGCAAACACTTGTTACGGTAAACAGAGTGAGAGATAGACCTGACGAATTGCATTTGCTTTTTCCAGGATGGCAGCAACCCTCAAGTTCGTTTTCGGACCCTGGATGCTGGGTTGTCGGTTAACCGCAGCAGGCCTCAAGTTGAAGGACTGACAAAAAATGTATATACATTTAAAATTTTAATCACAAGAAACAAATGAACAGCATGAATAATAAGATAAACTTTGCTAGCTCTAACCTTCGTTCTTATCATTTCTAACAGTGAGTCTCTTTCATCACCCTTTGGTGCTCTGGGGGGCATAACCCGTTCAGTGACCTTCCTCAGCTGCAGTGGTTCAAAGGCAGTGTGTCATGCAAGAATTTTAAGACTACATAAAGGATATGAGAACAAGAAAACTGTCATTACCCTGCTTTTGTCTAGAGCAGCAACAGGATCAATTATAGGATCTTGGGGGAGAGGACGCTTATTCTTTGGTTTTCCATCTAGCATCTTAGTATCACGCTCGGATGCTTGGGGAAACGCCATTTTTCCCTCTGAAGGCGGCAGATTGTGATTGGTCTGCTCAATTCCTGGACTCGGAGGCGACATGGGTGAGATTGAAGTATCTTCTTGTATCCTCTCTTCCAGATTAATTGAAGACTGCTTAGGAATTTCAACTTCTAAACTAGTCTCTTCCCTCAACTGACTTGAAGGTTGTGTTAGTTTCTCTTTTGGAGGAACGGGATCATCTGCAGAAACAGGACATTCTTCAGGTAGCACCAAATCCATTTTAACTTCTAAGCTGGCAATGGGATCAGCCCCAGAAATAGCACACACATCAGGCAGTGTTGATGAGTATGAACTAGAATTGAATGCCATTTCTCCCTCCGAAGCAACAACATATCCAAGTGGAGGCTTGTCCTGTAATGTTAAGAAAGGGTTCTGTATCTGGCTTTGCTCTGGAACCAGGAAATTATATTGACCATTTGGTTCATTTAACATTACAGGAAATTGAAAAGGAATAGCAACAGGATAATCTGAAATTCCCACAGAAACCCCAGAACAATGTTGATGCCTATTGCTTTCCATAGCCATGGCAGGTAAAAATAGATCCTGATATGACTGGCTCTCTTTTTCAGAAGTTGATAAACCAAAATGAGACTTGTCATCAGGTTTATTTGGCTGTGTTGATAGGAGTGAGGCTAGACTTACTTCTCTCTCTGTAACTAGGAAACCATTTTGAATCTTGCCCGTTCTCCATTGCATTGGTGGTAGCGGGGGCATAGGTGGCATCTCCTCGAGATTGTTTTTAGTTGCCTTAAGTAATAAGTCATAAATAAGTGGTTTTGGTGGATCCATGACATGTTTTGTTGGGCTAATTCGTTGATCAGATGACCTTTGAGAGTTTAGATCCAAACAAACAGGCAATGTTTTCAGGTCATTGATCGAAGAGCTATATTGAATTTTCTCCCTAAGAGATGAATGCTGATTATTATTCCACATTTCAGAATCGGAAGGATCAAATGGAACTGATCTATTCATGTTTGACGGAAATCCAGTCGAAGCAATAACTACTTGATCCACTACCCTCTGGGCTGCTAATTCTGTCGAAAATTCTCTACTATCTGCCTCATTGACTTTCGTCTCTTTCTGATGAGGATCTGCAAAAATAGAAAGAGATTCTTCCAACTTCGTTAGATTACTCATTGAAGATGATATTATATCTGAAGATGGATGTTCAATATGACCATCGTCTTCAACTAGATCCAAACTGCAGGTTGATCCATTTGTTTCGTGACCACCCAATATCCTTGGCACCTCTTTGAAATTTCCTTGCTGATCAGGATGCAGAACGTCAATTTCTGCAAAATCTGGTTTGTTTCCGTGTGTAAAATCAGCGCATAGCTCCTCTGTAAAACAACACTTTGGTGTAGTCTCCGCAACAGGAAACAGATCTTCTGAGTTCAGCTTGGTAGCTATGATATCATCCTCATATTTGAAATCTCGGCCATCAAGCAATAGCTTAGTACCTGGATTCAGGTCTACTTCCACAGATAGGCAAGTCGGATCGTCCCCATGAATATCAACATCTTCACAAACCAACATTTCAGAAGAGTATTCATTGAGAGATTCTTCCTGCAAAACTTCAATCTCAGAAGGATCACCACATTCACCTTCATGAGCTAAGTTTAATTCATTAGAAACTTGTAATAGAGCATTAGAATGGCCATAAGGATCACAGACATTCAAATTGTTCAAAGGATTGTTATCACAAGAAACCACTGGGCAAGCATCATCTCTTATTAGGTAGAGAGCATCGGGTCTGGCGACTATAGATTCAACAAGGCACTCCTTTTCTTCATCATCTTCTATTCTTAAATGAACTTCAGCAGGGTCATATGGTGTTTCATCTGAGTGACTCTGTGCAGGTAGGGACGCTAGGTAGGCAGCTCCAAGATCGTAAGACACCAATGAATGTTCAGAATCTATCAGACCAGAAGAGACTGGTATAGAATCAGAAATCACTTCACCCTGAACATGAGCATCACCATGCATGACAAACTCGCGACAATTAGTCCTTTGCAACTCAAAAGTTGGGGGAAGCATGTTGGATGGCATACTTTCAATCTGCGATTTGGAGTTTCCCATAGTTGGAAAATCTGAAAGCCGTACCTGTAGTTCTGAATGCTCTGCATTTCTAACTCTTCTGAATGAACTATTATCATCGGATGCCCAGGAGGTTCCTGTTGAAGGAGAATCTAACGACAGACCTTGTCCTTCATTATTCTCTCCAATTCTATCTTGCTCAAATGAACTAATTTCTTCAGAAGTTGAAGAGTCTCCAAATGATTGAGAATCTGAAAACTGAGCTTGCATTTGAGATTCTCCTTTGCCATTTAAATCAGTTAAATTTTGAATATTTAATAAGTTTTTCATAGGTCCATACTCATTATCTGTTTCCAATTCAGACTCCATGGTAGCTAATGCATCCATATAATCATCAACCTCGCTAGTCACATCAGAAGAGTGGTAGCTATCTAAGCTACATTCTCTTTTATTTTGTTCATCAAACACCAATTCTGCTTCATCAATTACCTTTAGATAAGTTGAAGACATTTCCTGTGTTAAACCACCAGAGACTTGTTCATTCACCTCCACAATATGTGGATCTGTTTCCCTATCCATTTCTGTGTAGGAATTCAGTTCTAGTTCCGGCTCATTTGGTGTTGAACACATGTTTTCATTTCCCAAAGACCTATTCAACGGAGTTATGCTACTGACTTCAAGAGTTTTAATCCCACTTTCAGTGTCATCTAATGCCAATTTCCCAGGCTGTGGAATGATTGACGTTTCACAAACCAGTTTATGATCAGGTGAGGGGATTTCCAGAATTTTCTCCATGTAACTTTTTCCAGATTTTTCTTCAACTGCAGATCCATTCAATTGTTTATTTTTCAACTTCACTAGTCGAGCAGGGTCCCTACAAGCATTCTCAATACGCTCCTCGAGTAACAACTCATGCAATCTGCAATAATGGAAATGGATCGAGTTTGAGTCACTAAATAACTATTTAAAGACCTTGCATCTCTAAAACCAGAAGAATAATTAATGCACCAGAATAAAATAATTGGAGCTCACTTTGCATGTGATGATACAACTTCAGGGGTTTCACCATTCCTCAGTCGTGTTCCTTTCTTTTGCTGGATACCAAAAAACTAAATATATTATGTACTCAAAGTTGCAAATATTCAACTTTCCATTGCATAAAATTGTTTTGGGTGCCATTTAGATCAATTTTCCAGAAAATTGCGAGATTTAAGTTGCACAATCAGTTTTAATACCTTAATTTTACGAATTTTATTTTCCCTTTGAACTTCTGCTGATGCTGTTCCAGAGGAAGCAGACTTCACTGTAAAGAACGATGGATCGGTATAACGCTTCAGACATGCCCCAGCCCCAGCCACATCAAACCTTTCACGGCCAAAAGAAAAAACACAAGCTTCAAATATTTATAACAGAAGTTACAAAATATTGTCATAATCTTCTATTTTTTTTTTAAAACCGTGTTCTGAGAATCAGGTTACCATACTTGTCCAGAAGGAACAATCTTGGAGGACCACGGCATTCTTCATATGAATCCATTATAAATCGAGGTAAGTCTCCGCGAGTAACAAGATTCTGTTCAAACCGAAGATTAGGATGCCATTCAATCCCTGCAATGCAAAAGCATGTTAAAATCTGTCAAGTGAACATTATCACCAATCGGTGAATAATGCAGACACAAACAGTAATCAAAAGGTCTCTACTGATTAATATAACCTCCATTTGTATAGATTGATGAATGATGTGTTTGTGACAAAAAAGCTTTATCAAGTGCTGGAACTTCAGCCTCAAGCTGTTGAACACGAGATATAAGACTGTGACCTCTTGCCGCAGTAGCCAATACCTCTTCATGTAAGTCATGGAACATCTCAGCAGCAAATCTAACCCATAAAGTACAGTTAAATGCAGAAATATTACAATAGTAGAATTATATGTTAATACGTTACAAGTTGATGTGGACTACAAAATGGAATTAATTCTTAATAATGAAATTGCAAAGAAAAAAATATGCCAGGATTAGTCCAACTATTGTGACATGCATAAATTTCCCTGCCAGAAGCATTTTAATAAAATCCACAATATTAAGTTCCTGTTTGATAATTGTCCTTAAAATGTTTTTTTTTAAAAAAAAAAAAACACTTAAAAAAGTCTCTTAAGGTAGCTTATTTTCAAAAACTATTTTTTCTGACTCTATTTTCAATTTAATTGTTTTCAAAACTGAAAAACATAATTATTTATAGGCTGTCTCGATTTTCCCTTTTGTTTTTTTAATTCTGTGAACAATGAAACAGTTAGCTTTGTTTTGAGATAAATTTATGAAGCAAATTTTTATTTGTTTTCTCTTCTCTTAAATGTTAAATATAAGTAATTTAGTGCCTTTATTTTTTAAAATATTTCAACGTGGTCCCAAAATTTTTAAAATTTTCAATTTAGATATGAATATTGAAATTGATGACAATTTTCGACTACCGTTATTTATGTTTTAACTCCGTTATATTATATGCTTAGTTGGAGTATCAGTTTTGATGTGGTTAGGTGATTGGTTATAGTTACGTGTCAGATTTGCCACATCACATTAAAATTGCAGGAAGAAAGAAATAGAGGTCGCGGATGTGTTTAGGGTATAATCAATTGAGAGTTTGTGCCATCTTGTCGACGATGGTCACTTATCACCGCTCCTCTCTTGTCATCGTCCTTCCTTCGTTGTCACAGATAGTCTCTCACGTACTTGACTTCGCGCGTCGTCACAGGCCCCCCTTCCCTCGTCGTCGGAAATAACTCGCTCCCTCGATGTCGTCGTTACAAACCCTAAATGGAACCAACCTCCTCCTCCTTCGCCACAATCAATCTCACACACGACGGCGATTGGTACCCTAAACTCTCACTGTCGTCACAAATGGAACTCCCACCTCCCCTGTTGTTGCAGATCCTCTCACTTTCACTCACCCATTTACACAAACTCTCAATTGTTCAAATTCTAAACACATCCGCAACCCTATTATTTTCTTCCTTCAATTTTAATGTGACGTGACAAGTCTGCCACGTAACTATAACCAATCATTAACCACGTCAGAACGGATATTACACTCCAACTATACATCTTTTAAAACAAACATATAACTGTAGTCCAAAATTAAAATCAATTTCAATATTCATGTTTAAATTAAAAATTTTAAAAATTTTGGGACCACATTGAAACATTTTAATAAATAAAGGGACTAAATTACCTATTTAACCTCTCTTAAATGATTTTTAAAGTAATATTAATATTATCAAACAGGTTTTTCTTATTCTTATTTTGTTCCTAAAAACAGTTTTTCAAAACTATTTTACGGAACAACTTTTTAAAAATAAAAAACAAAACACAATCCAGGCCTTAAGCCATCTGGGCTCAGTTCGGGTGGTTGCTGATTGTAGATGCTAAGATTGACCCTTCATTCCTTAACACTCACTCATCATCCATCAAAGGAAAAACCACAACATCCGTAATGCTAGTCAGCTTAGCATTTTTTTCCTCCAGTGATTTTAAAAAAAAATCTTTTAATACCCAAAAAGCATCGTTCAATCTACGCTCCATTCAATTAAACATCTACTTAACAAACCCTTCAGCATCTTTCCATTCTCAACCCAGAAATTAAAACAATCTATGCACGCCTTTTCTTCTTCCTTTCATCCTCTCGAAAAAGTGGCTACGTACAAAGCAAAAAGAACCAAAAGCAAACGAAAAATCAAGGAAAAAACGACAAGTTGAAACCAAAACGGAAACAAAATTCTTAATCTAATCTAATCTAATGGATCAGACCCGACTACTAAAACACACGATACAAAAATCAAGCAAAACAACAAAATATTTCAAAAAGCAGAGAAAAAAATCGATTCATCCACCTACTCCATCTGTCGAACAAACTAACAAAAGAAACAAAAAATTCGCTGAATCAAAGCTCATTCCTCTAACAAACTCCATCATCAACAACTTAACAACAATTAAATTTAAAATGCTGCGTTAATCAAAAACTTTATTTCTCCAAACTCAGCAACATTCATTTTAAACTCAGCTCGATCAAGGAAACCTTGAGCGCAACTAGAATTGCTTAACCGCGCCACGACGGAAGCGATTACGGAGAGAGAAATTAGAGATAGAAAGTGAACTGACTGAGCGAGGTCGCCAAGCTGGCGGAGAAAGCCGACGAGTCCGGCCATTGCAACGGCTTCGAGAAGCGCTTCGGAGTCGTCACTATCGGCGGCGCGGTGCAGCTCCGGATTCGTCAGAGCGTGTACGCTCCGAATGTGGTACCTGCAGAGTGGCATTTTCCGAGATTCTAGTCCCGGTCCGGTTTCTATGTGCCGGTGGCGTTTTCTGATCTCCGCTCCGGTGACGCTGCGTTTTCCGGTAGAAATGGAAGAAAGAAAGAGGAGAGAGAGTGTTCCGTTTTTTTTTTTTACATATTTTATATTGAATGAATAATTATACATAGGGTGGAATGCCTGTGAGATAGAGACGTGAAGACCATGACTGTGTCTGTTGTGTGTGGGAGTCATATATTTATTATTTTGCTGCGAAACGGTTCAAAATACAGTTAAAGATACTTTATTTGTATTTCCCACCCCATTTACTCACTCCCTACGTACTTTTAGAATTTAATAGAGTTTAATTGTTGAATTAATATACCCATGCCTAAGTAAATAAAAAATACTACATCAATAGCAAATTTAAATTAAAAAAAAAGAGTGGGTGATGTAACAGTAACAGTGCTATCACCTTTTCTTTAATCTTTTAAATGGCGCGCATTGTGGCACTTATGATGGTGGGTGGTATTGGATCATGGTGCTTTGGATTTTCTCATAAACCTAATAATAATTAATATGTGTAATTACTAAACATGAGGTTTGGGATTACAAGACTAATCTTGACTTACTGTGCAAATCCAAGACTAATTCCTGTACACTTCTGCTACATTTGCTTGCAAGTAAGACAGAAACTGTTAATCCAATTTTAAGAAATAAGAAATGTTAATATTAAGAAATACGTATGATATTCTAAAAATTGAAATAAATTATAAGTAGTACAAATACTAGAAAAAAATATTTTGCTTGGATTATATATTTTGAATGTAGTGTGCATTGTTTTTACAGTATATATACACAATTTTATTGCATGGAAAATAAATACATTTGACCTTTTTTTCTTATAAAATTTTATTTTAAGTAAAGTTGAAGATAAGTATTAATTATTAACGAACACAATTTTGAAAGATATGAATAAATAAACGAGTACTATAGAATGGTATATTCCACTTTCCACATCAAAAGGAAGACTCTTTTTTTTTTTTTTAGCAAAGAGGGGACAATGTTAGAATTTGGGGTGTACCTGATTGTGACTCTAATTTATTATTACCATTATTTATAATTTTATTATTATGGAATTTGTCTATTCGTTAATGTTCCCAACTTCTATTTGTTTTTATTGAAGAGACAAGTTGGCAAACATAAGTTGCCTTTTGAAAAACGTAAATTACAAAATGTTGTTTATTTTCAAAACATTTTTTAAATATGAGACTTTTTAATTCAGTATATATTATAAGTGGCGATATTTTATCAGTTAAATAAGATTATTTATATTATTAAATTTTACAATTGAAATCTTTTGACATTCAAATATTTTTATTTAATTTCAGTTAATTAATTCATTAATTAATAATTTTATTTTCAGATTGGGAGCCAACATAATTATATTAGAATAGTTAAATATTTAAGATTAATTATATTAAAATAGTTAAACATCTTAATTTAGTTTCATTGAAACCGAGAATTAAAAAAGATTAAAAAGGGATAAAGATAATGTAATTTATGGATAGAAAAATTCCAAGTAAATATGATTACAGAAAGAGTGCGTTTGTTAAGGAAGAGCTTTTTGACAAGGTCGTTTGATCAGACATGGGAATTCGGCGTCCGTGTGGACCCAATGGGACATAGTCCGCATGGAATTATGGAAATCACTTTTTTCTTTTTTTTTTCCTTTTTCATGTTCAAAGTGTTATTTATTACTCTCTCTCTCTCTCGGCCATATTAACAATGAGAAAATAATAATGAAAAGTAAACAATAAACAAATTACTTATAAAAGCTATAAAATGTAATCTTATTAATTTTGATGCTTAATTAACAAGTGACTTGATCCAATTTGTATTTGTGCAAACCCTTCAATTGTAAGCTTTTGGAGCACTACTCCATCAAAATGGGGGGTGTTTAATAATAGGTTTAGGAGAAGCCTCAATCACGGAAGAGGGAGGGTGTGTCCCAGTTTTAATGCTTCATCATATGGGACCATCCACTCCTGTTAATTGCATATTTTCCTCTATCATAACCTTTTGCTGTATCACATGATTATATATGTTACAACTCACATCACAGATAAATGTTTAAAAAACATATAATGAATATAACGTTTTGTTCAAGTTGACACATAACAAAATTACACCCTTTATAGTTTTTCTTCTTATTCATTGGAAGTAGAAAGCATAACCTTGTATATATATATATATATATATATATTGAATGGAAGTGCATACAATGATGTAAACTTTGCTTGAAAGCTTTGGGAAGTGGGGGCAAGCAATTGTGGAACTTTATTCAATTTTAAGAATGAAGATCACCCTCAACAAACGTTTTAGACAGAGCAAAGGCACATCATCAAGACATCAACATGTTGGTTGATTAATTAATGTTTGTATGTATATACATGGTGGGGGAATTCAGTTGGCACCTTTTCTTCTTGTTAAGCTAACCCTATGCTTTTGGTTAGTTTCTTCTTTGACTCACATATAGTAATAGTTTTTTAGTGGATTTGGTTATGGAGTAACTACTCTCTTTCCCTCTTCTGTCCCACAAATCTCTGGTTGGTGACCTTCAATGTGGTGTTTTCACCTTCCCAAGACTGAATTGGTATTTTTGGACCCACCAACTGAACTACTCTTGTTATGTGTTACACAACTACTTTTGTTTCACCTTCACATGATTCTTTAACTTTTCAACTCTAAAATCATAAAATGTTAGAACTTAAGTTGATAAAGTCTGTGTAAAGGCGAGGTAAAATGAAAACTTATTATATGTTAGGTACAACTTTGATTGTCAATGAAACTACGTTTCAGTTGGAAAAAACGAGATTCTGCAAACTATTTTAGATGTGTGAGACTCAAACTATATTTTTCCATATTTATATTTACACTTCAAAATTTTTTTTACTGTACTGTACTGTATATCTAAACAAAACCAGTTCCTGTAACAGTAGTTTTTATGATGGGATAGAGACAGAAGAATTATACTAGAGCAACTATCAAGCAAGCAAGGAAATGGCAAAAATAATACTCATGGATACGAATGAGTTTTCTAGAAAAGGTCATGATCAACCATAGTTGAAGTAAAAGGCTAAAATCCGGAAACAGATTGAGTTGGTTTTGATTTGGAAGCAAGAAAACAAGTAGAAGGTAATGAAATTGATATTGAAAGTAAAGACTTAAAGCTTAGTTTATCTTAGTCACTGTACTAAAACAACACTCAATTCTTTGATTCCATTCTTCATTACCTTCTTAAAATCACAAAATTACTTCTATTAATTAGTGCAAATGAGAAAACTGCAACCTAATGTAGAAAGACATGTACTGAAAAATGCATGCAAGAAATCTGTTGTTAAAAATGAAATCCCAAAAGGGTTATTCTTCCATCTTTTATTTCAAAATATAAGTATAAAATTATCCACATTTCATCCTGAGTTATGTGATTCAAGAATACAATGGGATGATTTGTTTCTTCCCTTTCACGCATGCAGCATACAGCATGCATATATTTTTTATATTGCTCTGGACTTTTCTTCAGAGCATTTGGGCTTATGATCATGTCAATGTCCTAGCCCAATACTCTCAAAGTTAAAAACTGATCCACAAGGCCCAATACAAAAAATGTTTTCTTGGTACGCCAAACTCAATACAACCGTGAGGGAAACAATGGACCATTCCCCATGAATTCATTGGCAAGAACATTTCACAAGATTCGTCTTGGAAGCATCTCTCCCCTCTCATTAAAAAAAAAAAAAAAAAAAAAAACATTACTATAGTTTTTAAGTATTGTGAAGCCCATTAGTGCATCTTTGTTCAATTGATGCCCAAATTACTTTTTTTTTTCTCTAATGTACGAAAAAAAATTGTCTTTATTATCCAGTTTTAAATTAGTCCATAAAAACTTGAAAAAGATAAAAAAATTGACATTTTCTTTTTCATTTCCCTAATGTAGGAAAACTAGAAGCTTTGTTATCCTTATACTTGCCTCGGGTCCTCCAAGAGTTTTAAATGAAGCACATTTCAAAGACTAGGGTGATGGAAAGACTAGGTCACGCACCGCATGAAACACGACAAACTTTGAAAATGTATTTTCCGCTTAAAAGTCGTCGTGTTACAATATCTATCTTTCTTTACCTTGGTCGTGTTGTATTTTCCTGTCACGTATATCGTGGTACAAAATTATTAAAGTGACCGTGCTTGAGCACAATGTTTCTTCTTTATTCCTGTTGCCCTCAAGTTTTGGTCTTGGAACCCTTACAAATAGAAACAAAAGCATTTTAAATAAGAGCATAAGGGATAGTGTCATGTCACGTCCTTAGTGCAAGTTGGTGTCTTAAACATGACATGAAGATAATAAACAACTAAATAACAAAGCAAATAGGCCCAAGTGTGTAGTATATTTCTACTTTCTTTCGTTATCGTGTATAGTTTTCTATATAAACATACGTTTGGGACCAGAAGCGCAATACAGTAGCAGCGAATGGAAGCATTTGACAATGGTCTTTTGGCATGTACTTCATTTAATGGTGTATGGTCCCTCTCCTTTTGTGTTTTGGTCTCGTGATTTTCTTATACTATTCTTTGGTTTAATCACAATAGCTTTAATTATTTGCAATTTTAGAACTTATTAATTAACATATGATTCATGTGAACATAAATAATGATAAAAGTAGTTAGTATAAGTGGTTAGATACTTAGGTATATTAACCTACAATAGTAATATTGTTGGCAGTAAGAATTCAAGTTAATCCAATATATATATACATAAGAAATTCATTTATTCATAAATTGTTTAGTGTACAAAAAATATAAATATATTTTTATCATTAAAAACATGTTTGCAAACATATATATAAAAAAAGCATTTCATGTTATTAAAAATAGTTAAATATATATTTAGGATTTTTCATTCTTTGAAAAAAAATGTGGTTTTTAAAAGAAACAGAAAATGAAAAAAAAAAAAAGTTTCCTTAAATCATATAGCCAAACAGTCCCTAACACTGCAGGCAAAATTTTACTTGCAATTGCGATCCATTCACTGCGAGCGACTAATCTTGTCCGCCTAAAACCAATTTAACTAATGGCATTTAAACTTTCAAAAGATTAATTTAATACTTATTTAGTAATATTAAAAATCAATTTATTGTCAGATAAACACTATATTGAGATACCTAAAGTAGTAAAGAAGAAACAGATTTGTATAATACGTCTTTTATATATATATATATATATATATATATATATATATATATATACTGGTCTTGCAGTTGAAAGTCCACGTACTCACCATCGTGCAAACCCCTCTGCTTCCTCTTTGTCTCCCCTCTGCTCTCTCCACTCTCACCTCTCAACCATGATTGTGATGTCTGAGAAACCCCTTCAGCCAGTTCATCCACAGGTTTCAGACACCACTTTTTGTCCTTCTTCTAAAAGGTACTAAAAGTTTCTCTGTTTAGCTCTTTACACTTTGCAAATCATTTTTATTTTTTTGACAAAAAAAAAGAGTCTCCTCCACCCCATGATTTGCTAGTCCACAAGCTTCAATCTTGTTCATCTCAATGCACTTCTAAGGAGAGGCACCACATTTTTATAAAATGTACATTATTTTTAGCATGGTCTGTACATGGAATTGATGTTATTTTTGTTGAATTCAGTATTAAAATCTATTTAAAGAGTTAATCTCTCTCAATAAATGTTGTATGATTTGTGAGTAGAATTTCTGACATGGTGATACATGGAATTTATTTAATCATGTTAGATATTTTAGATATAAAAAAAAATGAGAAAACTTAAGCATATAATCTATTGTTATCTTTTTCTTGTTCAATGTTCTTATGTTAGATATTATTGTTATAGGTTGGAAGGCAAAATTGCTATTGTAACTGGGGGTGCTAGGGGCATTGGTGAAGCAACTGTGAGAGTTTTTGTGAAGCATGGTGCAAAGGTGGTGATTGCTGATGTTGAGGATGCAGCTGGAGCCATGCTTGCTGAAACACTATCTCCTTCAGCTACCTACGTCCACTGTGATGTTAGCTTGGAGAAGGAGGTTGAGAACTTGGTTAGTTCCACAATTTCTCGCTATGGACACCTTGACATCATGTTCAACAATGCTGGGGTGCTAGGGAACCAGTCCAATAACAAGAGCATAGTCAACTTTGACCCTAATGAGTTTGACCGAGTGATGAGTGTGAATGTGAAGGGTGTGGCTTTGGGGATCAAGCATGCTGCAAGAGTGATGATTCCAAGAGGAGTAGGGTGCATTATCTCAACTTCTAGTGTGGCTGGGCTCATGGGGGGGCTTGGACCACATGCTTACACAGCCTCAAAGCATGCCATAGTTGGGCTTACAAAGAACACTTCTTGTGAGTTGGGGAGGTATGGGATCAGGGTCAATTGCATTTCACCATTTGGGGTGGCTACTTCCATGCTTGTGAATGCATGGAGGGCTTGTGATGAAGAGGTTGATCATGAGGGCATCAATTTTGGGGTGCCTTTGCCAGAGGAAGTGGAGAAAATGGAGGAGTTTGTTAGAGGTCTTGCCAACTTGAAAGGACCAACTTTGAGGGCTCTGGACATTGCTGAGGCTGCACTTTATCTTGCTAGTGATGAATCCAAGTATGTTAGTGGCCATAATCTTGTTGTGGATGGTGGAGTCACTTCCTCAAAAAATTGTATTGGATTGTAATTTGTAACTTAAATTTCTTAGTATATTCATGTTTCTTGTTTTTCTTGATAGTTGATAGCCATCGCTGTAGGATCATGCAAATGTGTCAAGCTTATAAAAATTATTTTCAAATAAATAATTCGACATATATAGTTGCAGTTATTTTTTAAGCTAAATACTGTATCCATTGAAAGATTATCTATACATTCATTCAATCTACATGATAATGAGTTTGTTAACTCTTAAAAAAACTATATTAAAAATATCCATAATGATTTATGATTGGTTAATGCTAACATGCATACCTATCCGGTTCAATTTTTAAACTAAAATGTTTCTAGTAATACCGAAAATTTGGAGCAACAAAGACCGAAATTCAAAGACGAACAAATTTTTTATGAATGAGTTTAATATTTAGATATAGCACTTATGGTTAATAGTAATTTTATTGGTATTGAATTTATGGTATTTTTTTCTTAACTTAATAGAGCTGTGCATATTATTTAGTTGATTGACGGACTTTAAGTGTAAATTGAAATTTTACTTTTAAATAAGAATGAAAAAAAAAGATATAAGTGAGAGAAACCATAAATTTAGTTTTTTAATATTTTAACTTAAAATATTTTTATCACGGTATATTTTTGTGTATTTTAAAAAGTCTTTTAAAAATAGTCTTTATTAATAATATTTAATTGTGGCATTATTAGAGTTCATGGACAATATTTAATTATGGTATTAGAAAAATTAACTATGATATTAGAAATTTTTTTTTTTGTGATGGACAATATCTAATGCGTGGCTTTAGTCCGTCAACTATTTATTTTTGAGGGGTTATTATGTTCATATTACTAAGTGTATAATTCAAAGAGGCATTTCCAATTCCTTTTCATGCTTGACTCGGATAATTTATGATAGAGTGATTAAATCGGTGATTATGATAGAGTTATTAAATTGGTGAAATTATTCATATTAATTAATGGGTTGTATTTGACGAATTTCAAACAAACAAAGAACTATATGAAAAGAATAGGAGATAACTAGTTGGTGTGGTTAACATGGCATTAATTAAAAATATAGAATCAAGCCCATAAAAAAAAAATTGAATCAAGCGTTTATAATTATGACATATTAACTGACATATAAAATTATGTTATGTGTTTGATATAAATTTGCATCCACTATCAACAAAGTATTGCCATTTTTATTTGTTAAATACAATTATTTAAGAATATATGAATATACAATTATTTTTACACACTTAAAAAAATATTACTTGATATAATCTAATCGAGTTAAGAAAAAAATTTAAGAGTGGTGTTGAAACAAAAACAATATTAAGCATATAACAAGGGAGCATTAATTGGGTGGCACCCACTACACTTGCCTCATGCCCCAATTGATTTTGAATGATCCAAGATTTTGAGAGGGTGATTATAATAACATGCATGATTAGGAGCTTCATTAGTTTATGTTGAACCACCCAATTGTGTACTTGATAAAGTACAAACAAATTCATGGAAATGCAAAGTATTGTAATGAAGAATGATGTACCCTTTATCTTAGGGCAGTGTGGCTGGTTGACCTTATGAATCCCATTGTTTGGGAATCAAACACAAAACTTGATTATTTGAAAATGCGATACGACAGCCAAGAAAGCATGGGATTGTGAGGTTTTAAAAATTGTGAAGCTCAGGATCTTGCTCAAGATAATTATGACTCGTATCTTGTTTAGGTTTGCATCCTAATGCCGACCAACCAACTACTCCATAACCTTATGGTACCCAATTGTTTATCTTTATGTCGATTATATGTGTTTCTTTTCAGATAATAGCCTCGATTATCTGCATTTGCTTTCAATATTAAATTTGCTAATAAATAATTAGTTCATTTTAATAACCTTGTAGTAGACCAACACTTTACTGATCATGTGAAACTAGTAAAATTCTTAAAGTCTGATCTATTTTATAAACTAGTAAAATTAATTATGAAATACAAATATATAACAAGTAATTCGATCTAAAAAACGATTAAAGTTGGTGTGATTACTCTTAAGAATGAGAAAACAAAGTTGGATTTGATACTCACCAGATTGAATCGCGATTTACAAGTTAAAACACAGATTTCAAAATCATCAGGGTCTTGGAAACTGGGAAAACTGTGAAATATTCAACACAAACGCATTGTGAGGCATAATTTTTTTTCTTTTACTCTTCTCTTCCTCATGTGCTCCGATTGAGGGACCTAGCTACTAAATAGGACTACTTCTACCATGTAGCCTAGCTAATTATGTGGACATGAACTTATATTCCCACAATTTACTTCATTGCTGCACCAAAACACATTTACGTTATTTAGATATTGAAATAATGTAGGTATTATTGACATAAAATGATGATTTTTTTACCTCGATTAATAAATGATATAGATAATATAATTGCACACCAACTATATAAAAAATAGTCAATATGAAATATTATTCTTGAAAAGAATATATTAAATAAAGTAAATAATAATTTCGTATAAATTAGTTTTATATTTCATATGAAAAAATATATATTTCTGCAATGATTCGATGTTTGAATTATTAAAAGAATTTAAATATAAGAATGGTAAAAAAATATGTATGTAAAAAGAATAAAGTAATAATATTTATAAATATTCAGTTAGAATTATTTTAAATAATAATTTATATTAATTTTTATAATTAGATATATTTATTATATGTTATATTATAACATGTATTAATAAAAATACATTTTATTATATAATAGATATCATGAAATTTAGAATCTAATACGTAAAAATATGTCATAATTATATTAATTAAAAATCATAATTGATATAATTCTATGATGTTATAATAAAATATGTTATATTTTATATTATTTATTTATAATATATTTATTCAACAAGAAAAATAATTTGTTTAATATATATATATATATATTATATAAATTATTTTTATAACTAATTAGGTCAAATTTGTAATCTATGTTTTTTTAGTGAAAACTCTATTTCAATTTTTTTATTCTTATTATTTGAATCGAGAAGCATCATTTAGATTGAAGTTGAGATTTTGGGTTTAAAATGACATCATTAATTTTTGTGTGAAAAGAAATATTTTAAAATACAATTCCAACTTTTGTGTGTTTTCCTATCAAATTGTGAATATTTACATGAAAGAGTGAACAAAATTCTAAATAAAATTCTCTAATTTGAAGAGATGTGAGGCAGACCCACTTAAAAATTGTACAAATTAATGAATCTTTGTGGAAATAATAGAATATATTACAAGGAAGCTTGTGTTCGATTATATAACTTTTAAATTAGGTACTATATATGTGATTTGATATGATTGGAGGAGATAGGAAGCTTGAATGCTTTAGACATGCACAAAACATGTTTATCAAACTCGTGATTCAACTCTTGACTCGAATGAATTAACGAATCGAATAATCGGGTACGAATTAACTTGTAAGTAGACTCGTTTTAAAGTAGATTCAAAATTAAATTTGGTGAACTCGGTGGATTCTGAGTAAAATCGCATGTTAGAGGCGAGTCATTGAGTTTGAAGGAAAAACAAACTTGGATCTTCTTCGACTCTCTTCCTTTCTTCTCATAAGTTCAGATCTCGTTCCTTCCCCATTGTTCGTCATTGCTTATTGTTGTCGGTGGTCATCGTCGCATGTTTGTCCTTGGTCGTGCAGTGGTCAAGTGACGCTCGCTTGGGTCGTGCGCAGTTATTGCACAATGACCGCGCTCCTTAGAGTTGCTCACCGCTACTCACATCCCTCCGTATTAGATTGAAGAATTGAGGGATTTGAATTTTAGGGTTTCGAATAGATAAAAATATTTTAGACATTCAATATTTTTTATTATTATATTGCTACACAAATTTAATTAATTTTTTTTATTATTTTAATAATGAAAAATTAATATTATTATATTTATTATTAAATTTATATTTTTCATATAAAATTTACAAATCTACTTATCAAGTTTATCGACCTCTCACAAGTTTATATAGATTCTCAAATACGATAACCTTGCATAAAAGTGATTAAATCAAATCAAATTAATAATCCTTAGAATGATGGAACCTGCATCTTGAAAGGTCTTCTTGTCCATAATGTACAACTTGCAAATTAAGTGGAAAAAAGTGAAATAAATTTCTTTATAAATTAAAATTAACTTGTACATAAAATAATAAAAATACTATAAAATATATAGTTTTCCCCCACATATACCATACATTAGCCTTTTCACTTTCCAAACCAAAACAACAAAAATTGTGTCCACAAGTGGAGTGCAATGAATATATAATGCAGCTTCCATTAATTTGTGACATTTGAAATTGAATGGCAAGGTTGTAAGGTGACACTCATTAATTTATTGAGTGAAGAGTATGTGAAAGACATGAATAATGGTTTATAATTTGTTGCAACCACATCAACCATATCTCTTTCCTGATTTTTGTGCATTATTTCCCCCAACAAGGCAATGGACTCACTGAATTAATTAATTTGCTAAGTCCATTAGAGATGGCTTGTGTGTGTCCTACGGATTGCGTCTCTTCATGGCGAGCCTGTTTTTTTCAGACCAAAATAAAGTCATATTTCAAATAAATATTAGAGACTAAAAGATTTTTAAAATTGTCATAAAATATATTATCTTTTATGTCACTTTTTTTTTTCTATACATACCTTCTCCTAATATCAAGTAGGGTACTTGGATTGATCTCCTATTTATTTAGTATTGTTGGTACTATATTATTGTCTGGAATCACTATTTTTATTATATCATATATAACTTAAGATCTCTATATATTCTCGATTAATTACATAATGGTTCTATAATAAGATTTGAATGTAAGTTATATCTGTATAATTTGTTGAAATTATATGAAATTTTGATGAGATTTAAATCTATTAGGGTTTTATGGGCAAAATAACTTGGCCTATTACTTGAAATATGGATCCCAAGCTTAGGAATTGGGCATTGGGCTAAGGGCAGTGTTATGGTCAAACACTCATCAGAAGCTCCTTACACTGTTCTGGATAATAGGGTTCCATCATCAGATTACATTAAAACAGTGACCTACAAGATGTTCCAAGTGTTTATTCCAACCTCAAGCTTCCACTCACTTGTGTGTTTTCTTGCTTATATACAATTTTTAATATTTTAAATTTCAGTTAGGAATGGGTAAATGGTTTGAAAGAGTTTCAGTTCAAATTTTTTATAAGAGAAAAAAAACTTGCAACATTTTTTCAGTTAAATTTAACATAAAATTAATCTTTTAGAAAATGGTAATATGAAAGTGTTTATACAACTTAATTTAATCTATAAAAAAGTCTTTCAATTCATTAACTTAATTATTTTAGATATTTTTGTAATTAATTTACCTCAACATTCTTAGTTTTAACTTACAATAACTAAAATCAAGAAAAGCAATTTCCATGTGAAAGATCCAATTATATGCTTTGTTTCTCAAACAGAGAACTTAATAATGAAAAACATATTTTAATAAGAATTAAATATACTTTTTCATCTCCAAGCTATTGTTTGGATTTTTCGTTTGATGTCTAATCTTGTTTTGTCTTATGTGATTGAAAAGGTATTTGTATCGTGTGTTGTTACATTCAGACACATCATCTCATCTCCTAAAATACATGTAATAACTTTTTTAGAATCATAATTATTTTTTTTACAAGTATTTCAGAAACTTTTTGAAAGAGTCAAATTTTTTTGAAAGGATTAAAGAGAAAGTAAAAATGCTACAGGGTCAAAGGATAAGAAAATTTATTTTATTACAAAAAGCGAATTAGAAGACTTGGAAAGTGTGTGAATGGTGGGAGATGAGGTGTGGAAGGATAAGATGTACTATGCTAGCAGCTGGTACTTGATGGTTTGAATTTTGTGTGCAGTAAAAGTTAAAAAGTGTTTTTGCTTTTATCCTTGTTTTGAGTGTTGGAGTGATAGATTGAAGACAGGAAGAGTATATTTAATGAATGGGGTTGGTTCACTGTCACATTTCACACGCAGAGTACAGTGTTGTTGTGCATGATCAATTCAATTTGGATTTAGTTTTTGAGGCAGAGAGTGCAGGAAAGTGCCAGAAAGGTGTGGAAATTGGCCAAAACTTTGCAGACACGCAGAGGATTGCTTAAAGAAGATTTGATGTGTCCTTTGGATTCACCACATACGTGTCACTCAACATGCTCCTGTCTCTCACCCTTTTTCTACCCCATCCCTTCCTTTTACTTGAAAAGCACCATTTCTTACTTTAATATTTAATAAATATACCAATTTAATTTTATTATTTTATAATTTATTATATTCATATTTTGATTTTGACGATATTATAAATACAAATACCTAAATTTGTTTATGGAAATACTAATTTTATCAGGATCAAGAGTTAAAAACTCAAGTTTTAGGTTGCACAAGTTAAGCATTAACTTCCAATTCCCACTGGCAAGAGTTATATTTTCACTGGCGTTTTGGCTCTTGGTCATTTGGTGTGTGCAAATTCAGTGGAAAAGACAATGATGGGTTCAGAGGAAAGCAATGTTCCAAGCAAAGGTTCAAGGAGAAGAAGGGATCACTGTGATGCTGGAAGAGAAACAACTCATGCTTGGAGGTCACCACCACCATGTGTCACAGTCACAGAGACCATAGTGAAAGGTAACAACCACAACTTCAACAATGAAATTCATGTGTCAATATCGTCAGATGCACAATATTGTTACTACATGTTGGAGGCCATGCCTCAGCCAGGACCTACATGGTCCACGACAGGTCCTTGTGTATTGGCTGAGCCAACACCAACACCAACAACACCACCCTTTGAAGCCAGACAAGATTCTTCATGCACTTGGTGGGTGGGATGCCTTGAAGGTTTTGATGGCAATTTGACCACAGAGAAGTTGGATCCCCCATTTGAGGAAAATGCTGTGATGGAAAATTGTAAGGGGCTTGGTTATGAATCAACTCTTGTGGATGCAATAGATCTTGGCTACTGTTGTCCAGATGATTGGTTGGTGATTCCAACAATGGACCAGGATTTTGGAGACTTGGTCATGCCATAGGTATTTGCTTTTTTTTTTTTTTTGGTGTTTTGGAGAGCTTATTGCAGCAAATTTAATTATGTTTTTTTAAATATTTATAGATGATAATGTAAATTTTATAGTCCTTTTCTTTTTATTTTATTCCAACATATATTTTCTTCATTTCACTCTTTCCCAGTTTTTATCACAATTTTCATTTTCCAACCAACACAAAGGCTTCAATTGCTCCTTTGCACTTCAAATTTGTGAAGATGGAATGAGTTTGATGGGTGAGTTTTTTGGCAGGTTCTTATGAGTTTCAAAAGATCATATGTTTTATAACATATTTGATATGATATTTTTATGATTTGTAAATAATGCGAGGAATGTTTTAAATACACTCTTTCATTTCAATATTATATTTCTTTGTAAGTAGATTTTATGTGAGTGGGACTCGTTTAAATTAGTTGGACTAACTTGAAATTTATCTATAATAAAGAACATAATAGATAGAAAAAAAAAGAGTCATGTCAAAAATGTCTTGCTAATAATTAATCAGATTTTGTTGCTTTAAGATTTTGCAAATTATTTAATTTTTGGTAAATTCATTTTCATTCTAACGTTGAAGTATTCTAGTTCAATCGATCATTAAAATACAATTGTAGAATTCTATGCTTAAATAGTTGAGCTTTTTTTTTTTTTATGTTTTTCACTAGCATTTTAATTTCGGTCTCTAAGTTTAAAAAGCTGTTTTATAACTACTCAAGCCCAATTTATTTAAACGGATGAGGACAGGAAAATTCTGACATCAAACAGAAAAGAAGTGCTGGTGGCAAAGCCCAGAACCCAGAATTAACACACCCTATTCTTTATTTCTGTTCTTTAATCTCCAGAAAATTTTAATTAAGAAATAACAATAGATGAGTTATTTAGATGGATAAAAATAAGAGAAAAGTGGAGAATTTTCTCTCTTGTTTGAATGAGAAGGTAAATGGAAAATTTAAAAATTGTATATTTTTTCAAATAATAAAAAAATCAAATTTAACTAAAAATTATCTTTTGATAATTTTTTTTCTTAATTTTATGTTATAAAATTTTAATTAATTCTAAAAAATAAAACACAGATTTGCTATTAATTTCATGTTACTTAATGGAATTTTTTTTTAATATGTGATATCTATTAGTTTTCTATCTATGAACACAAATCGATCAAGACAGTGAGTTACAAATTTTATTCAAATCCAATCCAAACTTCGAGTCACAACATTGGTACAAATCCAATCCAACTTAATCAAAATTTTTGTTTCTTGGATTGGATAATGAATTTATGAATCCCATTCAACCCATCATTATATAATATAGTTTTAAATTTATTTTATTATTTATATACATTTTATAAAAGTAGAGATTAAAAAACACATGCATTATTTGATTTTTTTTTTTTAACTTTCTTATCTAAGCATTCCTTACAACATCTTAATGAAAAAAATCATTATAATTCTTAAATTACATTTACAATCTTAAATTTCCAAATTGTGGAGCTTCAACCGCAAACGCCATAGAAACATGATTGTAACTTATACCTGAATAATTTCAAAATTCCCGAAAAATTGTTCTTGTATTGTATCACCTCTACACCAAATTTTTAACACAAGATTTGATTTAGTTTGTTATAATACAATATTTAATCAAAATATATATACGTTTATATAAAAATACATATAATATAGATGTCGAAATAAAACCATTTTTCGTTTGGCTTTAAGGAAAATATAAATGTCAAAATGTAATACCTTTGTATTTATATATCGGAAAATGTGCTGAAATAAAATTTATGAAACAAAATCCCAATAAAAGATAGGATCCTTGCTCAAACAGAGAAAACAAATCCTAATAAAATCACCATAAGCCCCAGTAAAATCAAATCAAATGTTCAAGAATGTCTTTGGGCATAGTTTGTTCTAGTATCTCAAAAGATAAGACTTTTTATTTTCAACTCTAATATTCAAGTATATTCATATGTATAGTTGTTCATTAATTAAGTTGCAACTTCCATCTGACTTTTATGTATACCTTATTAATGTATTTATAATTTGAGAATCTAAACAATTATGTAGAAGTTAAATATATTAATACAAAATATTTACTTATTCATGTATGATTAGTTTATATCATCTAAGTTTATATGGATTAAACCATTGTTAAGTGTATGGTCAAAGGAATTCAAGTATACAATAAGCTAGCAACGTAAGTTTCCCTAATTAAGAGATCCAAGTGCAATTACTAGATTCTCATTTAATCAAATATCATGTCCAATTTAACTTCATTAAATTGGTTCTTGTTAGTAGGTCCACTCACCAAAATCTTACCTAAGTCTATTAGATATCTATCTCTCGAGTGGAAATATTAAATATCCACAATTTTGTTGTTACAATTATCAATTTTTAATTGGTTATTATTATTATTATTATCAAGTTATGACAAAAATAATAAAATGTATATAAAATTCAAATGGTCATCAAATTTTTTTTTTTCATAGAGTAAGTCAATGAAAAAGTCTTCCTCTTCTTATTCTCATGTGTTTCAAACTGCACCAGCTCTCTTATGTTATATGTCCCTAAAACATGGTAATAATCAAGTGGCGTGACACGATTCTTCTACACAATCAAGTTTCCGTGGATTGAAAACGATCCTTCTCCAAACTCATGTCACCTCAACACAGAGATATAGCTAGAATATAATGGAGTTTGGGAGCTATGCCATGACCTGCAATAAATATTCATTTCTAAGAGGATGATAGATTGGATTGGTTCTTAATTCTCATCCATGAGATTTTTTAGAGGTATTGCTGTTATGTCAATTAAACTACACTTTGTAAGTGGATTATGGCAATGCTATTCATTGATTAGGAGAATCTCCAAATTCTTCATGAGTGTCTTGTCTTCCCTAACCTTCGTATAATTGCAACTGAAAATTCAAAAGGTGTTGAATGGTCAAATAGTGTCCCTTTTGTGAGAATGGGAATGACACGCATCAATCATTTTTTCTGACTTAAATTTGTCTTTGAAAGAGAGTTGATTTAAGGGAGTAGAACGGAGGAGAAAGATACTAAAAAGTGGGTTATTTGAATTTAGGAAAAAAGAGTAGAAGATGAGTAACAATATTTAACGAGATGAAATTGAATAAAAAAATCAAAATAATAATTTAAATTATATAATAATCAAAATATTTTTACATTAATAAAAAATATAATATATATAAATTAAAATTGTGATATAATTTAATTTAACTTAATTAATTTATATTTTACATGAAATTATGAGATATATTAAAAATATAAAATATAAAAATAATTTGTATTTATTAATTACAAATCATGTATAAATTGTTATTTGAAGTACTAATTAAAAAATAAAATATAATGAAACAATTCATAATAAAAAATAAAATCAGTTACATGTTAAAAAAATGTATATTTAAATATAATTTTGAATTTATTATAATAAAAAATTATAAAATCACATATAACTATAACTATAATTATATATTATTAATATTAATTTATATATAATAAATATAATAATATTTTTTATTATAAAATCGCTTATGTATATTATATATTCAATTATACAAATTTATTTAATCCGTTAGATATTTTCAAAATTTTATAGTTCAGTATTTTATTTGTAAAACTATATTCAAAACATAATTACATGGTTATATATATAAAATAATTAACATAAGTTAATTTAAAATAAAAATTAAATAGAAATAAAATTGAATATAAATAATTAAAAATAACACAGAATAAAAAAAATAAGATTATATATTAATAAAAAAATAAATCTAAACTTATATATATATATATATATATACAATTATTAAGTTAAAAAATAAAATCTATAATATTATACATTATAGATAAAAAAATTATGAAATGAGATAATATATTTAAAGATAATATAGATAAGAAACATGACATAAATAACTTTTTATGGATTTCTTTTCATATAGGAAGAGAAAGTAAATATTTAAGTCCCACCAACTTTTTTTTTTTAAATCAACACAAATATTTTTGTCCATACATAAACTTTCTCTTCAAATTTGCACCTTATTTTTTTTTTATAAATAGTAAAAGTATGATCTAAACTTAAGATAAGTTCTGACACATTTGTTTATAGACACAAGTACATAATAATTAAAACTACCCAATTTAGAATTATTATTATAAATAAATTGACTTTTCTAACTTTTTTTTTTCATAAATACACTACCTAAATATTTTATCTTACGTGAGGTTTATTAACTCGGGTTTTAGTAACCTCTAAAAATGAACGTAAACTTTTTTTAAGTCCTTATATTTTTGTGTAAATTACAATTAAATTTGGTATATTTTCAATTTTTGCCGAGTAATTTCACTCTCTCATAAGTTCTTTTTCTCAACATAATACTTTTTACTATTGTTGCGTGCCTTTATTTAGCTTTAATCCTTGTTATCTAACATTTTCTTCTTCTTCATCTCTCATAACTCCTTCCTGCCCTTATCTCCCACAAGTCAGAAAAACTATTTTTAGTCATCTTTCTATTGTCTAAATCGTCATTTGTTCCCTTGTTTTGTCCTAATATAGAAATGTGATCTCCCCTAACAAACAACAAAATCTTAATGGAGATTTGAAAAATCCCTTGTCCACCGTAAAGACTGTTATGATATTCGACGATTCAAACAAAATCCTAAATCCCCAGATTAAAAAGGTTTGAAACATTTTCTTTTTTGCTTTTCTTTATATATGGATGTTTGTTGAACTTTCACAAACACATCTTATTTGTTCAAGTTTTATTTTGTTTAGGAAATTAAAAAGGGTGTTACCTTCATTTAGGTTTGGTGTTGTTGCAAGTATGATATGTTCAATTCTTTTTTATCTCGATAATCTTTATTAATTTATTGTATTTGATTATTGTGATATTAATATTTGGGAAAATGACTCTTAATTTATGACTTGGATAAAGTTATGAGAGCAATTCCTAAATTGAATATCATTTGAATAATCTATCTAATTCACACTAGTATTATAAATCAGAGTACTTACAACTAAAATAAAAGATGAGAAAAGAGAAATAAAATTGATAATACCGAAAAAAATTATAATATTCTCTTCAAATCTTAGGAGAAAATAATAATAATAATATCTTTTTTAAGAAATAAAAGAACTTAATTACTATGTAATACATTAGAAAAGAGGAGTTGGGGTGATTTACAAGGTAGACATTTGCTCCTTTTATAATAGAAAAAATAAGTACCAACATATAATTTCCGTGATGTGAGACTTCTCTTCTCACATTCTCTCAATTTTATTAAATTAATCAAATATTTAAAATACATTATTATTATCTTCCATGTTGTTATTTTGTAATAGACCTTCAGTAGGATTGTCTCTATATAAAATTATCACTACTAATCGTCTGTCAACATCTACTAGATTATTCTTCCTTTGTCCTGATGTACAAGGCAAGATTCCATGCAATGTGCAAGACACTCTGATTATCATAATACATAACAATTTGTTACTGCTTGTGTCCGAGTTCCTCCATTATTCTCTTAATCCAAATAGCTTTTTTATATGTCTGAGTGACTGTCATGTACTCAACATTTGTGATAGACAGAGCTACATTTTCTTATAATTTGGATAATTAGTTATTATCTCTCGAACAAAGGTAAATTTATCAAGACCACATGCAAAACTTGAACAAACATAGCATCTGACAACTAATTTTGATTCTCCTAGTTCTTCATATCAAACTTCCTAGCCAACTGTGCCTTCAAAACCTGGATTCGAACTTTGTTTGAGCCTACCACCATGACATCCACATACAACGACATAATGATAAAATCATTCTTATCAAATCTATTGTAGTACAATAATTCAAACTTAGTCTATTGAAATCAAGACTAATCATGAATAATCAAATCTCTTGTACTAACACATAGATACCCGGTTTAAACTAATAAAGATTGAAGATCTTGAACATTTGATGAAGTCAATTTATGGGTTAAGGGTTGTAGTCTTTAGTGAGTCTGCATCCATATTATGTAGGTATAATTTCCTATCCATTTCTACAACATTAGGTTCTATCAATTGAAAGAAATTAAAATGCCTCTAAAATCATTAATTACCAACGGATAGTTAATGACGGATATATTGTCATAAAAAAATGAGAGATTACTGACTGAAAATTACCGAGTAATTACCGAAAATTTTTTTCATCAATAAATTAACAATTAGTTACACGACGATATATCCATCGATAAATTAACAATTAGTTACCAACGGATATATACTGTTGGTAAATATTTAAAATATATAAATATATAAATATATTTGTATTTATATATTTTATATTTATATATTTACACATATATACATTTACTTGTAAATAAATATGATTTATTTATAAGTTATTATTGAAAAATCGTAATAGTTTAGTGCTTGGAGTATCAACTTCTAATTCTAAGGTACATTGGGATTTGAATCCTATTAATGAAAATCCTCTTAATTTGGTAATATTTACCGACAACACAATTGTCGACAGATTTTTTAATCTTAACTTAAGACGATTTAAGAAATGTTCTATCAATTTATTAATCAATTAACCTTTGAATTAATCGTTTAAAATCACTTAAGGAATTTTTGTTCAAATGTTTTAATTGATTAAATCACGGTTTTATCAGTTAAAATCACTTAAGAAGTTTTGGAAAATCTTCTCGCCATTATTTTAATTGATTAAAATATAAATTAATCGATTAAAATCTCTAAAGGATGTTTTGTATAATTGCTTTAATCGATTAAACCATATTTGTATCAGTTAAAATCTTTTTTGAAAATATTGTAGAACATTTTAATCGATTAAATGATATTTTAATCGGTTAAAATAGTTAGAATCAAGATTTTTTAATCGATTAAAAGACGAATTAACCGATTAATTCAACCAGTTTATTATAAAAAGTTTATATATATATATATATATATATATATATATATATATATATATATATATTTGATTCAACGCTTTAAAAATAATCTTCTAGAAATCATTCAAGTAATTAATAGAGATCGAAAAACACGCTATTTTCAGTGGAAATTTTTGAAGTTCTTTCTTAAGGCGTTTTGTATTATTACTTGTGAAGAAACTCATACTGCAATGAGATTTCTGCATCTGCATAACTGGGTTTGATTGTTCTAGTTTCTTCATTCTTTCATTTTTTTTTTGAATTTGTGTGGTCTTGGTGTTTAGAAGGTTGGACATTGTTTTCTACAGTTGAAATTTGGTTGTAGGTTGGGTTTAAGAACTGGAATTTGGTTCTTGGTGCAGGTTGGGTGTTTTGTAATTCTATTATGTATTCAAAACAAATTCAATTTAGTGGAACTCAACTGGAATTTGGTTGAGAACTGGACGTAGCCCACTTGTGCGGGTGAACCTGTATAATTCTTGGTGTTTCTTTTCTCTTCTTTCACCTTCTTTAAATCTGTTTGAACATTATTCATTTCTAATTGGTTTTTTGGGTTCAATTCTTAATTTGATTTCTTAATCTTTAAAATTTTTAATCTGTATCATTATCTCGTGAACTTTAAAAACACAGACTTCCTCTTGATGCGGTACACTCATATTCTCCTGGAGTAATCATTATCATCACTAATATAAAATATCTAGCCCCTCTTAGGGACAATATTGCTGATTTCAACACATCATAATAAACCAAATTCATTATGTGTTTCCTCCTTATAGTCACTTTAACAAATTTTAGTCTATGTTACTCTAAGCCAACAATCTTTCTTGATATGTCCTCTCTTATTACCATGGTAGCAAATGAGATTCTTCCTTCCTCGATAATTTGATACACCATGATTTTGACTCTGACTAGAATTATATTTCGTTGATCTACCTCTCATCATCGTCAAAACTTATGCTTGTTTTAGACTTTTCACCTTACTTCTTTACTTAGATTCTTCTCCAAGAATAGCTTCAACAATATCCCCCAAGTATAACATCAATATTATTATTTGTTATATTGATGAAGAGTTGATCATAAGAATTTGGTAAGCTTTGAAGTAGAAGTTTCGTAAGTTTATTTTTAACTATTAAGATTGTTGATGTTGTTCGTTACCGATGTGGACTCACTTATTCGAAGAGTATAAAATTTTCTCTTCAAAAATATTCTTGTGTGAAGTGACTTAACATAGTAGAATTTGATGAAGGACTCTCAAATCTCCTTCGTTGTACCCTTCTTTACAATTTTGCTACAACGTTGTTATTTATTTCTTCTCACCTTTGATCTGAGTTGTCCACAAGTCTTTCTCCAATTGCTTCTACTTCTATAAAATTATCTTTTCTCAAAATTGCCTTCATCTTCAGTTTTTACAATAAGAAATTATTCTCATTGAACTTCTCTATCTCATATTTTGTTGTCATGGTTTTAATCGACTTATACACTATGAATAATATTGCCTACTGGAACAATGACATAAACTGTAACTAATATACTAGGTAAGCTCCCAGGAAAGAGAGATATGTCACTAATGAACACGTTTAAATACCAAGTCTTTCATTGTCATAACTTTTCCTAGACATACATTGTCACATTACCATACTTTATTTCCAGTAACTATAATAATTCTTTTCTAATGTGGAAGATTAACTGCAACCACAGAACATACTAAGAATTTTCTCCAACACTATTTTAATAACTATTACAACAAAATAATATCACAAACAAGAAACCAACCATGCTCCGATACCACCGTTAGGAATTAAAGTAACTGTATAAGAATTGATAACTAAAATAAAGATGAGAAAAAAGAAACAAAACTGACAATAGGAAATAATATAATTTTATATCAAAAGAAATTATAATACCCTCTTTAAATCTTAGGAAAAAATAATAATAATATTCTTTCTAAGAAATAAAAGAACTCAACTACTATGCAATACACTAGTAGAAAGGAGAAGGAAAAGACTTGGGATAATTTACAATGTAGACATTATACCTTTTTATAACAGAAAAAGTAAGCATCAACATATAATTTTCCTGATATGAAATCTCTCTTCTCACGTTCTCACAACTAGAAGCTTAAAAAAAATTATTACAATACAAAATCAATAGAACCTAGATAAAATGTTAAAGTTAAAAAATTTAGCACAACTTATTTATATAAAATAAATGTTTATTCGTATTGTTAAAAAAGTACTTTGTGTCTCACCTGTCTAACAACAAAGCTTAAGAAGGAAGCTTTTGTTTCAAAATTTCTAACAATGCAGACTTGGTTTGAGAGGCATAAGTGTTATACAAAGCTTTTGTTATTATAGCTAGCATTTTAAAGAGGAGAAGATGTTACAAGAACCTCTAATAATAGGCAAATCATCAATGAATAAGTGGGTGATTAGAGAGGATAGGGAGTTTTTGTTTATTGAGACTTGCATCCCTGCATTGGTTGGACCAGTGTACACCTTCAAACAATCCACTAGTGTTTTTTTTATATCTTTTATTAATCATATACTAATTATTATAAAACATTAAGGTACTCTATTTAAGAATATTTAAAAAAATTTAATACATAATGAGAAGGCGTCTATTAACTTTTTCTCATCCTCAACCGTTTATATAAATACATGTATATTACCACTAAGCTTGTATAGGTGTGGTGTTTAAAACTGGTTTAAAATCAATTCAGTTTTAAAAGTCATTATTTTAAAACATACCGTCTAGATAAATATTAAAATTTGGTTTAAAACCATATTTGTTTCAAAACTAAATCTAAAATGGAATGTCAACTAGTTATGTGCATATAAAGCCTAGAGACTTGTATAACATGGGTGAAGATGTTGACAATTTTCGTGAACAGTGGTAGATCTTGATCATTGATTTTGGGGAACCAAATAATATATTATTAATAAATAATAAATATATATAAAAGGGTGAAAGAAGATGAAAGGATGAGGTGAGATGATAAAATTGTAAATGTATAAATAAATATATTAAATGATCATTAAGTTTGAGGGAAAAAAATTATAAATTATATGAGAGTTAGAAGTGATGAGAGGATAAAATTGTAAATATACAAGTAAATATATTAAATGATCACTAAATTTTGGGGGTCAAAATCATAAATTACATGAGAGTTACAAAATTTGGGGGGAGGACACGACCCCCCCCCCTTAACTCCCAAGAAGACCCGACACTGTTTATGAATGTGAGCCTTTTGAACAACAAAACTTAGGGAAGGAAATGTATCATTAACGAGGTTTTATCTTCAATTATTAAGCTATTTTAGTATTTTAATTTACATGTTTAACCTTCATGATTTGGTACTATATTTTATTATAAAATTTTGAATTGGTAATTTGACTTATATATGTTGTTCTTATTGTTTCTAGAGTACCTAAAGATGAAGAAAATTTCAACCAATAAGTATGAGAGAGATAAAATCCAAGGTTCCTCTTCTACGTGGGGACATGTAATACATTATAGTAAGATGTGTCAACCTACACCTAATCATCCATCCCATTAAAGTAATTATTTACCTTTATACATACTATTTTTGCATCAACTCCTTTAATATATCAAGTTTTGTGGACAAAATATTAGTAGGCATAACATTCTTACTAGGATACTTTTTTTTAGAAATTAATAATTAAAATTTCTAGTTAGTTCTATTCATAAGAGGTATAAGTTTACTAATTTATATGATGTTGGCTGATAAGAATGTTAAAGATAAAATTTCCAATACAAAGAAAATTTAAGTAAGATACTCAAGTGAATATTCATTCTCCATAACCAAACAATCAACCTCTTTTAGCCTCACCTATGCTTAAGTATAATAATCCACCAATACATCAAATACAAATTACTGCACATACAAGTAATTAACATGATCCCCCACTACCTCTATATGCACCTCTAGCAAGTAAAATGTTTCAATTTCCTTTTTGAAATTGATTTCATCCATCAATCCTAAGGTAGACCACAAATTTTATTTCATTAATTTAATTTATTTTTAAAAACTTTGAAAGTGAGAATACCTTCAATTAATCAGACCAACTTTACTCCTACATTAATTTTTCAAACCCCAATTGCATCACAACTTAATTTTCAGGGAACACAACAGTTTGTTCCTAAATCAACAATTACAACAGCTTCAAATTCATATTCTAAAAATACAGAGGAAGAAAATGAAAAAATTGAATTATAAGTACAACAACAAAAGTATGCAACACACAAGAGAGTATAGTTGGTTGATTTCATTAGTAAACTAATAAAGTTAAAACTTTATATTTATATTAAGTATACTATGTAATATTTTGTAACAACTAAGAACAAATGATGTTAGAACTTGACATTTATATAAAGTACTATGTAACTTAACATTTATTGAACATGTTACAAATGGCCAAGGTAGGATAAATATAAAACGAATGACATTTACCTCGTCGGGAATTGAAATAATGAAAGCCAACCAATTGCAAATGGTTGAACATTGTTGACAAGAATTATTGCAACAAAGAAGTGTCTCTAATAAAAAAGAGATAAATGATTAACATAAAGAACTTAAAATGAAACTGTTTATTTTATTTTTATTATCTAATTTAATTATAAAAGACAACATTATAAATTAACTTAGTTTGAATTAGTAGACTTTGCTTCTTCTTTTTTTTATAAATGTTGATTTTAATTATTATATTAAACTAGAAAATATTCACTACAAAAAACTTCATAATTATTAGAGGTTTATTTTCAGCGAGTTATAAAAATCGTAAAAATTAAATGTAATTTATGACAAAAAATTTAACCGACACAATAATTATAATTAATTTTAATTTTTTTTATTTTATTTTTATTTATTTTCATTTTTCATTCTCTCACTTTCTTCTATCTTCTCTTTCTCTATTCGTTATCTCTTTCTCTCTTTACCGTTTCATTCATTTTCACACTCATCTTTCATGTAACGTTTCATCCTTCACTGCAAGGTCACATATCCTCTCTCAATCACCAATTCAGGTTTAATCCTTCTTATGTTTTACTTTTCAATTTCACATGTTTGTGATTTTTGTGGAAAATTACAAGAGTTTTATCTAATATTTGTTCTTCAATTTACAGTATATATGTTAATTTCTCCTTCTCTTCTCTGTGTGACGCATGACAATCTACATTCAACCGTTTTTTGTTTTTCCTTAACCTCGGGTACGAAACTTTTAATATCATTTTTTGTTTTTGGTCTCCAATCTCTCCAAGACGGACACTCGGACGGCGTTGCCGCTTCGAAGCTAACGCCGAAGGGGCGACGATATCGGTGCTCGGCTGCGATGCAGTTGCTGCAGCCGGCGGAGCCGTTTCCTCTGCGGCGTCCAGTGCGGAGGGGATTGGAGGGTCCGGCGGTGGGGGATTGGTTTCGGGCACTTCCGCCATTGTGGTCACAGTGGCAGTGGCGGAGTGAGCAGGATAAGGGAGACGGGGAGTTTTCTGGTGCGGTAGGGTGCAAGGGTACAATTACCTCTAAGATTTTGCGCCGTTGGATAGTTATTATGCGGTTTTTGGTCCTGCATCCAGTTTCCTCGTTTGAGTTTGTATTTTTAGTTAAGTTTATATAGCACCTCACTAGTGTTCCCTATGTTTTCAGAGCTATTTTGTTCTAACGAATTGCTTTCTTATCAACTACATTGCTTCCTGTCTTAAATGAGCAGGTTCCCCATTTTGGACTCTTTCCTCATTCCCCACTTTATACATTTTCTCTTTGTGTATTTGGCTCAATTTGCTTTGTTCATAATGACTCTGGGGATTGACAAGCTCATGCCATGGTTCACCACAGGCATCTTCCTAGGTTATATCAATCACAAAAGTGTTATCAACACTTATATCCTACCCTTCTAGGATATTTTATTTCAGTTAATGTCTCATTTTCTGGTCTACTCAGTCTCCCTTTGACATATCATCTATTGTCCCTCTTGTTATCCCTGCTCTTGTTCCACTTTCATCTTTTTCTCAAAATGACCTAGTGGTGCATCAAGATGATCATGCGGAGCTACCAACCATGTAATCTTTTTAGACATTAATGTCGCCAATGCCTTAATATCATTGCTACACTAGCCCCTGGTTTGGCTCGTGACAATATAGTAGAGAGGCCATGCCATACTCTTTCTCGGTGACATCTTTATTGGATCTTTGCCTTCCTCTAACATTGATTGGCCAACTGCTCTCTGAAAAGGTATTTGTTATACTCGAAACTCATTTCCTCAAGATATCAACCTTAGTTCTCATTGTCCCTCTTCTTTGATTAATGCTTGTCTTCTTGTCCTTGGTGTCTATCCCTAACAAATCTAGGTGAAGCATTATCAAGATATTAAATTATTATACATTCTACATTTCTATGTGAAGAACTAAAGAGGTTGACTCATTACATGTCACAGTTCTGTGTTAATGGAATTTATTGTCACTTTCATATTGTTGCTTCAGTCATGCATGTCATTTTTCAAAATTCTTTGGTCTTGTTTGTTTCACATTTTTGTCTGCAAATTTTTAACTCCCATGTTTTTGTGATAGTGACCGTTCTAGAATCTTGAATTAATTTCTCAATACTTGATCTTTTGTTGGGGGTGTCCTTTACTATCAACTGACGAATTTTTCTTTTTAATTCTTTTAAGAAAAGGAAACGTACCAGTTGATGGGAGAAGGAGATTTGCTAATATTAGTGTAAAGTTTCCTCTCATTAACCATGACACAATGCAAACAAAAGAATAACATAGAAGTCGTCAAGTCTCTTTGAATGTTTGGTTAAACATGTTTAAAATTGTGATTAGGTGATCAAGTTGCTAAATGGTAATACTCTTGTCATTTGCTAATGTTTTCATGTTTCCTTCATTTTCTTTCCATTTCAGATTAATGCCTCTTCTTCCGAGGATGGGCTAAACTTTTATGATTCTGGTCATCGCTTTGAGCATTCATAACTTTTGTTAGTGCTTTTGCATTCCCTTCCATTTGCACCTAGGCCACTACAGAGCAGAGCACTACAGGTATTTAGCTTAACCGTGCTCAATTTTTACCACATGCATCTGTTTGTTACCTATAAATTGTATATTTTTTTATTTATGAGGTGTTTGCTGTTTCATGTGATGAAATCCTCAATACAACTCGCTTGTACATTGATGTACTGCTTAGTTTATGCATTTCACTTTCTTGCATTTTATAGTTTATTGGGGCCTAAGTTTGCTATTACTTGAAGATTTGAAAATAATGCTGAAACACAGATTATATGTAGTGTATCTTTTTGTTCTATTCCTCAATAAATCATGTGATTGCAGTGTTGCATATAACATTAATGAAAAAAAATGGATCTTATGTTAACGAGGAGGCAAGATCTATAGTGGTAAGTTTAACAACAAGTAATGTGTTTAAACATGTGAAATTATATTCTTTCTATACATATGCCTTATGGTTTTGAAGCTTTGCATCTAGGATTCCAATTTCCAACCATATATTTCATCAGCGTATGGGGTAAACTTTGTCTTGTTTCAGTTTCTATATTTTTACCCAGAATCATATCATAAATCATAAATATATAGAATGTTTGTGTTTAAGTTGTATTATTTAGTGTGGTCAAACTGATGTTATTGTTGAAAACCTCCTTTGTATAATATTAATATGAATATCAAACAATTGTATTTATTCTATTAACAGGAGAAAATAACACAAGAAATGAGTCAAAGTGTCAATTTTACAGTAATTTCAGCTAATGATTGTGTTAGTAAAGTGCTGGGAAAGGATCATCCTGGGCGTGTACGTTGTCTAGGACTAGGAGGTCTTCATAGTGTTGCATTTCAGTCTACCACAAGATTTAGCAGTGCAGGGTGCAATTTCTCAAATTCTGATTCAAGTGAAAATTCTCAATTGAAAGAGGAAGTTATTCATTTAAGAGAAAAATTAGCAACTTCTGAAGAAAATGTCAAAACATTAAAAAGTGTCATGCTTGCATACATCCAAATGAAAGAAGGACACATTCCTCCTGAGTTGGGTGTCATGTTTGGTAGTACAAGTAATATAGTTGTAAGTACTTTATAGTTTGTTTAAATGAAATTATATTATTCAATACCTGTATAAAGTTCAATATCTTATGTATAATTTCTAATTATGCTTACATGATATGATCTTTATTTTATAAGATGAAGAGAGTGAACAAAATATGTCAAGCACCACAAGGAGAATCTTCTTTAGATAGTAATTTTCATAAAGTTTGACATTATTTGTAAGTATTTCATATTTTGTGTTAATAAAATTATGTTGTTAATTATTTCTATGGAGTTTAATATCTTTTATATATATTTTTAACTATATTAAGATGATATTATTTTTATTTTACAGGATGAAGCAAGTGAATGAAATATGTCAATATCATAGGAGGATACTCATTAGATAATAATTTTCATTAAGTTTGACATATATGTTATGAAATTTGTGGATCTATTGACATCGTATTTTGTTAGATACACTTTATTAATGAATAATGTGATGAATTTTATTGGACTTTTAGGATGAAATTTGATTTTATCTTAGTTGATATTGAATTATATTTAGCTAAGTACTCTGTCAAAGTGAATTATATCTAAAAACTACAAAATTAACCATTTTTTAGTGAGAATCAAACTAATATTTTATGTCATTAAAACAAATGAAAAATATATTATACATTTCATTAGATTATTGATTTTATTATAATGATTAAATTATTATTACACTTATGGTGGTATTTTAAAGTAATTCTAAATAAAAAAGTATTTTAATTATTAATTATAAAATTATTAAAAAATAATTTGTAAATAATAATTAAAATTTTGATTTATTGATAAAATAATTAAAAAATAGTAATTAAATAATTTTTGGTGGTTTTTTAAACCTCCAATAAGTTTTAAATAATTATAAAATATTATATATTTTGTAGCGGTTTTTAATTGTTGAAATATAAAATTAATTATAAAAATAACATTTGTAACAATTTTAAATTGCAACAAAATGTTAAATTAAAATGAGAATAATAATGTATTTTATGGCGGTTTTTAACTGTTGAAATTTTTTTTTTTTTTTTTTGACATAAATACCAAGCATTTTAAAAAATTCTGTTACATATCGTTTTTGACATCTATAAATATGACAGTTATATTAATTGTTACAAATTTTATTTGTAGCGGTTTTTAACTTCTAAAATCTACAATTTTAACCGTTATAAATAACATATTTTTTTTTTTAGTGATTGATTTGTTATTTGTTTAATAATATTTTAGTATTTATTTTAGTTCTAGGAGATAAGACTTTTAGACATTATTTTTATATCATTAATATTTTGTTATTATTTTTATTAGAAATAAATGAGTATTAGAAAAAAGAGAGGAATTAATGGGATTCTAAACATTAAGTAAAATTATAGAGATTATAAACCGCTTAGAGGTAACAAAGATTTTAAAACGCATAAAGGTAAAAAGGATTTCAAAGTTGGAGAGAGGTAGTGGGGGTTTTAAAACAGCGGAGAAATACCTGCGGTTAATAACCATCGATAAGTGTTGGGTTTCCAGTGGTTCCAAAAAATCGCTGATAATCAATTAACGACGCTGGTTTTCCTAGCGGAATGATTAACCGCTGATAACACACTTAACGGGAGTTAAAACCGCCAAAAATATAAAATATAACCCTGTTTAAGCTCTTCAAATCGCTGGAAATACAAAATATAGATTTAATTCTCTTTAAACCTCTTAATAATGTATTAAACTCATAATATGTTACTAAAAATAAAAATGTCAATGAGTATTAGATGATAATAGAAACCGAAAACATAACTTTAACTTGTTCGTAAATAAAAAAAAATGTAGTTAAGTTTCCAAAAAATTAAAAACATATAATGTATTTTAAGATTGATTATTTTAGAATAAATATAAGGATTAATTTATTTTATTTTAGATTTTATATGTCAATAAATTATAAGAAAAAAAAATTCAGATTTAAAAATTAACCCTATGAATATTACAGGGCTCACGAAGTTATTCGAAACAAATATGTTTATAAAATTCTTTGATACCTTAAAGAATATTCGTTAAAAATTTATCACTGTAACAATATCTAAATGCCAGAAAGAAACTAAACATGGTTGGGACTAACACAAGTGGCTATCTGAATGAAGCAAATTCGGTGGCGCATCAATTTGGCTAAATTACAAAAACATAATTTCAAGTTCGTAGCACTTTTCGATTAAACCTAATTAATTGAAAAGTATAAGAAAATGAGGATTTCACCTTTCACACATGTCTACATCTTGGTGGTTATAGAAACTATTCCAACTCTTACAACTGTTATACAGGTAATCTTGGCGTGACACATTAAAAAGAGTTACATTATGTCAAACAAATATGTTAACCAACTCGCTATAATTTTGTTCTACCTGACTTCATGGACCATAAAAAAATTATATTAGATTGATGTTATATGTATTTTTAAGTAAATGATTTTTTAGTTTGATATTACTTAATGTCGGGTCAACAAATTAACAGCCATTTTGATCTATTTTTATAAAAATAAAAAAATAATTTTAGATATTATAATTTAATGTATATTAACAAAATAATATTATTTTCTTTAATATATAATTTTTTTTTTAAATCCATTCATTATATTAATCTATATTACGGAATATAATAAAAAATTGTGTTCAACCATTATTTTTAACTAATTTTATCTTGTTTAATCAGAATATTTCTAAGATATTCTTCATTAAGTTGAAACATAATTTCCAAATAAAGCTATTTATTATTGATTTCAAGTTTCATTGAAGGTAGTAAAGAGAATTTATTTTTAAATAAGATTGGTGTAATTAAAAAATAGTTATTATATATATAAGCTGTAATTAAAAAAATATAACAATTAATTATATTATATGATAGTTAAAGATTATTTAATCCCAAATGACGTAATAGTTATTCAAAACTACCAAATTTCTATAGTCTGAACCAATAATGACGACTCTAGGAGCTAATCCACGCCCTCCAATCACGATATAAAAAATCAATGAATCTCAACCGTCGATGCATTTTTGAACATCCATTCTATGCCTATAAATGTGACACCAGCAAAGTCTGCATAACACAAAAAAGTTGAGAAGATGGGTGATGATGATGACGATGTGGTGGTGGAAGAGAGTGATGAAAAGATGGAAGTGGAAAACAAGGCGAGAGTTGAAATTCTGTACAAGGCACTGTTGGGAGAAGGGACAGTGAACAATGTGGCCAAATTGGTAGCAAGTGACCTTGAGTGGTGGTTCCATGGGCCCCCTCAGTGCCACCACATGATGAAGGTGCTCACCGGAGAAACAGCTAACAGCAAGGGCTTCCGGTTCGAGCCGAGGCGGGTTGCCGCCGTGGGCGACCACGTGATCGCGGAGGGGTGGGAGGGGAAGGCCTATTGGGTGCACGTTTGGACCCTAAAATATGGCCTCATAACTCATTTCAGAGAGTACTTCAATACATGGCTTGTGGTGAGGGATTTGAGGCAGCCACGGTGGGAAGATAGCAAAGGTTGCATCACATTATGGCAAAGCCAGCCTCGTGATCTGTGTCATAGATCATTGCCAGGGCTTGTGCTGGCCATTTAGCCACTTCATGGTTCTGATTAATTGGATACGTGTATTCAACTATATACTTTTTCTACACTTTTTTATTTGCCATTCTTCAATACCATACCATGCATATCCATTCAAAGGGAAAAGGATAAATAAGAGGGCCAAGAAAAAAAAAAAATTAACTTGTAAAAATGAAGTTTGAAATCAAGTGGAGATGTTAAATATTAAATATGTAGGCTTTGTTGCCTTTTTTTCAAATCACCGTCGAAATATGGAGATGTTAAAACAGGTTTGTCTTAAAAGACATAAAAAACATAATGAAGTCCAATAAACAAATTGGTAATTTTAATTAAATTGAGACATTTTCTTTTCTCTATTGTCCATTTAGGCCGGATTAATTTATATTTTATATTATATCTAAAATTAAAATTAATTTTATTAATATATTTTAATTTTTCTAAAATTATATATATATATATTAATCAATTTGTAATTATTTTTTATTTTTTATACATATTAAAATAATCTGTTGCTCCGACATATTTAAAAATATTGATTAGTAGGTGGGATAGTAAAATAAGTTAAACCCAACATATTAAGGGCGATATATAAGATAGACAGGTCTGTTAATTTATTTTTAAAAATTATTTATATATTAAAATAAAAATAAAAATATAATTTAAATTATAAATATTATTCAATTATCCTAAAATTATTAATTATATTAAATATTTTATTATATAAATATAATTATTTTTTAAAATCTATCTAATAAAAATAATTAATGAATAAAAAATTTGAAATTATTTATATAATTAAAAATGTATTTAAAAAAAAACTAATATAAAAAATATATTGATGAGATGATTTGTAGCTCATTAATAAGACTAATTAAAATTTATAATTCATTTTGCAATTCATTATCTTTATCTTGTTAAAAACGAGATGGAATAACTTATTTTATCATCTTATCGATATAATCTGATAAAATGATTTTAAATTATCTTTCCATTTGACACCAAAGGGTCCCTCAAAATGTGAAAAAAAGAGAATAGAGCGAAGTGTTCCAAACAATTGGTATAGTTATGAACATTTTGATTTGACGGGCTTCGTCATTATTTTTGGCAAAAGAAGGTCTTAGGCCTATATCTCACTAAAATCATGTGGAGTGGTGATAATCTCGAGAGAGAATTCCAAATGAAACATTGATGAAGGTATCAGAAGCGTGGAAGCTAAATAGGGAGTTTGGCACATACATATTTAATGTGATTATTATGTGTTATTTGGTTCTGCAGATGCCAAACTTTGCTAAATTAGTCTTGAGCTTTCAATTAATGCTTCAATTACACAAGATAACAAAAAATCTGCAATTAAGCCCATAAATATGATGATGATGCAGTTGACTTAGGGAGTATTTATACTCTTTCCTTTCTCATGGTAGGCAATTGCCACTCCTTTTCAGTCCTTTCCTTTGACCACTGACTTTTTATTGTTTTTGCAACACTCATAGTTTCAAATTTACGGTTAAATTATGCCCTTTTCTTCTCAACTCAAGTGATGCAAATATTTTTTACCTTCTTTTGATAATGGCGATGCGGATTGATTGACCTGGATACAGAGGTTTGTTTGGGTTGTTTACAGTTACAAATACTGACTCAATTATATTCTTGATTATCTACGCCAGCAAAAGGGGTGTGATTGGTTTCGATATGAAAAAGAAGAAAAATTCATAGAACGCAGGTGATTTGCAAGTAATAATTTAATTTTCTACACATTTATGATCTTTATTTGGATAAGAAATTTTAGGAAATAATTTAATTTTAAAAAAAGTAAAATATTTATGATGAATATGTTATTTAGATAGATAATACTAGAAGAGATTCAAATTGTCAAAATTTATAAGAATATTTTGATTATTCGATTTGTTTTATATAATAAATTAGAAAATAAAAACTGTTTGTATTTTATTCTTTTTCACATTTTTGTCTTCTCTCTCACATTTATATTTAAATTTATTTAATGTTTAATAATAAAACTCTAAGTTTTAAAAATATATGTAATTTTTTTGGATAATAGAAATTTAATTATGTATTCAAATTAAGAAGTTGAATATAAGAAGTTTGAATGGAATTATCCAAACATAATCTTTTAAAATGTGTAAAATTTGAATCAAAACAAATTGAAACTTCTGACATTAAAATTTTTTTCATTCAAACATGATTTTAAATATATTTGGATAGGAAATTTTATAATTAAAAAAATATATATATTAAATTTGATTTACATTCTATTTAAATAGTTTTATTTTTGAAATACTTTATTAGGATAAGATAATTCAAATGAATTAAATTTTATTTTTTTCAGATAAAGTATTTAAATTATCATCGAATTTAAAAATTTATTTTAGTATTAAAAAATATTTAATAATTTAAAAATATTAATTAATCGTGTTTCCGTGTCTACTTTCATCAACCCAAATCAAATAGGGGTATAGGAGTCTGTCGTTTGAACTGCACAAACTTTTTGAAAACACATTTATAATCTTTCATCAGAATCAGTCTAAGAAGACATAAACTGTGTATACTCTGATTGCAATGAAGACATAATTCGAAGGGAAGCAAGAAAAGAATAAAATTAAGCAAGATAACTGAATATAAAAACTTCATGGGGTAACAGCATTTGATGAAACAATGTGAAGATTCTTTTAAACAGATTTACATTGACTTCTCGGATGCCAAATCAAGAAGCTTACGGAAGAACTGATGGGGATACAATGGTGGTTGTTCTGCTAGTGCCTGAGATATGTATAGAATGATATAGTCAGAATCATAAACTGGGATGTAGATGCTTGTTCTGGTGCTGTGTCTTTTTACATGAATAATGATGCTTCGTATTTTTTACATATCCTTATTTTAGTCTTATTTTTATTTATCTATTTTTGGTAGAAAAGCTTCCTTTTGCTCCCTACACTTAAAATAAGCTTTTATTACTATCGGCTTCAAGTTCATGTCATTTAGCCTTTGTGATATGCCTACTGCTTTTAAATGCAGCGTATGATAGATTATGCCCTAATTCAACCTCTACGTGATGAAAGCAAAAGCAATTATATCATAACTAAAATATACCTGATGAATCAGAACCGTGGAAGGTGTCATTCCAGGCACAGTATTTACCTCTATAATCAGAACCTACAAAATTTAAATTTATCCAGGAATAAGATGATGACAAATTATTGAAACGCAATTCCTGTACGAGAAGACTAACTTCATAGTGATTTCCTTAATTTCAGTAGATGATGACATTCTATTAAGCATAGACGAATGGATACTTTAGAAAAAAATGTATAGATAGTTCTTTTAAGCATTCTAAAAACCCCTGAAATATATTGAGGAACATAATGCAAGTCTTATACTTGGGTATGTATGCTTGTTTATGAAGATAGAAAATAGATGGTAAGAAATAAAACATAAGGAAGAGAATGAAAATAGATAGTGTGGTTGGATTATATAAATGTTTTTATTTTCACTAATTGCTGTTGTTGAGTAGAGGGGAAAAGATCAGTTTTTCATATCATGCCTCTCGTGCTGTACATGTAGCCAAAATTTGTGGGGTGGATAAATGAGTTGCACTCTACTTTCAACCTTCCCCAAAATTTCCTGTATAAAGCAGGACAAGACAGTAATTTTGATTTCAAATATTCTACCTCCCCACCCAAATCCAAGTTTCAAGGTGAACCAATAGCAGAATTTGTAACATTATTAACTTCAATGAGACAACTTAAGAAACAAGAAAAAGAAAACATATCCCAACAAGGAATTCAACAAACCTCTCCGTTGTCAACATTTACGAATGCATCAATTCGTGAAAATCCTTCCAATTCTAGTGTGTTTGCAATAAGTTCAATATGCTGTTTACACCTCTTCAAAGCATTATCACTATAAAGAGAAGAAAAAGATAGTTGACATTCAAAATCAATTAAAAGAAACATACACAGACTTGAGTAAGAGATAAGTATGTCAAAACAACATTGCACAGTGAAGAAACAATGATTTGTTAACAGTATAACCTTACTCTACATAATAATTACATGATGGAACATGGCACTGATTACCTAAATACAAATTAGGAAATCTGCATTGCATACCATAAGAAAATTTCAGAGATTGAACATTGAAAAAATGTCAATCATAGACATTCAAAAGCACCATCCTTAATTGCAAAAAAAAAAAGATGGATTTACATTACCAAACAATAAACAAATCCATAGTGCAATGGTTGCATGCTTTCCAACTTCAACCGATCTATATACAAAAGGAAATTAAGGTACTATAATTGATGCTAGGCTAAAAAGTGTCAACCCAACCATATAAGCTGCAAAGACCTTATCATCAGCAAGTTTTCAATAGAATCAAGGCTTAATGACATTCTTATCATCACAACACAACAGGCTATGCCCTTATCAAACATTAAATTCCAAATTCGAATGCTCCTAAATGTAGTAATAAATCTCAATAGAAGACAGACGAATTAAGAGGCACAAAGAAGGTTCTGCCATTGGGTTGCTGAATTTCTTTACCATACCTCATAATTGACAAGGGAGGCGGAGTCAAATTGATGCCAGTCCCACCTGCCAATATACAATTATATGATAAAAATTAACTATCGTGAACAGCTGCAGTAGGTAGGAAAAGTACTAGAAAAAAGATAGATGCCCCACCCCAAATCCTAACATCTTCGTGCATTTATTCCTTATTTTATCTTTTATAACTAATCAACAGCAGCGTCCTCATAACCTTTTATACTTAGTTTGGATTAGCTTATTATGATTTTAGAATTAAAAATCATTACAGCACGCCCAATTACAAAGCATTTTCTTTCAGTCTGATGGGAACTTAACGATCACAAATTATGCTCGAAGCATATATCCATTTCATTTTCCCAGCTTGAAAATCATAAGGGTGACATTCCCATCAATTTGAAAAATGGATCCAAAAAACATAAACCATGCTACTTGGGTTTTGAAACATTATCGCTACAATATTTTTTTACATTCAGTTGAACCAAGCACACAATCCCCAATTTTCACCTCTAAAAGTTTCTAACTCAGATATTTGATCTTATTTAACTTAAATACATCTTAACTGAAAAACCTTTGATTCTGGCAACTTTTAAGTGCAGGATTTTCTTCACAGAAACCATAAACTTCACAGCTCCAATGCTCTATTGGGAGCACAAGGCCAGTAATTTAGATTTTTATACTGTAGTTTCTAAGTCTTGTAATTATCCTTCTAAAAAACAATGATTAATTTAAATTCTAGATAATTCTATGATGGATACCAACCTTGGAACTTCTCCTCCAGTGACAAAATATCACCAGATTCCTTGACAGTTACACTAGGACTTAGCGAGTGCATTGATCCACGTTTTCCTATGACGCCAACAGTTATTTCCACCCATCTGTTGTGCCCTTTCCACGTAAGGCCATTACCAGTGGCATTCTCGAATTTGGTTGTCACAATTATTTCATCTGTCTCTATGAAAGGTTCAAAGATTAAGTTCTCTGGAGGAGGGTTTGGCATCTCAATCATACCATGTGCCTGTACATTAATCAAAAGGTGAAGAGCTAATGTAATGCAGCGATATTAATGTCATGTTATACTATGGATGAGCGCAAGAATATTATAAGTACATATAACAACAATATTACATAGCCATTAGTATCACTTTTTGAGCAAATGCTTTTTCTCTCCTGTCTCTCTTATATACAGTAGCAGAGTAATAATATTAATATTCACTCCACATTCCTTCCTCAACAAATGGGATCTTGATGATTACATGATGTTATTACTTATGCTATACCTTTGATAAGCTATTTGGAGGAATTCTTAGTAGATAGTCCCCCAGAGCTTTGACATATATAGCAAGGTCCTTGGAACAGCTGTATGAAAATAAAACGGGCATGTTGTAAACATAATTTGTTGAATCCTACGTAAGACACAATATGACATATTTGACAACCTTTAATCACTGATACATTCAAAGAGATACTAACAAAGTAATAAATCTACCATAGTCTTGCAACCCCAGTTGAGCATCCATCTTTTGCTGGTTTGACACATAATGTTTGACACTGTAGATTCGAGGTGAGGTCATGCCACGTATCACTTATGGGCTTATTAAAGAGATCGGCTTTTTGCCTGACATCCTTATTTATGGTAAGAACTCCCGAATTTGCAAGCTTTTAAGAACAGGATATTAGAATGCCAAGACGGAGAAACATGTCAAATTGTTGGAAAGCTAGATTTGAAATAAAAGGAATTGTAGCTGATAATTGATAATAATTATGCCTATTAATTTGAAAATAGGTATAATTGCCCATAATGTAACAGCCCATAACCCTAAAACTTTCATAATAGTTGAAATTCTAAATTATAGTAATAAACTCTAATAATAGATAGAGGCATACTCTTAATGCAAATTGAGAAAAGTTATGTAAGAGGAGTGTTCTTTATCTGCAACAGAAAAAAAATATTCAAATTAGGGACACGTACATGTTTTAAAGCCACAGAAGTTGCAAGTTTGTCCATACAAATCTTTGATGCCATTGCACCAGGACCTTTAACAGAAGATAAAAGGAAGAACAGAAGAAAATACAAATTAAAAGTATAAATAAATAAAGTTGATTAGTGGATACCATTATACCTAATAGTCTCACATATTAAGTGCACATTATAAACAAACCTGAGTACGGCACTCCTTCAGCATCCAGCAAAGATTGAAGTGTACCATCTTCTCCAATGCCTCCATGCACTATAAGAAACAAGGAGTAAAACATTGTATAGACAATCAATTTCATAAGCTGGTATTCCGTGAAAGTTTATCTATACATTTAAATCGTTAAACAACTGTTAGAAGACTGTGCCATATCCTAGTCAGCATCACTATTAGACAAAGAGGAGTGTTAGAAACACATTATTATTAGTTATAATTTACTCTAAACTACAAAATCATGAGGTTCATTAAATAAGACAGGGGACCTACAAAATTGTGATTTCCAATAAATTTCAACTAACAGGAGAGTGTGTTGAATGTGCTAGAGACTAGAGAGTGTATTTCTAACGTTTCTCTTATATAGTGTTTGGTTGGAGGGAAATTAAGGGAAAATGAATGGAAGGGGAAGGGAGGAGTTTTTTTATACCTTTCTTGTTTGGATCAGTTTTTTGGAGGGAAGAGGAACGAAGTGGACCAAAATACCTCTTCATCTAATTTTCGCCCTCCCTCCAATATTGGCAGAATTTGGACGGAGAGGAGGTGATTTAAAACATTTCAAGTGTATTGGCAAAAATAATCCTATTTATCTTTTAAAATCCAAAATTAATTGGGTATGAAAGTAAATCAATTTTTAAAATCCCTCCCCCCTCTCAACCAAACATAATGTCCAATAAAATCCCTCCCCTCCATTAACCATTAAAATCTGCCCCCAGTTGAATCAAACATACCCTTAGACAAAATAATGAGGAACTTTGTAATGCCTATTTTGCAGGTTAGGCTTCCTCCATAAACAAAAAGAAATCTGGGTGACAAATTTTCTCCTTTATTCAATACCAAAAGTATACATATATAATGGAGTAACACCCACAAGAAAGACACGTCATAAAAGAAAGATTACAATATATCAGAATCCTAACTACCAGATAAATATTAACCAGCCCCCATGCCAGCAGTAAATCCTGTTACTTACTTCAATCTACCCTTAACAGAGCAATCATAGTCCCTAAAGTATTTGGGCCTGACTCTCTTGTGCGTGGGTCTATTCTCCAACGTTGGGCTCGTGATGAAGTCACTTCCATAATTGTTTGCTTTTGCTTGGTGCTCAGCTTCATCATTATTCTGGGTCATTACATCCCCTTTTCCTTCATCAAACACCTTGTCCTCAAAGTGCAAGTTTGGGTATTCTTCAAGCAGCATCTCAAGGTCCTCCCAGGTAGCGTCTTCAAGAAACAATCCTTGCCACTGTATCAATGCCTCACGAGTATTGGATAAAGGAGACTCGTGCCAGTTCAACATTGTAAGGGGCTGTAATTTGGGTTGGTTATCAAAGGCCACAGGCGGCAACTTTAAAGTAGGGGTGTCAACACATTTTTAAATGGTTTCAGCTTAGAAACATGAGAAACTGGGTGAATTTGAGTTCCATTAGGTAAGTCCAGCTGACACGCAACTTCACCAATTGGCTGCTTCACAACCTGAAAGGGTCCATAAAAGCGTTGAACACGTTTTGAACCCCTTCTACTCTTTACTGTTACTTGACGATATGGTCTTAGTTTTACTAAGACGTGATCACCCACTTGAAAAGAATGGGACAATCGTTTTTGATCTACATAGTGCTTCATGGTGGCTGGGCTTTAAGCAGCTTGGAACGTATCTTGGTCAACAACACTTGTCGAGTAGCTCTTGAAGAATCATTGTGCTCCGTGCAACTCATCCAACAACTCATCAATTAAAGGAATAGGAAAACAATCCTTTACTGTGATAGCGTTAAGTGCTCTATAATCCACACAAAATCTCCAGGACCCGTCTTTCTTTTGCACCAGTAGTATCGGGGAAGAAAAAGCATTGGTGCTTTTATTGAGAGTTCTATAAGCATGACTTCATAAAAAAACATTGATAAAATTGATACCATTCTTCAGTTACTTGAGAAGCAGAAATCCTTCCAAGAGGAAATGAATGTCCGAATGACCAACTTGGAAGCTCATGTAGTTGCACGATTTGAAAACCTAGGACATAACCTCACCAATCAGCCATTCACCCGAACTTCCATGAAGTTCGACTTACCTCGTTTTGACGGAACAAAACCTATGTCGTGGATCTTCAAAATTAAGCAATTCTTCAATTATCATCAGACACCGGAAGAACAGAGGCTTCGTATGATTTCCTTCGCCTTGGATGGTGAAGCCCTAGCTTGATTTCAGAGTTGGGAGACATTTCTTCAAGCAGTGGAGGTGCACTTCACACCGTCGCACTATGAGGACCCAAAAAGAGCGTTGTGCAAACTGTATCAAACCTCCACTGTTCGCGAGTACCAAACCCAATTGAGGCTCTTGCGAATCGTATTGTTGGGCTACCCTCGCCGTTTTTCCTCAGTTGTGTTGTCTTGGATCTCAAACCTGAGATTCAATGGGAGGTAAAAGTGTTCCAGCCAATATCCTTGTCCCAAGCTATAAGCCTAGGAAAGCTGCAAGAAGAAAAATTTGTGAAGGCTCAAACAACCACTCGTTCGAACCAACTAGTATTTCCTATCACCAAAACCACTTCGTTCTTAAACTCTTCCTCTTTCGTTTCAAAAAAACCAAACACTAACCAACCTATCATTAAACATTTAACCCGAGCAGAATTACAGAGCCGACGTGATAAGAATTTGTGTTACTATTGTGACGAGAGGTATCGTCTTGGTCATAAGTGCAAAAGGGAGTTTATGTCGCTAATCGCCGAACCAAAGGACCCCGAGCAACTAATGGAAGAATTGACCCACTACCTACAAGTAGATGTTCCAAGTTGACCCACCCGATTCACCTGACACCCAGTCAGCCCAAATCAGTTTACATGTATTATTGGGCCATTCAATACCTCATACCCTCAAGGTATTGGGTCATATCAACACTTCTCCAGTTGCATTTTTGGTGGATAGTGGGAGTACTCACAATTTCATCCAAGATCGTATAGCAAAACACTTGGGTCTCCAGGCTACACCAGCTTTGGGATTCCACGTATTGGTTGGAAACGGAGAAGAGCTACTTTGTTCAACAATGTGTAAGCAAGTGCCACTAAAAATTGACTCCCACACGTTTCTAGTTGATTTACTTGTGTTACCTTTGAGTGATGTAGAATTGGTTTTGGGAGTCTAGTGGCTTACTACTTCGGGTCCGGTTTTGACGGACTATGAAAAATTGATAATGAAATTCATTAAAAGGGGGAAGATGGTTGAACTCAAAGGTGAGCAACGTACAACACCACAAGAGGCCACGATCCATCAACTCGAGAATGATTTCTAACGATGGGGTAGCTAAACTCTTCTAGTTGCATTTAATCTCACCTACTGGGCCCCCAACTCAAACCGAAACAGTGACGAGGTTGAAGAGTTATTGGACAAATATTCTCAAATCTTTAATGAACCAAAAGGGCTTCCTCCTATGCGAGAGACCGACCACCAAATTCCTCTATTAGAAGGGGTTGACCCAGTAAATGTTAGGCCTTATAGATATCCGCACTTCCAAAAACATGAAATTGAACGTCAGATTAAGGAGATGTTGGCTGAGTGGATTATTCAACGAAGCAACAGTACTTTTTCTTCCCCAGTACTACTGGTGCGAAAGAAAGACGGGTCTTGGAGATTTTGTGTGGATTATAGAGCACTTAACGCTACCACAGTAAAGAATCATTTTCCTATTCCTTCAATTGATGAGTTGTTGGATGAGTTGCACGGAGCACAATGGTTCTCCAAGTTGGATTTGCGCTCTGGATAACATCAAATTCGTATGTGTCCAAGTGACATTAAAAAAACTTCTTTTCGCATGCATGAAGGACATTATGAATTTCTTGTAATGCCTTTTGGGGTATGCAACGCACCAACATTGTTTCAATCAACCATGAATTTTCTGCTTCTGTTTGGTCCTCAATTTTATCATTATTCTGGGTCATTACAGACTTGTAGTCCACTTTAGAATAGGTTACCATATTAGGCTTTACTTTATGGTCGTACCTAACAACTTTTTCCCCTATAACCTTTTTGTGGTTCTACCTTAATGCAACTTGTGGTTATCTTGAAATGTGACATCAACATGATGTTTGTCAAGATGATGCATGAACATATAGCCATGCAAGAATACGGACAGCTAACCATGCATCTTCAATAGCATATAAATAGTGAATATGAAAATATTTTATCATGTATTGTTAGAAACTGACATTGGCTATTAGATCAAGTAACAGCAGAACAAATAGATCATTGGCCTAGGTATAAATTTGTGTAAAGTGTACGAGGGAGATGCTAGAGATATTTGGCTAAAAGGGAAGGAGTAGAAGCATGTGCTTGAGGATGTGGTTAGTTAGACATGTAAGAAAGAGAGGTGAGGTAAGGGAGAATTCAGTTAGAGAGAAAGTACTGGGTATTTTTGTGAACACAGGAACGTTCCTTTTGACAGTGCCTCGATGAAAAGCGCAGGAATGAGGGAGAATATCAACTTCCTGAGAATAATTTATTTACTGTTCCATTTTTCATAATTCGGAATATTGCTTTGTGAGTGAAGTCAGAGGGTACCAATACCAACAAAGAAAATTGATAAAAATTTAATAACTAGAAAACACTGTCTGATCAATACCTGCAATAAAAACTGTTGCCTGAACTTCATTGGCTAGCTTGATCCACTGCCTTAATGAAAATTTCACTGGCAGTTCATCAGAAATATCGAACCCTGTAAACCAATTGTGGTCCTTCAAACCCTGCATAAGGTCATTCATTACTTTCTTCCGTAGGTTAGATGTTATGGCAGCTCGTTCTGGCTCTATTGCTTCCATGCATGCATCCAGTACCTCCTCAGTAGTATGTCGTAGCACAAGAGAATAACTGTATACAGATATAGATTGTTAGTTCTAAACTGAAACGTACCAATAATTGGATACATTTCTAGATTGTAATTGCTGATTTTATAACCCGGTTGAGAAAAATATAATTGTACTTTCTGGAACATAATATAGTTTAAGAGAAATCATTAATGCAGAAATCTTGAAGGCAAATAAAAGTTTAAAAAGAAAACTCGATGTCTGTAATTAGTTCAGGATAGAAGATTACAAGCAGAATATAACATCTTGTTACGTACCAATTCTCTGAAAAGTTAAGCTGTTAGACGGAGGTTCAACAATGATTTTTTTGTTTTTGGTATATTTCCTTGATCAACATTCACTTGGGCTTCGACAGTCAAATTCCACTTTTCTCTGTGGTGAAATTTAATTTAGTTGTGAAGAATGGAGATGGAAAATATCAAATTTCACCATTTGGTCATTGGGTCTTTGATATCATGATATTGACCAATTTTAGAAATTAATCTTAACATCAAACTCAACCTCATAACATTTACTTATAACGTTGATCAAGTTAATAAGTTCTAGTCGAAGTGAAATTAAACCACCACCTTTGAGGTTACAATTAAGGCAGCTCCCAACAAGGTCGCAACTAAGGCAGGATAGAAGACTACAATAAGCTGCTTTCTAACACCAACTCTCCTAAAAGCATAAGCTAGTAGTGGAACCCTAGGAATAGTTTTATATCCATCCATCAACTGTAAAACAAAGATGTTGTTCCCACATGCATATTCAAAAATCAAAGAAAAATCTTGAGGTGGAGAAAAGGAACAATACGTACGGTAATGACCAAACTGTTCTATTCATTACGTCATCAGCCTTCTTTCCCACATCAACACTAGTTGCACACTCACGGGTTGGAGAAAGCAAGCATGGAGTTACCTCAAGCTGCAAGAACAATGATTTTAATCTCTGACATATTATACCTACGACAGTCTCTTCAAGTAGCAAATGCCATAAGTTTACAGAATGCTTATACACTTCTCGTAAAAAAATTGTATAAAAATAAGAACATTAATATGAGTTGCACGACACAATTAAAATACAGAAGATGGGTTCCCAAAGCATGTACAGTAACATTAAGGTCTTCCTGATTGTGGACACTTACATCATGGAAGGCTTGCAAATTGAGCCAAACATTTGTCCCACTCATAAGAGATACTTGTCGTTCTGATGTGTCACCGCCAAAAATGACAAAAACTTTTCGAGCTCCTTCATGGTGAGAAAATGAATTGTTAAGTTGCAAGGATTTTGACCTGCTAGGAAGTTGCCCTGAGATACCACTAACTGATGCAAGATTTGGAAACCGCAAGCAAGCATGATGAACAATGCTTCTAAGGATGTTTGTATGAGAAAAACCGACCTGAATAACATATATAACATTTTCAAGTAGTGAACGATAAGAATTACCATGAATAAATAAGCAAACAAACAAAAAATCAATTTTATCATCTAGAAGTGATTTAACTGGTCAGTGTTGTGTTTGCATAACGTCATGCTTTTAATATACTTATAGCTTGACAGAACAGATCATTTAGTCAGCTAGAGACTGAGAAGACAGCAGTCAACTGTTGAACAAGGATATTTTGGACGTGGAGATATATGTATAGAACATTATATGGAGCCGTTAAAATCTCCTTAAAAAGGAAATAGACCATTTATTGTGAAACAGAAAACAAACTAAGATTAAAACAACCTCATTCGCACTAAGTGAGATCAATTGCATGAAACAACACAATGCCATTCAACTTGGTTAAAAACCAAATTCACAAGGATAATATATCCATTACTAGTCTCCCTCTACCTCTATTTATAGGGCTAAAAACCTAGTATTCCCGATGACTTTCTTTGCCCCTTAGCAAACCATCAAATTGCACACAGATAATATTAGAAAGTGGACATGACCTAACTAAACTCTACAAAATCAGTTTGTAAAGTAAGATTTGCACCCTATTTATATATTATAATTTGACCATATCTTTAGTTCATATGGAATCTCTAATGCCGAAGGTTGAACATCTCGAGCATTAAATTAGATTAGATATTTGTGGAATTTTTAAAAGATAAATACAAGAAATGTGAGGCGGACATATCAGGAATTACCTTAGAAGCTTGCTGAAATAGAAAACTGGTTTGTTCCATACCACTGATCTGAAACATGCATTGGTTTTAATATTCAGTAAACTAGTGAACAATAAAACTGTTAAAGATATCAAATCTCACCAGGTTAATGTCAGTGAATATTATGGCACCAGATTCAGTCTTTCCAAACTCACTTTCTGAAGATGATGTTAACATGGAACCTGAATTTGGCAAAAACCACCCATCAATACGAGCAAAATCTTGCAGGCAAAGCTGCTGAAATAACAGAGATGCTCCTTTGCGAATATTCTCAATTACATCCAAAGGAAACCGTGGTGGAGTGTGATAAGCAACCTACAAATAATGTATACTTCATCTGATTAGGAAAACAGCAGCCAGCATTGGCGGAAATCAAATGATAAATAAACCGAAGGAAAAAAAAAAAAAAAAAAAAAAAGGTCACTTGGTGCACTTTTTTTAACTTCAGAAAGCATGTGTCATATGTCTTGTGTGCAAATACAAACACATTCACACTAGTACTGACCTGTTGGGTTGGAAGGTACTTCCGGCGGTAATTAAATATTGCATCATTCTCTTTTACATCATTTGACCCACGAAATTGAAGCTCCACCTGTTCATCTAAATTTTATTATTAGAATGTGAAAAATTTATTGGGCAATAGCCAACGCAATTGCCACTTACAAATTGCTTAAGTAATTCACATCGACATTGAGAGCCACAGAATGATTAATTTGTATATACAACCAATACCAACTATTATCACTGAATTTTCTGTCATGAGTCATGTCCCATAATGCATCATATTTGCCCATGTTTAAAATTTCTGTCACTTTCTTCTTCATTTTATAGTTTGAAAAGGGAATTTCAGTAAGGTCAAGCTTGATTCGCTGGAATCATTTAGTAAAATGAGAAGGAAAGGAGTGGAATAATCATTATCTTTAGCATGTCTCATTCCGTCTAGGAAAAAATGATCATTCCATCCAAATCAACATTAGGTAACTGGTACATGAAATTCAAAAATAAGAAAAAGTATTGTTGATTGGAAAAACTACAGTTCAGTAGGTAGGGTGGTTGTGGCAGAGGTGAAGACAAGGGTAGGCAGAGTATATGTTATCATTTTAGAAAAGACTATTCCCTTATTTAAAGGGAATTCAGATCAATCCAGTTTGAATTGAATAGTCATTCCATTCAATTTTGGATGTTGTAGTGAAATTCATAGTCCCTGAGAAATTATCATTCTCATTCTAGAGTTTTGGTCCATTCCTATTTCTCTTTTCTTTCTCAGTTTCTCGCCATGTTCATGCCATTGAATAAAAGGAACTGATACTTTCTTCTGTCTTATTTCAGATACTCAGTCCCTCCATACCGATGCTAACAAGTGCGAAGATTATAGAATTGCAGTGAAACAAGAAATGTCAAGGGAGAAAAGACAAAACATACCTCAGTTGGAAGCAGCACAACAGGAAAGTGATCAGAACCAGATCCTACATCAAGGACAATGGCTGTAAACTCACTGCCTCCTTCAAGAAATATTTCTATAAGCACCCTACTGTCAATTCCCTATTACATTCAAAATCAATTATCAGTTCCAAAAGTTAACTTATAGAGCTACTTACACCAACACTAATTGAAGTTTTGTCAAATAACTCCTAATCCGCCTCCCTCTTTTACACTGATAGTAACCCCCTTAATTATGTTACACATTAAACCATGCACCCGTACAAGGGGATTGCTCTAAATATTAAAAAAGTAGATAATTAGGTGAAATCTCAAGAAACCTCAAGAGGTTTAGTGTAAATTGCTCTGACATATATTATAAGGGATGTACAGCCTTTAACTCATAAACTTCTCCATAGGTACTAATAGGAAAAGAAAATAAGGTAAATGAAGTAAACATATTAATCAAGTTAAAATCAACTTAAACAGAATCACTTTTAGCTAACTTAGTAAACATCATAACTGAAAATGCATACGTTGATTTTAACTCACGGAAGAAGTTTCATTCATTTTACTTTTTCTCTTCTTCTTATGTAAGTATTTACAAAGAAGTTTATTCAAACAGTGCCTTAATATACTCCTAGTCAAAATGTATTCCTCCTTAGTTCTTGAATTTTCTACAGAGTCGTATAAAGTATTAATTGAATCTGGATCTTATATGAAAGTTGTCACGTTATAAAAGTGTACGTTTACATTCAAGGTAAAATTTTATTGAAACTACCTCAGACATAATTTGATTGGCTTTTACAAGAGAATCATTGACACCATACGCAACTCCAACACCAATGCTTGACCCTCCTCTTGTTGGTTTTACCTGAAGCATCAAATTTACAATATCAATAAGCGTATAAAACTCCCTCACAATGAATAAACAATGAAACTATAGTGACTGAACTAAAATCAAATTACTTACCACAACTTTCCCCCAGTCAGGGTCCAGCTGGTGCTTTTTAAACCATTCTGATAATTCTGATTTGCTTGTTTCAAATCCCTAATTGACATCATATTATGAAATAGAGTGTAAATAAGAAAAGTTGGATGAATAGACTTTAAAGACAGAAAACACTTCCAAAAACAATTAAACTTGGATGAAAATGTAATACAATAAAAATATAGTTGAACATTAATCGTAAAGCATCCCGTTATCTAATATTTAAAAACAATCATACAGACTTTTGTAACACATAATTAGTTATCCTTACAAGGTGAAACAACAGCCTGTTTAAAACAATTTAGAATACCTGAACTAAGAAACTGGGTACTGTTATGAATCCATGCTTCTGGAGCTCCAGTGATGCTTTATGCTGACAAGTATTTTAAGGCGAAAAATTAGTCAGACGGATAGTAAAAGTCAAACTATTAAGTTACAAAAGATTACAAGAGAGGAAAGGTGATCATCCTGTTGTATGTCAAGTAAAATGAGACTGTCTCCAATACAATAGTTCTTATTATATGATGGTCATTAAAAGCCTAAAACCAAATCTAGTTATGTTGGCTAAGAAATTATAAATCTTAGATCTCAAATCTGTGACTGCATTCCAGTTATGATAAACAGAAAATAAATTTATGTCGGAGAAGAAACATAACAAAATACATATGTCCTGTACCTTGTCAAATGCTTGGCAGCACGCCTTTGATCCTGTGCCAACAAATGGAACATTATACTTTTCCAGCAATTCCTATTAATATTTGAAACAGAAATACCATTCATAAAGACGCAAGTTCATTACAACCTAGAAGAATTCCAGATATATATGTAAATATATACTGCACCTGAATGCCACCATCTTCACCAAATTGACCATGGATAACTGGAAATACTATGTCCACAGCTGTAGCTAGATGCTTTGCCAAGTCAGACAAAGTCTGGAAACTTTGGGCAAGGCTGCAAATTGAACAAGTGGTCATCTTTACTCTCAAATTTTAAATGTAAATTACTCCATACAGTATGTTATGAGTATTTGATCTATACGTTGAAGGGAACATTAAGAAGAAGGAATTAGTAAAATATTTCCATTTTGGAAGCATTTAACCACACGGGTGTGGTTAATTATTCCTAAATTAGATATGCTTTGACCAGAACTTTATAGTTATTTTCCATAATTTGAAAGGGTACACTAACCTTTCAAGTTTAAAATCAAAATCAGCTGGGGTGTTGGAATATACCTGGGAAAGAATATGGAAATTAGAAGAATGGATGGCTTCGATAGGACACCAGACATAACCAAACCAATTGCGAGAAAAAAGAGATTTTCAAGTCAGAGGTGATGGCGCCAAATATACATTTCTATTATTTGTGTTTACTGGGATTAGTCAGTAGTTATATATTTTTAAACTTAATCAAAGCTATAAATACACATTTCTAGATGTTTTTGAGGAATAAGGAAGATTTGAGTAGCTGTAGTAGACCAAAGAAGAACATAAGTGAACTGATATTTTGCCATAAATAGTTGTAGAAATGGTAACTTGTCCAGCCTTGAGTTGGTTCAAATTTTCTACTACCTAATTGATCATATCATATATGAGTTTCGCCTTATTCATAACAGAATTCCTCTCAATGTAACAATAAGCATAAATAACTCTATTAGGAATTGAGATTTTCTAGATACTTTAATATTATCTTTGATATTTTCTGTGTATTTCTCTATCTTACAAAATTGAAATCAGTGATAGTCCTTATTTTATGGGAGAGTTAGTTGCATGGTCAGTGAGTAGATAGAAAATAGTAGTGATCCTTATTTTGTGAAGATCTCCGTATCTTTTGTATATGAACTAATAAAAAAGTTTATGTAGTCTACCGATTTTTTAATATATCTCTAATTTTACTCAGTAATGAATGAGATAATATGTTTCTCCTTTCTTCCTTTGTACACTTACACTAGAAACTCTCTTTCTCTTTTCTAGTTTTATAGCTTCTGTTAGACACTGACAGTAAGGATATGTTACAATTATAATTATTGTTAAATATTGTAATTAGCTTAAATCAGGATACCAAATTAATGTAGGAAACTAATTTATAGGAATTTAGATTTATCTTCTTCTAAAATTATGTAATTGACTATGTTTCGTCTATATATATTTAAATCATATCTAATGAAAATAAGTGTGACCCTCAATTCACATGGTATCAGAGCGGACTACTTTTATATTTGTATGAAAATGATTTCAAGCATAAGCCTAAAAAGGAATAATAAAAAAATAGACATAAAACTTGTATTTCATGAGATAAGTCCATGTGATAAAGGAAAAATCATCAACTAAGAGTTAAAAATTAACGATCACCGTTCCTTCCAGGTGTACCATATTCTTTTACATTTTATAGCTAATCTTATAGCTTCGTAACAAAAGCTATAGTTTGACACAAAGAGAGCTCATGAATGATGATTTTGTGAAACATGTATTATACTAACCTGAGCTGAGGAAATTGCATATGCATTGAGATTGCAATCAATATAATAGCAACTAACGTGCAAATTGTCTCCCTGTCAGATTACAGGAAAAGAAATGAGACTGATATATATGAAAGAAAAAAGGTAAGAAACAGAAAACAACACCTTCAGCTGTTTCCAAATTATTGCACACTGTTTCTTCTTAGTCACTTTTAAAACACAGTATACTGAGAGTATAATTATAACTTAGAAGTAAATTAAAGAAAGAACAATCAAACTAGCGAGATGGATTAGTACAACCAAAAAAAAAAAAAATTATAAGAGTTTGAGTTTTAATAATCCCAGTCTCAATAAAATGAATTTAATAATGATGCAAAAGGTCATCGGAGTTTGAAGATGGAAGAAAGGTGGTAGGTTTAGGTTGGGTTGCGGGTTTTGTGCTTTATGGTCGCGGGGTGTTTTAGCTGTGGTGGTAATGTTTATGCATGGGTGGAGGCAGTGGCTTTTGGGTTGAATCTTGTTTCAGATATTTGGATGGGCTTGGTAGTTTCGCGGTTGCATTTTTGGGCATGTGGTTAGTGTGGTTGTTCTGCATGAAAGTTTTACGGTGGGAGTGGGATGCTGCATTGGTGCATGTTCTGGAGATGTAAGAGAAGGTGATAAGGGTGTCCAGTAAAGTGAATTCGAGGGTAGATTTTGGTTTTTGTACCAGGGAAATGATGTATTCTGGTACAAACCTCCAATGATATTTTTGTTTTCTTTTTATTTATCCATTAACATGTTAACCTTTTCTTAAAAAAAAAAAAAAAATTATGGAATTAATCTTTGATGCGAGCCATAATCTTACTTAAATTTCCAAGGAAGTATTTTTGGAGAATCCAATTGAAGACCTATTGTTCCATCCACACCCATTGGGTTTTATAATAATTATTACGAAGATTAAACTGAAAAGAATTCCGAAGAAACAGTACCTGCAAGTGATCAAGGACTGATCTAGCTGAATTGAGGGAAATCCCACGCTCAGCGGAAGGACCACCGCATATGAGACCCACCTTCAACACCCTCCCCTTCTCCTTCACCGTCTCCATCACTCCACCGCCAACAACCGCCACCTCGCGAGCAAAGGCACGTGGCACGGCAGCGACAAGCGCGGCGTGGAACGGGCGGGCCTCGTGGTTGGAGCAGGAGAGGTTGACAGAGTTCGCGGGCGAGGAGGAGAGCGATTGAGAGTGGGCGCGGCGGCGGAGAAGGGTGAAGTTGGAGACTCCGGCAGTCACTGATGAAGTGAGCATACAGTAAACGAGGGAATTACAGACGAATGAGTGTGTTATTGCGTTGCGTGAGAGTGAAGTGCGTGTTAATTTGTGTTGAACTCAACATTTTATGATGTAGCAACAAGAAGAATCCAAGCACAAGAGTGGTCGCAATTGCAAATGGTGGACAGATTTTTTTATTTGTTTCTGCCGGCAACGCAGAAATCAGAATTTTCAAAGAAAAAGTTGGTGCCAGATTCCTTTATGATTGTCAAGAAATTGATAACAATTGTTGTGATGAATCAAATTTTTTAACAAGCATTAATCATGAAAAGAGGTCGTAGTAATTCCTAACGAGTCAAGAATAATCTTATACCAGTCTTATATATAGGATTGAGACGGAGAATAATTACAGTTTGTGAAGATTTTTGACGTAAGAACCATAATAAATAGAGGAAAACTATTCATAATAGCATAAATACAGATGATATCATTTTTAATTGAATTTCATCAAGATATTAAATCTTATTTAATTTTTACTTTAATAAATATATTGAAATAATCTGACTAAAATAATGAATATTAGATTGAAAAATAAATCAGTCAATTTGAATTAAAAAAACACATAATTATAATTATTTTAAGACGCCGAGAATAATGTTTTTCGTTAAAATTGTTCTTGAACTCCTTAAATTTAACTTCATTTATTATGTAGTAAGTGTTTTTTTATTTATTTTCATCTTTGTAAAAAAAATCTTCTTTATTGATTTAAAATTGAAATTGCTGTGTTCCTTGTAAAATAAATAAAATTTAGTTTATATTTCTTTAATTTGTATTTCTGTAAAACCTATAACTACCTTTACTCCTTTATCGTTCATTTTAAAGAAATAATTAAACAACTTCAAAAATAAATAATAAATTTTGTATATTTTTAAATTTTATATAGACTTTTAAAGGGTCACTAATTAATTATCTTTTTTTCTTAAATGCATAACTAATTAACAAATTTACTTTGCAAAACAATAATTTTCGCATATTTTATAGAAAGTTCATACATCTTTTCTTGACATTAAAATTTACACATATTTAAACATTATAAAACTAATTTCATTCCACTAACTTTATACCCATAATTTTTACATTGGTTATGGGTGTTAAATTTTCTGTTAACAATGTGCACTACATTTATTTGTAGTTATTTTATAATATATTAATATGTTTTTTTTAATAAAGGGATTAATTAACATTTTAATTTTATTTTTTGAATAACCCATCTAATACCTCTCTCCAACCCAAGATTCTTGTAAGTAAAACAATAAAACAGGGGAACCCACAATGAGGAAATTTATAATATTTAAAGGGAGGTAGATAAGATAAGGAATGAGGCTATTTAAGTAAATGTAACAATAAAGAGAAAGAGGTACTACTTTGATACATTAAACAAAGCCAAAAACTTGTTTATTTTATTGTTCTTGACTTATATTATGGATAGATACCCATCTTCCAGATAAAAAACTTATGGTTGAGATTTGACTTGCAATTATTTGCATAATTGCCTTTTTTTAATCTTTGATAAAGGGAAGGTAATTAATAAAAAAAATTATTTTTAGGGAGTGTTTAAAATAAATGTGAAAATTAAATTATTTTAATAATTTATTGTATATTTATTTATTATTTTTTATTAACATATTGTCACAGTGTTAATGAATTATTTCAAGTATCTTTTGAAATTTTTGATAAATATAAATAATTTGAACTATTGTTATTAATTAACATCTTATTTTAAATGAATATAATATTACTCTAAAATTAATTTGCTATGTTTTCCCTAAAATTTTAATGAGCTTTTTTGGTGTGTATTTGACTCCGAAGAAAAAATTGTTAAAATTTTTGTCTTTTTTTTTGGAGAAATTGAAATAAAAAAACGATTACTTAAAAAAAAAGTAATTTTAAAACATGCTCAGTAAATAAAAGTAGTAGTCAATGGACTTTATTTTCACATTGAGTGATCATTTTGAATGAGTAATAGCATTTTATTTGTTCAATAATAAAAAAAATACTAAACAATGATGCGTAAAGAAAATAAACGCGAATGTATAAAATACATAATAATCAAGTTATTCTGCAAAACACTCAACTAATAAATTAATCTGAATTTAATTATATAACATTTTAAATTTAATTTACTTCATAATTAATTTAATTAATGTATATAACAGCCAAATAGAATAAAAGAACTTTACATATAAAGAACGAAATCATGCATAGCTTCGTACAATTATAATTCATGCATAAATAACTTTGTGTAGTCTCTTTTGTTTGTCAATATTTGAGAGAAGATTCAATGTGTCAATGACACGTCATTTGTTAACCTATTCATAGCAAACGTGTCGTGACAAATAGCATAAATATATATTCTTTCGTCGTTTTGAGAAATGCAAATTATTAAACTTGCAATACGACAGTGAAACAGTTGTTGCCGTCTTCAACGTGTAATGGAGTTTCGTGGAAGATGGAAAAGACACCAATTATTCGGAGTTACGTTGCAATGAATATTTAATCAAAATAAAATAAATAGTTAATACAAATATGAAAAAGATAACAAGACCTATTTTTTTAGAGTGATCAGTAAAAAAATTAAAAGTTTGATTTTCACACAATTATAATTTGTAATTAAAACGTGTACTCAAAAAAATTTGCTTTCAATAACTTCCTTTGAAGTTATACTATTAGAAAGGAACAACACTCATTAATATTAGCTCAAAATAGCTCACCAAAAGATAAATTATTTTCTGGTTTTGCTAGTGCACTCAATTATTTTAGTGAAAATAGCAAGAATCTTATATTGTTGTTAAGTAAAATTTGACTATTTGATTCGATTAAAAATAAAACCTTTAAAAGTACTATTCATTATAAGATTCTCGTCACAACACTATGAACATGCAATTTGCTCTCATAATCTGTGTTTCTAATAACTTTTGTGTGCATTTCCACACCAGCTCAACTGATTTACTGTCATCGTTTCCTCAATCAATGTTACACCAATATTTTTCATGTAGCTATTTTCTTATGTAGTGGTGCGCGCTTTCATTTAAGCATATTCTCATATTCGCTATTACCACAAAAAATAATTGGAATACAAAGATCTACCAGTCTTTGTGAACACAAATAACCATCAATAATTTAACTTTTCATTTTAGTCATTCTTTGAGAATCATGTGTGATTTTCATTAAATCCTAAACCCTAAAACTTCCCTATTCTCATCATTCATTTCATTATAATCTAATAATCTAAAATAATAATTTATTTTAATCATTATATTATAAAAAATTAAACATCTAACTCTAAATCCTTTTTTTCATTATTTATAACATAGTCATCTCTCATTTTTACTTCAAGGTCATGTTCCTAATATCTCTTGCTTAAATGTGAACGAATAGGCCACGTCTTATTTCTTCTTAAGCAGAAATCCTTTACCAACATGGCATAAAATAGACGATAGAAAATCTTATCTCTTAAGCATGTAGTCAAGATTTCAATCTCAAATGCATGACTGTAGAAAAACATCATCCTTAAATTGATTTTCATACTTCGAGGGATTAGTTTTTTACTCCGCCCAAAAACCACCCGGATCCACCCTAATCCCTTTCGGGTCTAGGATGCTCAAGTTAAACATCCGCTCAATTAAAGAACTTGATAATTTCCACCGTTAGCATATAGTACATATATGATGCCTTTGAACATCATGAACTACATGTTATCCCTCCTACACCTCAGGAATAAAGGTTTGGAAAAACAGATTTTGTCAATTTTTGCGTATATACAGGCGTGATGCACAGATGACCGACCTCTTCTTTGAGTAATAACAACAATAATAAGAAAAAACATCTAACCAAGGTAAAAATAATATCCTTACCGGTGGCATTTACAAAACTGAGAGTCACTTCTTTGGTTGTAGTCATTGGATTCAGGTCAAATCATCCTCTTCCATCTCTTTTTCTTTCAAAGCATCCTTTACTCTCAACAAAAGGGCTGATTTCCAAGAATCCTGCATTGAAACGTTCAAGTCATATGCAACTTTACAAACATATAGAATTTGATAGGACTTTGGAGATTATTTTAGCTATCTCCTGAAAGATTGAAAATTGTCCTTTCAATTAATATAGATGGATGTCAACAAATTTGTCACGGGAATTAAATAACACATGCAGCTGTAACTTCAATGTTTTACATCTCAGATAGTGTCGCTGCTACAATGCTACAGCAAGATAGCATATAGTGTGATAACCACTATTTTTGAATTTTTTTTTATAGTATATATATATATATATATATATATATATATATATATAATGATAAAAATGACTCAATTATTAATAGTCATAATTAAAAAAAAAGTCATAGACATCTTAAACATACAAGTAAATAACAATAAAAGTTAAATTCAAGTTTTCTAAATAGGAATTATCAATTATCATTTCTAGATCCAAGTTTTTTTTTTATCAATTTCTCTGTTATCTATAGATTTTAATTTTGGAAACTAAAGTGGCAAAAGTAGCCCTACAGAAAAGCCCTAAAGCCTCTATTTCAAAGGGATTTTTGGAATCCACGCATAACACGGACTTCGGCTATTATTCAGCTACTATTTAGTCTCCTACGCCCCGCTACACTAAACCACTCCGTTACATACACTAAAAGCATACAAGACACGATCGTGATCAAAGAGGTCGTTGTTTTAACAGATGGAAGCAACAATTAAGGAGCCGAAGATGCATCCTTATGCTACAATGATATTCTCAAATCTCTATGATACCAAGAACATAAACAAAAATATGACAACGTAAATACCAAATAGTGCCTAGACATGAAGACAAGTATGCTGATAATGAAGAAACTTATCCTTCCTCCAACTTAAAAAGAAACGGAAGATTGAAAGGACGTAAATACAACGAAATGTCACACAAGTTATAAGAAAACAAGATATATGCTGTCAATAAGATTAAAATTGATAGAATTTAAGAACAACAGCAAAGACGGTGGGGCAAACAACATCAATTTCGAATTGGGATTCATGTAGATGAGCTAAAGAACCTGAGATTCTAAAATAAGTTTACTACAGATATGAAAAAGGCCATTTGTGACTACATACGAAATTATAGTCTATGTTCATTACTTTAATGTATAATTTGCTGTAAAAAAAAAACCTTTAGTATATAATTTCTGAAAACAATCAATCAAATATTTATTTAGATCACAAATAAATAAAATTAACAGCATCCATATCAAGCATGGCAAAGTTAGACAAGGAGATCACCATTGCGTCTAAAATTAATCAATTCACATACCAAACAACGTAAACGTTTTATCTTAATTTCAAAAGAGTTAACACAAGGATTTTGATTTTGATTTTAATAAAATGCTTCTAACGTTAAAAGAACTAGATAACATTAAAGAATAGTCAGGTGACTGTTTTTCCTAATACTTGGGCCTTGGGACACAGAATTATACCAATGGGGTTATGCCATGAAACGCATTGACTACTCTAGTAAATTTTTCAACATCTTCCTCGTCAATTGAAGCAGCCAAATCCTGAAATATAATAATTAGTTTCAATCAATAAAAAGAATGAGAGCAAAGTAACAAGCCAAGCTAATAGTACTAAGACCATTTTCGATAGGATTTTAAGGAAGACAAGGAGTTGTTCCAAAGAAACAAACAAAACTGCAGTGCTGACATTGATGGACAAATTAAGATGGTGTACATTAGAAAGAATAAAAGGGTGTGCAGGGAAATGGGGGAGTCAATTACTACTGTTGAACTTGTCATTGAGACTTGAGAGTTAATAGGGCAAGCTGTAATTTACTGTCAGTTATTAGTGAGATTTCAACACATAGGAGATAGAGTCAGTCAGTCATTAAGAATTTAAGGAGAAAGGTAGGAAGGTAAAATTTCCCAGGTGTAGATTTCTCTTCGTACACATGATTTTTCTTCCTCCATTTTAGATCGGTAATCTCACATGCAGAACTTGATAACTGAACACAATAAAAAATCCCTATTTTTTGGATTCTACTTCATCTGAATATAATCCAGTTCATAAAATTTTCACCACTTACAGCCAAAAATTTGTATTCACGGGTTCTGGAGAATGTCGGATCCAAGTCCTATGCGATCAAAGGAAAATATGTTAGAAGTTTAAGCATAAAGTATTCTCCAATATGTGAAAGAAACACCAAAAAGAACCTGATAGCGCTCTAAAGCGTTAGAAATTGCAATAAAATCCCCTTGAACAAGCTGACAAAGGCCAGAATTAAGAAGATGTCCTCTAACTCCATATTTCAACATGTTGCTATGCAGTGATTGTCGTGCAATATCTTCATAAATCTTAATTGCCTTCTGATATCTGGTAAACATCAAGTAGATCAATATACCCCAAGTTTTAATGATTTGTAGCCCACTTCATCTCTAATAAGTTTGGGTAAATGAACTTTAGATAATGCAGGTAAAAGGAATAGACGAAATTTATTGATAGCTCCTACCATTTTAGGAATAGAAGAAATCTTACATGCAATTCCAAGAGATATGCAGGTAAAAGGAAGTTAAAAACACTCACTGTTGAAGTTGGGCACAAAACTGTGCAACTTTAATCTTGCACTGGATGACAGAGGTTGCTGCATCCCCAATTTCAAAAAATTCAGCAGCCTTCTCATAATGCAATCTAGCATGCTCTATGTCTTGATCGAGCTCATATAACTCGCCAATTTCCTAAATCCAGGAACACAAAATCAACTCTGCAGATTACTTTATTTTTAAAGGATTTAAACACCCTATCAGAACCTCAAAGAATGAAAGAACCAACAACAATACGCACAAACAACAGAAGCAGAATAACATACAACACATATTCATATTCATATATAAACACGAAAAAAGTTGTCAACTGAATAGGGAAACAGAACACGGAGGTACAGGCCAACAAACTTCCCTAGGTCATGTCCCTACACTATGTGGATATGTACAACAAATAGTACCTTCGAATACTTAGCAGCCATGATGTGCCTACCAATCTCTGTGAAGATAGTCACTGCTTTATTTAAGCAGGAAATAGCTCCTTAAATTCCAAAACAGAAGCAAAAAATGTTAGCTTAAGGTCTGTTAGATTGTGAATCCGTGAAAGAAAAAAAAAAAAGTTTAATTACTCTGTCAGTATACTTACACAATCTTTACATTTTAGTCCTTAACCTTGAAACCTACTCATTTTAGTTCTTACACATGAACGCGTTATTTGTTTCCAACCCTAGACATACCCTTTTTTTTTGTTCTATTTTAGTCCCCACAATTTCCGACGACAAAGACAAAAACGGTATTCAAAAATATACATGGAAGGAATAAAATGGTAAAATTTTAGGCCTGCAATAACTAAAAACAAAGAAAGATTGTGTAGGTGCAGAAAATGAGTAATTAAACAAAAATTCTACAGGGAATCTGGGGGAGGATGTCGAAGAGCACCTGCTGATGAAGTTTTCTTGTAGCAATGAGCAGCATCAACATAAGCATTTGCAGCATCATAATTGTTATCTACCTGCACTACACATAATTGGAAAAAGGGGTATCATATTATAACATATATATAATAACAAATGAACCCAATGCAGAAAACTTGGGTTTCTAAAGTGTGAATAAAACTATGGTGAGGACAGAACCTTCATGTGACATTTAGAAGATTTGACGAAGAGTGAGCCCGCCTTGTCCCCTAAACGAAAGAACAAACAGTTAAAAGTGTGATCAAAACATGAAAAAGAAAAGAAAAAACAGTTTGAAGAGAGAATGTGTGTGAGAGAGAGACATGATTTGGCGAGTTTGAAGGAAGTGGCGGATTTGTGGAACAACTGAGCCGCTTCTTCGAAGTTGGAACCGAACAAAGGGCAACAAGCGTGGAGCTTGTTCTCCGCTTTCTTGGCGAGTTCCTGTCCCTTCGCTATGTGATCGCCCATTGTTGCTTTCATTCACTTCGCCACGCGATGAAGCGTGCGGGCCTTCGTTCATCACCGTTGCGTTTCGCCAACACAAAAGGTAATCACAGCGCTGTTGCGTAAAAACGACGTCGCATAATGGTATTGGTTAGTTATGCGTCTTTCTGTCTGCTTCTTTGCTTGTTGGTTCGTTTCAAGAATGGTAAAGAATCATTTACAAAAATATAATAATTATTACTTTATAAAACAAGAAAAAAAAAATTATATCCCAAATTCTTTTATCATACCTAACCCATTTATTTGAACCCGCTTCTTCCTTTAATTCTAGATTTTACCAACTTTTACATTTTCCCAAATTTCGCCACAGTTTTTTTCTTTTATATTTTTAGTAGCTTTTCCTTCTATTTTTAAAATATCTAACCAGTCAACGTGTAATTAGGAGTGAAATTAAGAAGAAAAACATTCAATCACATTTAAGAAAAAACTAATTAAATGATTAAGTATTAACATTTAATTTTACCTAATCTTTTTCTCAACAGTATAATGCATATCAATCACATTATAAGATAACAGAAATGTTATTTATGTAAGAAATTTTAATGTTTAATTGTATTGCATAAACAGTTAATTCATTAGTTGTAAACAAAAACAGGATCCATCCAAATTGTGAGCCCATTGTGAAAGTGTGAAGCTGTCAACTTGAATAGACATCCATGACAGATGACAATGCAAAGTTAGGCCACCATAGCCTAACAAGAGACTTGGGCTGCTGCTATTCAAAATTTTCCCTCAACACTGTTCTTATTTATGTACTTTTTATTAAAAAAATGATACATAAATACGTATAATTTTATATACTGATATGATTTTCTTTTCTATTAAATGTAATAATTTTATATGTATTGATATTGTTATTGGAATATAACGATGGTATATATCATAAAACTTTTTCCATTTTTAATCAATAAAAATCACTGTAAGTATACATTTTAAGATAATTGTTACTAAAATTGTCAAAATTAATAGAAGTGATAATTTATAATTAAATAATAGAATAAGAAAATTACACCGTCAATATTTAGCTTATTTTATCTTTTATTTCTTTTTTTTCATTTTATGATCATGTTTCAGATTTTAATATAAAAACATACAATTGTTCAATAAAAAATCAATATTAAACATTTTAACTTAAACTTAATATTCACAAAATATAATTAAACTCCATCTTATATAATTGTAAGCTATCTTTTAAGTTTTTTGAAAATTTAAAATTACAAGTAAAATAATATTTTATTGAATAAATCAATAATCACTTAAATATTTTTTTAAAATTATAATTTTTTCACTTTTGATTCATGTTCACAAACACTTTGTACCTGACAAATCATTTGTATTTTAAAAGGATAATGCATACAACATCTAAGTGTTACCAAAATCATGTTAATAATTAGGACTTTGAAAGTAATTTGGCCACTATTTGGTTAGTCCAAGCAGGACCACCATGTGTGCCTAGTTTTTTATGTGTGTGTGTGTATGGATTAGGATGACCAAGTTTCATATGGAAGGGAAAAAAACCATGAGGGACAGCAACAAGTGATGGTTATTTTGAAGTTGGTTTTGGCCATGCACATGTCAAAGTGTAGGACCATTGAACCACTACTGATAGATATTACAGTCATAACATGAGATTGATATGCTTGTTAAAGGCCTAACTTAGCGGGATCCGCCCTTGATTATGCAAACATTGTTTTGGCCATTATTCTCTTTGGGTTGCAATCCAACTTTTCTCTTTCAGTGAACTGGATTCTAAATCTCAATAAACATGTTATGTAGTTGAAGATCTTGTGTATGTAAGTAAAAGATAACTTTCATTTCATAAACTACTTTTAGAGAATCAAATCAAATCCTGAGACAGTATCTTAAATCCAAATTCTAAGATAGTATTAAAAACTTGATTGAATATATTAGATCATCTGTTATCATATACGGGATCCTTGATGTCTAATTCTGTGTGTAAAGAAGTGTGTTATATATTTCACATTGATTTTTTATTTGACTAAAATAGTGTATACAAGGAAACCTAAATTCTAATAGATATGACATGTATAAACAAAATCATAAAAAATTATTCACATCTGCAACTAGCTTTAACATCAAGGTTTTTTGGGGTTTTATGACTAAATCACAAATTTTATAGCCACACATCAACCGTATTTATACATAACTATGAAGGATCATGATGAAACTTTAAGACTGTAATTTAGAACCATACATAATTAAGGAATTTACCATTTGGTTTATCTTGATGGACATGGCAACTTTCTGGTGGGGTGCATTTTGGTAACCAGTCCAACTCAGTGATCTTAGCTTCTGTCATTATGATATTTGAGTGAGAGCATCAAATTGAAATTGATAGTGACAGCCTTTCATATTTCTTATTTTTGTGTTTCTTTGGCCAAAAGTATGGTATTATGTACAAATTTGTAGTATTATGTACTCAAATACAATGTTTACTTGTTACAATACAAAAAGGAAAATCAGTAGAGAGGTTTGTCATAATACTTCTTGTGCACATACTTTTCATTGAGTTTGATTCTAGTTGTGGGGCATTAAGAACAATTAACTTCAGACAATGTGTCAGACACACTGATAAGTTTTAAATGGTTCCTGCATAAAACTAACAAGGTAATAATTAATATGTCAAAAGAATGATTTAACTATCAATAGTCTTAAAAGAGGTGCAACACTAACATTACATTTTCTAATAAATTAATGGATCAATTTAGCAAAGAAAGGAACGTTGTTACATTTTTTCCCTAAAGGCACTATTGAAAATTTTTTCATTAAAAAAAAAATCCTGCACTTGTTTTCTTTTCCTTCTTTCAATAATGAGGAAATCCTATGATTTGATCCCAAAGTTCCACTTTCTTAAAATGAGTGGGGGATTCCATTATCACAGAGTTTAACTAGTGCAACAGAAATCAGCATTTCCTACAGAACATGAAATGATTGAGGTGCACATTTGGTCCCCTTGAATTCAAAGTATTCACCAGTTACGTGCTAGGTAGAACAACCTTGTGTTTCCAAGTCCTAAGCAAAATTTGGTCTATCTCATGGAAACAACAAAATGTATGACTGAAAGGTCTTCCATTGGAAAAAACTTCCTTCCCTTTCAACGTTGAAAGCTATTGATTGAATTATGCAGCCATTAGCAATACCTGAAAAGTGATCTATTTCACTTTAGATGAGTAAAATTTTTCCGTATATGACAATTACTAAGTTAATCTATCTACCTAGTCACTAATCTACTTCTTCATGGTTTACTGGTTTCATACTCAAGTGCATATTTTGATGAGGTCAAAGTAAAAGATAATTCTGATTTACCCTGTCCTTATCTCATTAGAAACATGATAAGAAAAATGATACCTTCGAATAATCTTTTCTTGCTTTTTCCATTTGATTGGACAAGAGTAGCAATCATGCTATTCTCTAGGAAAATGCCTCTTGTCCCTACCCTAAAAGTATTTGCTTAATATCATTCTTTCATCTTAAATCAAGAAGATAGAAAATATTATGCTGATTTAGTGATATAATCATAATAATACATATAAATAAGAGACAGTTCTCGTTTCATAATCTAATTCCTACATATATGATATGACTAAATTTAGTTAAAACATTTTCTTAAGTGCTTGCGCTACCATGACGAAATGATGGTGCCAGATGCTAAACCATAATAATTTATTCCAAACTTTGGAACAATAAAAAAGCTATATATTATATCTGCAGGTTCCAACTTCATAAAGCCTTATTATAAAAATGCTGCGGCTCCAAGTGCATAACTGGAGTAAAGTTATTGTGACCATGACTATTTACTCCAAAGAAACACTGTATTGAAAATCAATACAGAATGAAATCTTAGCATGTTCTAGCTATTATCTGGAGTGAATTTTTTCAAGGAGATGACTTTGATAGGAGTGAAAGAGGTGGTGATGAGTGTTGTAGTTGAAAAATATTGAAATTATTTCCCACTTATTAATTAAACTAGTTTTAATTATTCATTGGGTCCATTAATTGACATTGTGGTTGCAAGTGACATGCCCATTTAACAGAGTCCAATGCCACCATACCTACTTTCTTGTCCAACTCCCTATTTTGGTTAACACCACATAAAGCACTAATCTCATTTGTTAGTTAACTATTTCTTTTAGAGTGTGATGTCAAGTGTAGCTTACAAAATTGACGTGTCTGGGATAATATATATTTGTAAATCCCAAAAGGCCTTGCAAAATCTTACTCTCTTTTCATATATTCCTATACTTTTATACATATTATAATCTAATTCTTTTCATGCATACCCATTCTTTTATATTGCAATATATTTGGTTAAGATTGTCTTCTACTACTCACATCATTATCAGTGTCCTAGTGGAGTGGAAAGCCAGGTCAATGGGCTGCATCCACATATTATACATCAGCACCATCCAGCCAAAAAGCTAGTCTATATTGTTGGATCTTGAAAGTGTTAACTACATGGCAAATAACATAATGAACATGTTAGTCATAATTAATATAAGATTTGGCCATTCCATTGCAGTATGAGACTCCATTCTCTATGGTTGGCCTTTCGTTATCTGATTTGCCAAATGTCATGCCATGGTTGGTTCCAGAAATCCAAAATGTGTGAGCTGAGACTCATGCAGGACCCGAAGGAATAAATTTTACGGACGCACTAATCTTTGTTCTCACACATAACATGTCTTGTTGGGAAAACATGACCCACCAATGCCTTTTACACTTACCATGGCTCTTTCTTCAAGCCAAAAAGAGTGGCACCATGTTAACACCTATGCATGCTGTGGAATAGCACAAACTTTTTCCAAATCAAACCATTTTGTAGAGGTAGCTAGCTATAATAAAAACAAATCTATAGGGGCCTAGGAATCAGAAAGCACATATATGTGTCTCTGTATTGTTTCTACATGGCTATTTTCTGACCTCTTTCTCTGCATTCTATCATAGGTTGCTACATAATAGGTATTGCTAGTTCCTGTTTGTGTCTAATAGGCTACTGGAGTCTGCCTTGACTATCCTAAGTTAGCATGAATTGCTAGCTATATTTTTGCCTTGGTGGATTTGAAAATTTTGGAATTTGGTCAATATATGTATAAATAAAAGAAAATAAAGAGACAATATGTAAAGTTATTCTTAGAACAAGGAGGAACTGAATTATATGCTTTAATACAGCTATGAAACATTTAGCTAAATCTGCTTTTCATTATCTTTAGAGTTACTGTATTGAGGATGTTCCTCACCAGATTCTACCCTGATGAAATTCATGGTTGGCTATGTTTCCTTTCAATTTATTGAAGATTTTATTTTTTATAAAATGAGCTAGATATATGAAAACCTCCTTAAATCAAAGTGTATTTTTTATACTCTTCTTTTTAGTTTCTAAAGAAAATTATTTCACTTTTAGTTCAGGTAATTTTTTTAATAGTTTTAGTCGTGTGCTATTTGTAAAATATTTATTTTTTACTTTTACCTCTTATCAAATATATTTCAAAAAAGTTTAATAAAAAGTTAAAAACAAAAAATATATAAAACTAATATATATACAAAATAACAAGGATTAAGACAATTTTTTCTACAAATAAACATTTCAGGAACAAATAAAAGATGATATATTTCAGGAATTAAAAATATAGTTAACTTAATGTAATTTTAGTCTCAATATTCCAAAATTCAATTTTAATTTCTACAAAAATTAATATTTTTTTTTAGTTTTTACATTTTGAAAACAATATAGTTTTATTTCTTATTAGAAATTAAAATCATGTGTTTATGAAAAAAAATAAAAAGCATTAAATTTTTATTAGAACTCAAAATAATTTGAAAAATCAAAAACAAATTTTATCCAAACTTATATATATATATATATATATATATATATATATATAATAGTAGAGGAATGAATAGAACTTGCGCTCTTCACCTTTGGTAAGTCAAAGTTACCCGTGGATGAATTCAAGTAGAGGAATTCCAAAATTGGATACCCTTAATTTATTCTAGCTGATTCTAAAACGTGTTATACAGGCCAAACAAATAAAAATCTTACAAGTTGTAGACCTTATAAAACGAGAGAGAGAGAGAGAGAGATTGAGAACGATGTCACTTTCTGCCAAACTAAAGAAATCATATTTCCCTCTAGAGTAGAGTAGGGAACAAGTATCCTTGGAGGTACAATGAGATTAATTAAAAGCATAATCTCACTTAAGAGCTTTATACATTCTTCCTTAAACTATTTGAGTGAAACGGGATATACTCTTTTCTTTCTACATTATTCTTATGACTAAGGCATGAAAAAACTTCTGTGGCCTTAACTTTGCATGAAAAAGCATCGAAAACAAGGGTTAGTGTAGTAAAAAATACACTCAGTGAAATCATGAAGTTAAACTTTGCCATTTTTTATTCTTCTTAACAAGAAAAAAAATGATATAAGAAATAATAAGTTGTAAGTCTCATCAGTACCCCATTTGTGTCCTTATGCTCCATAAACCCACTGGTCTATGCGAGATCTTTTGAATAATTCAATTCAAAAAAAGCAGCAGTTAGGTTTTTGATTGGAAAAGAATATTCAAGACCACAAAAACGAGACAACAAAAAAGCTACCAAGTATTATTGGAACAGAGAAAATTTTTCCACTATATATGCAAGTACTTTACATTGTTTGAAAAATCCTCGATTTGGTTAGCAATTGTGCATACCATGCATAAGCGCTATCTGCAGTTCCAGACACTGTAGAACTAAAGTCACTTTCAAACATAATTGGTGGAACAATAGTGCAAATGACAGAACATTTTGCAGTTGTGCCAATTTCTTAATCATAATAAGATTATGGTGCATTTTGATGAAGCAATGGACTTAATATACTGCTCAAATGTTGAATGGAGGTTGTTAATCTGAACTTTATTTTTCCTGCTTTATAGTAATTTCTGAGGAAAAGAAGTGTCGCCAAACTTGAGACAGCAACATCTGTGATCATGACACAATTGGGCATGTTATGTGGCATTCAGCCGTCTAAATGTGTGGACATGAAAATAATATGCTAAAAACCTCGTGCTAAAGAGTGGCTCATCATATTGTCCACTTCTGAATGAGGACAAGAATATGGTTCAGTAAGATTGGTCTATTCAAAATCCTCCTTCTCCCCATATATTTACTTCCTTTCTCCTTCCAAATCAATATCAACACAGATAATGACATAGTGTAAAAAAAGTATACAAATACCAAAGTTGGAGTGAGATAAAGATAAGGGTTTATGATACTATTGTGATCTTCAATATATACGGGTAAGATTCTTGAGATTTTCACATATACACATGTTACCATGTTATGTTCCTACTAGGCTAGGCGTGCTGCAACTGGTGCAAATTGCTCAAGAGCAACACATTTGGCAGTTATGGTGGTTAAAGAAACTTTAGCCTCACTCCCCAGAATTATTATTCTTACACACTACGTTATGCATATCATGGTGAGATTTGAAAATGACAAGGTTTTTTATTTTGGCCACATCTGTATTTAATTGATGATAAACTAAAGTGGTGCGGCAAGGAGATTTGTACTTTCAACTCTCTCTTTTAATAAATTTACAATATTAGAAAATTTCCAGATTTGAAGCATAAGGGTTTGTGTGTGTGTACGTTTTCTCTTTAGTTCATTCACAGAAATTAATAATCTTGTACCATGAGTTCCACTGTTCAACCCCTTTCATTAAGCAACGGTCCCTTCTATTTCTTTTTCTTTTGTTTTCCTTTTTCTTTTTATTTTGTGCAAGTTAATTTATATACACGGTTTGGATCTTCCTATTTGTTAATCATACTGCATCATGATGATAAATGACTAGTTTGTCTTCCTATTATATATTTCATGATCTTTATTCTCTTTTGTCTTCCTTGGCAAAGCATTACATGCTCAACTTTAATAATAATTTTATGTCATGTTGTAGCTCATGTGGTATCAGCATCTGAAAATTAAATAATTAAATTTCATTGGCACAGTGGGAGTATATTGGAAGAACAATTTCGCGTGCAAACAAGATTTGCAGATGCAACCAATCAAAATCTTAGAATAATATTACAATAATTTGAGTAAGTTTATTAAAATACACTTTAATATTATTTTAAGAGTTCAATTTTGATACAAGTAAAATCTTTACTCAATCAACCATTCAACAATTTGTTACATGATTTCTAAATTTAACTAAATAAGATTGAGTATGATTTAATTAATTGAGTGGTTTGTATGAGATTTAAAATTCAAATCTTCCGGACAATATATTGTACATTCAAACCCAAAATATAGAACTTTCAAATAAATATTATAAAATTAAACAAATAAAAAATTCAACAACAGTATAAATTTGTTCATGATATATATTCTAATTGAATCCTTGTTTTAGTACATCCCAAACTCTTGATTGGTTGTGTTCATGTAAAATTTACTGGTATATAAACCAGATTGGTACCCTAATTTGGGAGTAGTTGATGGGGCATATCAGTAATTGAGTGTGTATGGTGAGTGATCAAGTGGTGTGGTCCTGTTATTTATGACTTGTGACAAGCTGTTTGGGTTAAAATCTCAGGCCCCGCACCCAACTAAGCCTTTCATTTCTTGTTCCCATCTCCCATCCCCCCTTTAAAAACACTCTCAATTCCCTCTTTTGTTATACATCACTAGCCTTCATCCACCTAAGTTGCAGATTGGAGTCACAAAATTCACCCCTTCTTTCTTTAACCTTTGTGCTTCATCAATAATTTTTTCTTCCTTTTTTTTCTGGTGAGAGGAAGAAAAATACTATTACTATAGCAAGTGACATGATCATCAAAACTGAAGGTGCATGTTGAGCAAGATGGAGAAGCAGGGCACGTGCAACACTAACTCATGAACAAAACACACACGGGGTGTGAACTCAGAGAATTGTCACATTCTTTTCTGTTAGGGATATCCTATATTTGCTGCAGTGAGTTAGTCCTTCATGTGCCCCTCTTCCCCATCATGACAGCAGCACCTTATATTGCATTTGGAAGTGTTGAAGGATGGGTTTTTGATTTGCTTCAGTTCACAATTCAGCACCCAATTCAAATTGTTTATATATGCTTCATATAGAAGGTGAGTAGTAGTATATATCATCTTCATCTCCATTTATTTTAGCCCCTTATTCTTCAACATTAGCATGTCTCAGTACTCATCATGATGAGATTTAGAACACTATATTTGAAATCAGTGTAAAGACAATAGGTGCATATTTAGTAATACTTAAACATTTTGGAAAAATAACTTTTATTTTACTAAAAATTTTCTTAGTCTGTAGGAAAAGTGATTATGAAATTTTATTACTGATTCAAACAAGAATAAATTTAGTTGGATAGACATTGAAACTTTGATTATATTGAGTGGCTTGAAATATATGGATGTAGGTTTTACAATTATTATATATATGGTGGATAAACATAGCAGTGAACTATTTCAATTGTGTCTTAATCAAAGAGCATGACATCTTAAGCAGGTATATTAATCAAAATGATGAAGGGGCTTAGTGTGAGTCACAGTCTAATTCGTAGGTTTCCCGTTCCTTCTCTTTCTCTCTTTCTTCCCCCCCCACTCACTCATCGCAAAAGAAAAAAAAAAATTCTTTCATGTGGAAAACCCAAATGTTGCATAAAGATCACCATGCAAGACTATCATGATGCAAAAAACTTAGAATGTCGTTCTCAATGAAGCACTAGTTAATGTTAATGACCTTGCCACACCCTCAATTTCTTATGATTTTATTGTTAAAATTGACCAAAGTGGTATATGACTCAGTGTCCGGTTTATCCTCCTCAAAAGAAAAAGTTCATTTGTTGGGCGCACTTGGGAAGTATATCGACATAGTGGCATGCTTTTTCATGTCAAAACCATTGATTACACAAGTCTCTTGTTACATGTTGCCATGTAATTTACACCGTAAGTTTATGTTCACATAACTTTTTTTGATCGTTTTGCATGCCCTTGAGATCATTTGAAAGGAAGCCTATGAACCAGACAAAATGAGGGAAAGGAGTTTTGAGCTTTTGTAATACACCTATAGGAAGTGAAAGGATAAAAAGAAATGCAGGTATTCCGTTCTCCACTAGTTATTGTGTTTCCGCAATATGACAAATATGCATGCCTAGTTTGTAGTAGCTAGGTTTATCAAGCCTCAGCTTCTTCTCGGTTATTGTGCTAGTGTTGCTTAAACTTTTTTATGGCACAGTATATGGTTAAAATTATCTTGCAAACTGGATATGAAATTGGTTGATATTGTTGCAATTGGAGACATCTCAATTGTACTCATCAACTGCATTTGCTTGTAAATTTTCACAATTTTGGTAGTCTCAGTGGTGATATATTAAAAATTTGTCAAAAAGCCAGTTACGGAATTAGGTGATCTTCATTATTGTATCTTCATAGTTGTTGATTATTGTCCTAAGTCTTGAGACAATTATGAAAACTCCACCATGAGAGAACATAGGCAAGTTGTCTCTGGTATAATACAGGCGAGATATTACCAAAATTACATAAAATATAACATCTTTGATCTATGATCACAACTAGGATTCCTTCGTACATAAGAGTTAGTATTTGAATTCCTGATAATTGTAATATCTATCACTTTGAATGCTAGTATATATGGTAATTGTTCTTCATCAGTTTGTTTACTGATATACATGTAAAACTGATGATATGTTGTGATCATAGTCTGGTTATTCTTCTCAGGAGAACGAAAGAGAAAAATTACCTGGGCATATTTACCCAACTTACTACATGCTGTGACAATAATTGATGGTGAAGTTAAGAAAAGAAAAAGGTAATGAAGTGAAAACAACAATGCGTCCAAGAGACAGCACATGTAAATGGCATAGTGTGAGGAGTCCCCATATGATGGTTTGGCCTTACCCTTTCCGTACACCTATTTAAAGGATCTCTCATTAATTAACCACACAAAAAAGGCTTTTGAAAACTTTGGAAATATGTGGTGTGGTATTCATGACAGTGGTGTGATTCCCTATTGTTTCAATGGGACTGTCCGTTTTGTTTGCATATATAGCATCTAAGCAAACATGGGGTCGTGGATACAGCTGAGATGGGATAAGACTTGAGAGTTTTACCATTATTAGTGACTTCCCCATCTTAATTGTGATGCCAATTTATGATAAGATTGATCATTAACTCACTCACATTTTGGAACACAATAGGACCATTCCATTTCCTTTAAAACCCAAAAATTCATTTTATGAGCCTTAATTTATTGCTATATTAATGTCCCAAGATGCTCATGTCTGCTATAATTAGTGACTGATTCACATGCTAATGTGGGAAAGTATCAATCAAAATCCTCTTTTTAACTGTGACAGTGCTCAAGAAAATTGGTTTTTTTCCTATCAGTACCTCGCCCTACACAGCAAATTGTCTTGCAAGAGTCTTCATCTTTATAATAATTAAGATACGTGGGCCTTTGTGATAAAGTGGTTTAGTATCTTTGCACCGACACACTCTAATTTGAAATGAGATACCCAAATTATTTTCTTTTTCTACATCTTAATTTTCTTCCCTTTCTGTGTTTTAGACATGCCAAACAGCTTATAGTTTAAAACTAGAGATAAGGATGGGTTATTAAATTAACACTAATTAATTAGCCTTAAATATGTGCTTTGTTTAATTCACTATTAAATTTGAAGCTTAGTTAGCCATACTTTATTTTCTTTATATAGTTAGTATGACATTGTTTTTATCTCTTTAAGAGTTTAAGTTTTAATTGACCTAAAAATATATTCAAATGTTTATTTATAATAAGGTTAGTTATAAAAAAATTACCTTTTGGTCTCTTCACTTAAAAATTATTTTAGTTTCTACGAAAATATTATTTCCTTTTTGGTTTTTGTCAACAAAAAAATCAAGAGAGGTTTAGTACATAATAAAATTTTCCGTATTCAGAATCATTGCTTCTAAGAATAGTGAATCCTGATTCTATGAATGATAAAAAATAGTACTGGAAATATTCAAATATAAAATTTGTAAAATCAAAGAGTAATATGTTCATAAAATTTTAATGTGTTACGACATAAATGGTTAATATGGTATTTTTTAAAAAACAAATATTTTATTTTGAACGAAGAAAGTTATTACCATTCCCTTGTACAAATATTTTTGTGGAAAACTTGATTATAAATTATTTCTGAACAATTAAAATCGACACTGTTTTTGGACGATTGTTCAAGTGCTTATATAAAGATTAATTTATATGAGTTTTTAAGTGTAACCAAAACATAAAGGTAAATAAAGAGTTTCAAACGTAAAATGCAACACATGTTATCATTCTATAGTGTCACTCGGTGTTTATTAATTATATGTTAAGTATTTTTCAAATAGTAGTTACCAAAACAGAAGTGAGAGTGTTGTTTAATGGCTAGAAAAATTACTTAGTCTAGGAAAAAATTTATACAGCTATAAAAACAAAAGAATAATTAAACATAGAATTCATAAATATATCAATTAACTTAAGATTTAAGTAAGATAATAAATGATATGATATAAAAATAGTAATAAATCTTTGCTCAGATAAACGAAATCAAATTTTCAAGTATGTTATTAAGTATATACATGTCAAAATTTTATGAGAAATGTTTAGTATAACAACAACATATTATATTTAACTCAAATATATTATTTCTCTAATTATTATGATATATGAACGGAGTATTTTTCCTTTTTCAATCATGTTTTTTTATACACAACATGATTTTAAATTTTATTTTAAGAGAGAAAACAGGGTGGCAAATAAGTCAGACCAGTGAACGATTTTCACTAATGAATTTGGAAATCATATAACATTTTATTGATAAATATGAATTTCAAAATCATATAAAAAGATAAAATATTATAAAAATATAAAATATTTTTAATTTAATATATATTAATGATTTTCTTAATATTTATTATAAAACATGTTTAATAAGTATTAAATTATAAATATTTATATTACAAATTTTAAGTTTTTCGTCAAGACTGAGAAATTAGTGAATAAGTCATATATATATATATAATATCATTTTAGATATACGATATAAACCTCCTAGGTATAACGGTGTCATTACGATGTAAAAGTCTATTCATGTTCATATATTTTATAAGAAGAGCATTATGTGATAAAAAGGTTTTAAAGATCGGAAGTTTTCTGGTATACAAGATTCTCATATGAGATAAGTGTAGAACATATCTGCATCTAAGTAGGGAATGATAATAAGAAGATTAAATAGGTAATTTAGTCCCTTTATTTTTTTAAATATTTTAATGTGGTCCCAAACTTTTTAAAATTTTCAATTTAGACATGAATATTGAAATTGATGTCAATTTTGGACTATCGTTATTTATGTTTTGATTCTGTTATATTAGATGTCTAATTGGAGTATCAGTTCTGATGTGGTTAGGTGATTGGTTATAGTTACGTGGCAGATTTATCACGTCACATTAAAATTGCAGGAAGAAAGGAATAGAAGTCGCGGATGTATTTAGGGTATGAACAATTGAGAGTTTGTGTAAAAAGGTTAGGGAAAACGTAAGGATTTGCAATGTTGTCGTGGAGGTACGAGTTCCATTTACACCATGACACTTACTTTCTTCGCTTGGCTCCTTCTTCGTCTCTGTCTTCTTGTTGACGATGGTCACTTATCACTGCTCCTCTCTCGTCATCGTTGTTCCTTCATCATCACAATAGGTCGCAGGTAGTCCCTCCCGCGTGCTCGACTTTGCCGTCATCGCAGGTCTCCTTCTCTCTTTGTCGGAAACAACTCGCTCCCTCGATATCGTCGTCGCAAACCCTAAATGGAACTAACCTCCTCCTCCTTCGCTACAATCAATCTCACACACGACGATGATTAGAACCCTAAACCCCCACTGCCATCACAAATGGAACTCACACCTCTCCTGTTGTTGCAAATCCTCTCACTTTCCCTCACCCATTTGCACAAACTCTCAATTGTTCAAACCCTAAACACATCCACGGCTCTATTCCTTTCTTCCTACAATTTTAATGTGACGTGATAGATCTGTCACATAATTATAACTAATCACCTAACTATATCAGAACTGATATTCCAATTAGGCATCTAATATAACGGATTCAAAACATACATAGCGGTAGTCCAAAATTGATATCAATTTCAATATTCATGTCTAAATTGAAAATTTTAAAAATTTTGAGACCACATTGAAACATTTTAATAAATAAAGGAACTAAATTACCTATTTAACCAAATAAGAACTATATATTTCAGACTTTCAGAGAAGAGAAAATATTTTTAAGAAAAGAAACTTGTATTTGATTCTATTTCATTTGATTTGCACATTACAAGTCTTCCTATTTATAGGCAAACCACACAAATGAAACTAAAAATTATGCTAAACGAAAATGAAATTCAAACCCGAGGTTATCATACAAAGTAGAATCCAAAGATAAAGTTACGACCCATATTTATTATGGCCTTATAAACAATATAAGATAAAGTTGATTCGCTCTCACCTTTATTAACACTTTTGCGGTGCTCGCAATGGACACATGTAAAGATAAGGGGGGATCTTGCTTTAGTAACTTGTCTTGATGACAGTTAGTAACTAAAGTCTTTACTTAGAGTGGAGTTAGAATGATTCATTTATTGGGTCTCGCTTCTTGTCATACTTCCATGTAGTGGGTTCCAGTAAGGGTTTGTCTTTCTATGCATGATTATTTCTTCCATAAATTTCTCATTGTAATTAACCGCCAAGTCTTCAACTTTTTGGAATTCTTCTTTGGGCACATAGATCTCAATCATTGATTTGAAAGATCTTATCTCTTGTGTCTCATAATCTTTTAGGATGATTCTATTTAGAGGATAAGAATTGAGTGATCTTTGGGATGAACTGACAATATTGGGGTCTACTAGCTTATCATGATAGTTGTTGACTTCGCAGAGATGTCTAGCCAGTTGGGTCTTGTAGCTTTCATCTATAGGATAAGTCTCAAAAGTTTCCCAAATGTAAGCTTCATTTCTTGACCATAATTATCCTGCAGGATTTAGAAAATATGGACGGTAGATAATGAAGATTGAAGTAAGATCATTAAGGGAGTATTTAGTCATTCCTTATTGTTTCTAGAAGTCCAAAATCCTTTTCAATTCTTATCTCCACCAAGACAACGGTGAAACTCATTCTAGTAAAGTCCATAAATGAAACTTTTCTTTATAAGGATCTGTCAAAATTCTACAGGCTTGTTGTGCTTTTAATGCAATGAGGATGGAGTATTGAACAATGTCACACCATATTGTCCAAAGTGTTGGTTCACAAAGATCTCATCCAGGTTCACAAAATAATTCAAAAATTCGCCAAATAGGGATGTTAGGATCAAACATGGAGGCTAAGATGGTTTTGTATTTCATGGTTTCATGGAGAAAATAAAAGTAGGGGAATTTCACGTATTGGAGGATATTTGCAGGAGAGGTTGGGTTCAATCCGAGAGAATAAACTTTTATAGTTTTGACTTTGTTGGATAGGGATTTGACCATAAAGATGAGAGGGAGACTACGGGTATGAGAAATCAATTGGACAATTTTCTTAGATTTGGACAAAAAAACAGGAATCGTGTTTTGGCTTCCTCTGATGTGTTTAATAAAAAAATCATACCTTGAAAACCAGTCCATTAGTATGAGAATTATGAGGCATCTTGTTTTTTAAATTTAGGATCCTTGGAAAAGAAGAGTTGTCCATCTATACTTCAAACTGATATCGTCTGAGATGAAAGTCAAATTTATTTATCCAATTTTTTATAGTTAGGGATTCCTTAAATGTGGTGTGATAGTGTTTTTCAACATGTTTGAAATGTCCACTAGTACGTCCACAGTAATACATTTTTCTATTGTTTTCTTCGATGAGAACTGTTCCCCAAAAATTGTCACTTGCATCAATCTGTAGTATTCTTTTTCCATTGTGTGGGATTTTTAGAGCTGGAGGAGACTAAGCTATTTTCTTCATTTCTTTGACTGCTCGAGTCTGTTCTAGTCCCCAAGAAGGAGGGTTCTTCTTTAGCAACTTGGATAATAGACTTGTATATCTGGCATTGTTGGGAATAAATTCTCGGATATAGTTAACTATTCCAAGAAATTGCTGGATTTGCTTGATGGTTAAATTTTTATCAAAAAAATTAAGAAACACTTCAACAATGTGAGGTTGAGGTTGATACGAGCCTTGACAAAAATGCATTCCCAAGAAGTCAATTTCTTTTTGGGCCAAGTGGATCTTTTTCTCAGAGAGCATGATTCCTTGTTGATTGGATATCTCAAAAAATTGATCCAATAACTTGTTATGTTATGAGAGTCCATGTCTTGAGAGGATAGTATAATATCATTGATGTAAATGATTGCTCTATCTAGTATGGACTCAAAGATTTTTGTCATGGCCTTTTGAAACAATGGTGGGACTACCTTAAACCCAAAGTACCTTCCACTGATATTAGGCATTAGGTATGCAAAAAATAGTTTTATATCTATCTGAAGGATCAATGCCTAATTGACAAAATCCAGATTTGAGGTCAAACTTGGAGAAAACATAGGCTTCTTTTATCAGAGTGGGTAAGGACGATGCTTTAGGAATTGTGAATTTATCATCCTTAAAAAATTATTAAAAGGTTTATAATCAATGACTAATCTCTTTTTGCCTCTGATTTTTTTTTGACTTTTTTTCTACATAGAAGGCTTGACAGGTCCAATTAGATTGGGTTGGTTTTATTAGGCCTTGTCTCAATAGTTCTTGCCATTTTTGTCGGGCTAACTGTAGATCTAATGGAGACATTCCAGGATGTGTAGCCTTTTAGGATTGACATCTTCATTGAGTTTGAAGGGTAGTTGGACGAAGAAATCAGGATTCTTCCACAAAGAATTAGGATGAGAAAAGTCTTCATGACTATTAGCACACAGAGTGGCTAGCTTGACTTTTATTTCTAATTATGGAGGAGCTTCAGAGAGGGAGAAGAGTCTGGTACTTCCATGAAAGATTTGAATTCTCTTTTGAATTTAATCCCGTAGGAAGGATATGAAGTTTGTGAGTCATGAAATAAATATTCAGTCCTATCAGTATATCTTTGTTCGGTAGCTTGCTTCCAATCACTTTTGACCATACTATGTATTATGGGAAGAATTTAAGTTGGATTGGAGATTTTGTGATGAGATCCATCTTGAAAATCTTTCCATCAGCTGTAACAAAATAAGAGACTTTTTTCTTCCTAAATTCGTTAGGAAGTATACCTAGATCCATCATGGATTTTTGTGCTCCTGTGTCAAGATATGCTATGGCTTTCTCATACTTAGAAAGAAGAAGTTGGACTACTAGGCATGATTGAGGAGGGGAGACATTAATAGGATTGATCTCTTGGAAAGAGAAGATAGGAACAATATTTGTCTCTAATGCTATGTCTGAAAAGTCAAAGGATATAGTGAGGGCAAAGGTTGTTTCTTCATCTGCAGAGTTTTATTCTGAATATATGGACTCTATATCTTCATTATCTCTAAGTTTAAGAGTGGAGATAAGTTTTATAGCTCTTTCAGCTTTGTGAGAACAATTCTTGGAGAAATGACCTTTCTTCTTGCAGATAAAACATCTTTGATCTCGAGATTTTCCTTTAATCTTCTTCTTTTTGAAGAATTTGAAATTCTTCCTTTTCTTGCGAGTATGTTGTTTCTCCCACTTTTTCTTTTTGTAATTTCCTAAACAGGGCTTCTTGCACTTGATTTCAAGATAGGGCTTCTAACAGACCTTGTTGAATTTACTCTTCTGGGTCATGATTTCAAAAAAGAATTTATGTTGTATGCAAAGTTTATCAACGACCTCTAGGGTCATCTAATGGATTTAACCATAGTCAAGGTAGTGAAGTCCTTCTAGATAGCCATTGTCATCCTGTTTAGCTCTAGCTGGATTTCAGCAAGAAGAGATGCTACATAAGTATTTTTTAGGTTGGGATCATTGAGTCCATTGAGATAGTAGAATCTCTTGCTCATCCTTTGATAGTATTTTTCCAAATCCTTGATCTTCACAGAGCAACATCTCATTTCGAAAAAAAAATTATTGAGTTTTTTTATCAATTATCGAGTCATCTCCTATGAATTCTTCATGTAAGGCTCCTAGTACTATTGAAGTTTGTCCCAATTTGTGGAATTGGTTTTGTCTGACAACTCCCAGGTTATAGTACAATTCCTTCAAGGTTCCAGTCATTTTGCAACAAAATTCTTCAATGACTTTATAGGAATCAGAATCTTTAACCAATTTGGTGTTTAACCAAGCTCAAAATTCAATTAGCCTAGCTCTCCACAGTCTTGGAGGAATATCATCAATAATAAGGTCCTCCATTCGAATTTAAAGAGATATATGACCTAGTAGGACCAGAATTGACTTTTTGATCAGGAGAGTCGTAGATAGGCTCATGTCTGACTTCTAATCTGGAAGGGTTGGTCATCAGAATTTGGGTTAGATCTTAATAACTAGAAACTTCTGTTTATGACTCTTCAGAGGAATACTCTTCAACAATTGCAGGAGTATCTTTAGGGGTTTGACAAGGTTCTATAGTCATTTGAAGAGTAGGGATCTTAAGAGTCTTGGAAAACAGGAACAAATGGATCTTGATGGGTTTGTTATTTTGGTGAAGGTTGGTCTTCATTAGAGGATTCTTGAGAAGGTGGGATGGCTTTCTTGCCTTTGTATGGTTTTGTTGTTGCTGATCTGGGCCATGGGTCTATAAGCAGTAGTTGGTAAAGACCAGGAAGTCTATGTTGATGGACGGAAGAATGGAGACGGATTCTAGAAAGAGGAGTAGGTTGGAGTTGAAGTAAACAAAGATGGATAACTGCTTGACTTTGGCTTCAATGTAATTATCTATTTCCGGGATTTAAGCTTTAAGCCTTCTAATCTCCTTTTCTTTCGCATGAGATAGTTCTCCGAAGATAGTGTTCTTCCAATCTTCTTCTAACCTTGATAGTTTTGAGGAAAGTTGGTAATAGTACTTTCTCAGAGTTGGGTTGAGATGCTGAAGCTTATCATCAATTTTCTCAAGGTGTGTTGAGATCTTCTCTATCTTCTGATCAATCCGTTACAAGATAGAGTTATGTGGACTCTAGCATTTTCTGTTTGCCAATTTAGTACCTATTCAATCTGACTTAATGGTTTTGTTTTCCCATCTGGTCCGACTTCTTAACAGACAATATGTGGTTTGGTTGTTATCTTGCAACCAGATCAATGTTCCTCTCAAGAAAAGGAAATTCCTCTTTATAAACTGTTATGTTGATCATCATGCATGGAATGGAAAGATTAATAGGATGTGACATAGCAAAAGTTTTGCACCTTTCTTCTTTTTAAAAAAGGAGGTCTTCCTCTTCAAGGATTTCATCATATCTTCTATATTGCCACAGAGGGTCTAGTACTAGTTTTTCTTGGCTTTGGAGGCTTATCCAAGGGCCTTTTCCAGGTTCAAACCTTCTGTTGGGAGAGAAAGGAGGTATGCAAGATCTTCCTCCAAAGTCATCATCTTCTTCTACTGAGTCGTCGTCATCTTCATCACTGGTATCTCCAGTGTGGTCACAACAGTCATAGTCAGAGTCGTACATGCCTGGATCTGCATCCCATATGAAATATTCATTTATCTTATCTGTAAAGATCAACTTCCCGTCAAGATATACACTGGCGATGGGGATCTTTCCTTTTTTGGTGACAGGTGCCATCATCATGGACTGAAATATGGACGTGCTTGAACTAGGGACATCCTCAAGGTTCTTGAAGATGGTTTTAACAGTACCATCAACAAATATTTTGAAAGTGGTTTCAGTAAACTGGATTGATTTCTAATTATTATGGAGCTTCTCATAGTTGGTGACCCATTGTATAGGTATAAGCCTTTGTAGTTCTCATTGTGAGATGTTTCTGAGGATCTAGAATATGGAAGTTGTTTCATCTTGGTTATTGGCCAAGACAAATAGTGCTTCATGTTTACAGAAGGGTAATGCAATATTTATGGCATGATCTTGCAGTTTGTAGATTATCTGATGATGAATGGTGGCTGACAGTGCATTAGCTACTTGTTCAGCTCCAGTGATCTGGATCTGAATCTTTAATCTTTGAGAAATTGTGGGATCTTTCAAACTAACATTGAAGTTAGGAAAGATGGTCAGACTACACTTCTGGCATGAAGAGTAGTAGAGGTAGCTGGAGTCTAGGAGAAAGGCTCTAGCTGAAATAGGTAATTCACGTCTTTTATAGAGAGAGGACTAGTCTTATAGCCCCATAATGGAGATGAGTGTATCCTTCATTCTGTCAGTAGCTAATCAGATCTTTGGGAATCTCCATATTGACGTACTGTTCTTCCGTAGTAGAAACTAAAGCACACTGATCCATCCTGAAAAATTGGACATATTATTTAACCTGTGGTCTTCTAGTGAAGATGAGTCTAGAGACAGACCTAAGGGTAGATTTTTGTCTCTTGAAGATATTGTAAGAACTTAAGAACGGACTGTATGTTTCTGATATTTGAGCATCCTGGACATAGGAGTATTCTATAAGATTTTCTATTTTTGATGAAAGGGTTTTAGAGATGTTTTTTAGGAGAGAAAGACTAGAATTTAACAAAACGGGTCCAAACTCTGGTGGTGGTGTTTGATTATCTATTTCTAAAAGTTTCTTACTCGCCTTCTACATATATTTCCTACTATCATACCCCTTTATGAAAAATGGTATCAGGAAATATATGCAGAAGGCGAGTAAGAGAAATTTTTAGAAATGAATAATCAAACACCATCACCAGAGTCTGGTCCCATTTTGTTAAATTCTACTCTTTCTCTCCCAAAAAACATCTCTAAAACCCTTTCATCAAAAATGGAAAATCTTATAGAATATTCCTATGTCCCTGAGGATGCTTAAATCTTTGAAACATACAGCCTGCTCTAAATTCCCTACAATATCTTCAAGAGACAAATATCTACCCTTAAGCCTATCTCTAGACTCATCTTCACCAAAACACCCCAAGTAAAAGAATACGTTCAATCCTCCAAGATGGATCAGTGTGTTTTAGCTTCTACCACGGAAGAACAATACGTCAATATTAAGATTCTCAAAGATCTCATTAGGTACTAGCAGAATGAAGAATATAATCACCTCCATTATAGGGCTATAAGACTAGTCCTCTCTCTCTCCATGGAAGACGTGGATTACCTGTTTCAGCCAGAGTCTTTATCCTAGACTCCAACTACCTCCACTATGAACATGTTGTAATTGGCACTATATTGACTACTTTCCATGGTGAAAGTGTAGTCCTGACTATCTTTCCTAACTTCAATGTTAGTTTGAAAGATCCCCTCATCTCTCAAAGATTAAAGATTCAGATCCAGATCACCGAAGATGAATAAGTAGTTAATGCACTATCATTCACCTTTCATCACTAGATAATCTACTGACTGCAAGATCATACCATAAATCTTGAACTACCCTCCTGTAAAGATGAAGCACTATTCATCTTGGCCAATAACCAAGATGAAACACCTTTCATAGTCCAAATCCTCAGAAACATCTCACAACAAGAACTGTAGAAGTTTATCTCTATGCAGTGGGTCACCAACTATGAGAAGCTTCATACCAATTAGAAACCAATTCAGTTTACTAAAGCCACTTTTAGAAGATCTGTAGATGGTACTGTTAAAACCATCTTCAAGAACCCTGAGAATGTCCCCAGTTTAAGCACCTCCATATTTCAGTCCATGATGATATCACCTGTCACCAAATAAGGAAAGATCTCCATCACGTATATCCTAACGGGAAGCTGATCTTTACAAATAAGATAAATGGACATTTCATATGGGATGCAAATCTAGACATTTGTGACTCCGATTGCGACTGTTCTGACCACACTGGAGATACCAGTGATGAAGATGACGACGACTCAGTAGAAGAAGATGATGACTTTGGAGGAAGATCTTGCATACCTCCTTTCTCTCCCAAAAAAAGGTTTGAACTTGAAAAAGGCCCTTGGATTGACCTCCATTACTAAGAGAAACCATATCCTCTGTGGAAATACAAAAGATACGCTGAGATCCTTGAAGAGGAAGACCTCTTCTTTCAAAAACAAGAAAGGTGTAGAACCTTTGTCATGCCACCTCCTGTTAATTCTTTCATTTCATGCATGATAATCAACCCAACAATTTATAAAGAGGAATTTCCTCCTCTTGAGAGGAACATTGATCTGGTGTCCAAGATAACAACCAAACCACATGTTGTCTGTCAAGAAGTCAGACCAGATGGGAGAACAAAACCATTAAGTCAAGCTGAAGAGGTACTAAATTGGCAAACAAAAAATGTTAGAGCCCATCACTTTATCTTGCAACGGATTGATTAGAAGATAGATAAGATCTCAACACACCTTGAGGAAACTGATGATAATCTCCATATAAACAATTTTCCTCAAAAATCTCAAGGTTAGAAGAAGATTGGAAGAACACTATCTTCAGAGAACTATCTCATGCGAAAGAAAAGGAGATTATAAGGCTTAAAACTCAAATCCAGGAAATGGATAATTACATTGAAGCTAAAGTCAAGCAGTAAAGAACAGAGAAAGATCAAAGAACAGAGAAAGATCTTTATCCATCTTTGTTTACTTCAACTCCAACATACTCCTCTTCCCAAAATCCATCTCCATTCTTCCGCCCATTAACACAGACTTCCTGATCTTTACCTACAGATACTACTTATAGACCATGGCCCAGACCACCAACATCAAAACCAAATAAAGGCAAGAAGGTCGTCCCACCTTCTCAAGAATCCTCTCATGAAGGCCAACCTTCATCAAAAGAACAAACACATCAAGACCCATTTGATCTTGTTTTCCAAACTCTCAAGATCCCTACTCTCAAGATCCCTACTCTCAAATAACTATAGAACCTTTTCAAACCCCTGAAGATACTCCTGCAATTGTTGAAGAGTATTCTTCTGAAGAGTCAGAAACAAAAGTTCCCAATTATGAAGATTTAACACAAATTCTAATAACCAACACTTCCAGATCAGGAGTCAGACATGAACCTATTTACGACTGTCCTGACGAAGAAGTCAACTCTGGTCCTACTAGGTTAAATACATCTTCAAAGCCGAATGAAGGATCTTGATTTACTATTGACAATATTTCTTCAAGCCAGTGGAGAGCTAGGCTAACTGAATTTGGAGCGTGGTTAGACACTAAACTGGTCAAAGATTCTGATTCCTACAAAGTCATTGAAGAATTTTGTTGCAGCATTACTGGAACATTAAAGGAATGGTATCATAACCTAAGAGTTGTTAGACAGAACTAGTTCCATGATTTGGGAAAGACTTCAGTACTAGGAGTCTTACATGAAGAATTCATAAGATATGACTCGATAATTAATAAGAAACTCAGGCAAGAAGTTTTTGAAATGAGATGTTGCTCTATGAAGATCAAGGATCTGGAAAAATACTATCAAACGATGAGCAAGAGATTCTACCATCTCAATAGACTCAGTAATCCCAGCGTGAAAAATACTTATGTAGTATCTCTTCCTACTGAAATCCAGTCAAAGCTAAATAGGATGACAATAACTATCCAAAAAGACTTCACCACCTTGACTATGGGTCAAATCCATCAGATGACCCTAGAGGTCGTTGATAAACGTTGCAAACAACATGAATTCTTTTCTGATATCATAACCCAGAAGAGTAAATTGAACAACGTCTGCCAGAAAGCTTTATCTTGACATCAAGTGCAAGAAGCCCTGTTCAAGAAATTGCAAAAAGAAAAGGCGGGAGAAACAACCTACCCGCAAGAAAAGGAAGAATTTCAAATTCTTTAAAAACAAGAAAATTTAAGAAAATCTCAAGATCAAACAAGAAGAAAGACCATTTCTCCAAGAATTCTCCTCATAAAGTTAAAAGAGTCATAAAGCTTATCTCCATTCTTAAACTTAGAGATAATGAATATATAGAGTCTATATATTTAGAACAAAACTCTACAAATGGAAAAACAGTCTTTGCCTCACTATATTCTCTAATGAAACAGAATCTGGCTATTCAGACCTAGAATCAGAGATAGATATTGTTCCTATTTTCTCTTTCCAAGAGATATATTTCATTAATGTCTCTCCTCCTCAACCATGCCTAGAAGTCCAGCTTATTCTTTCTAAGTATGAGAAACTCATTAAAGTCATAGTTTATCTCGATACAAAAATTCATGATGGATCCAAGTATACTTAAAGAATTTTGGAAGAAAGAAGTTTCTTATTTTATTGCAGCTAATGGAAAGATTTTTAATATTAATCTCATCACAAAATCTTCTTGGAATGCATAGTCTAGTCAAAAGTGATTGGAAGCAAGCTGTTGAACAAAGATATACTGATAGAAATGGATATTTATTCCATGAATCACAAACTTCATATTCTTCCTACGAGATTAAATTCAAAAGAAAATTCAAATCTTTCACAAAAGTACTCGGGCTTTTTCTCTCTCTGAAGCTCCTCCAGACTTAAAAGAAATAAAAGTTAAGCTAGCCACCATGTGTAATAGTCATGAAGACTTTTCTCATCTTAATCCTTTGTGGAAAAATCTTGATTTCTTCGTCCAACTATCCTTCAAACTCAATGAAGATGTCAATCCTACAAAGGTTACACATCCTGGAATGTCTCCATCAAATCTACATTTAACCGACAAGAATGCCAAGAACTATTGAGATAAGGCCTGATAAAACCAACTTAATCCAATTGGGTCTGTCAAGCCTTCTATGTAGAAAAGATATCAGAAAAAATTAGAGGAAAAAAGAGGTTAGTCATTGATTATAAACCTCTTAATCATTTTCTTAAGGATGGTAAGTTCTCAATTCCTAAAGCATCGTCTTTACTCAATCTGATAAAAGAAGCCTATGTTTTCTCCAAGTTTGACCTTAAATTCAGATTTTGGCAATTAGGCATTGATCATTCATATAGATATAAAACTGTTTTTTGCTTACCTAATGCCCAATATCAGTGGAAGGTAATGCCCTTTGGGCTTAAGGTAGCCTCATCACTCTTTCAAAAGACCATGACAAAAATCTTTGAGCCCATACTAGATAAAGTAATCATTTACATTGATGATATTCTACTATTCTCTCAAGACATGGACTCTCATAACAAGTTATTGGATCAATTTTTTTAGATATCCCATCAACATGGAATCATGCTCTCTGAGAAAAAGATCCACTTGGCCTAAAAAGGAATTGACTTCTTGGGAATGCATTTCTGTTAAGGTTCATATCAACCTCAACCTCACATTGCTGAAGAGCTTCTTAATTTTTCCAATGAAAATTTAACCATCAAGCAAATTCAGCAATTTCTTGGAATAGTTAACTACATCCAATAATTCATTCTCAACATTGCCAGATATACAAATCCCTTGTCCAAGTTGCTAAAGAAGAACCCTCCTTCTTGGGAATTAGAACAGACTCGAGCACTGAGCAGTCAAAGAACAAAATAAAATAGTTCAGTCTCCTCCAGCTTTAAAATTTCAGACAATGGAAAAAGAATACTACAGACTAATGCAAGTGACGACTTTTGGGGAGCAATTATCATCAAAGAAGACAATGGAAAAAGGTATTACTATGGACATGCTAGTGGACAGTTCAAAGATGCTGAAAAGCACTATCACACAACATTCAAGGAAGCCCTAACTATCAAAAATGGGATAAATAAGTTATACTTCTATCTCAGAAGGCATCATTTTGAAGTATAGATGGATAACTTTTCTTTTCCAAGGATCCTAGATTTCAAAAACAGGATGCCTCCTAATCCTCAGACTAATGGATTGGTTTTCAAGGTATGATTTTTCAGTTAAACATATCAAAGGAAGCCAAAACACAATTTTTGATTTTCTGCCCAGACCTAAGAAAATTGTCCAATTGATTTTTGACACCCATAGTCTTCCTCTCATCTTTATGGTCAAATCTCTATCCAACAATAAAAATCTATCCTCCCAGATTGAACCCAACCTCTCCTGCAGATATCCCCCAGTATGTGAAATCTCGCTACTTTTATTTTCTCCATGAAACCATGAAATACAAAATCATCTCAGTCTCCATGTTTGATCTTAACATCCCTTTTGGGGGGATTTTTGAATTATTTTGTGAACTTGGATGGGATCTTTGTGAACCAAAACTTTGGGTGATATGGTGTGACACTGTTCAATACTCCATCCCCATTGCATTAAAAACACAACAGGCCTATAGGATTTTGACATATCCTTATAAAGAAAAGTTTCATCTCTGGACTTTATTCGAATGGTTTTCACCTTTGTCTTGGTGGAGACAAGAACGAAAAATGATTTTGGACTTCTAGAAACAAAGAGGAATGATTGAAGACTCCCTTAAAGATCTTACTTTAATCTTCATCATCCATTATCCATATTTTCTAAATCTTGTAAGACAATTATGGTCAAGAAATGAAGCCTACATCTGGGGAACATTTGAGACTTATCCTATAGATGAAAGCTACAAGACCCAACTGACCAGACATCCATGCGAAGTCAAAAACTATCATTACAATATACCCTAATATTGTCAGCTCATCCCAAATGTCACTCAGTTCTTATCCTTTGAATCGAATCATCCTAAAAGATGATGACACACAAGAGATAAGATTTTTCAAATCAACGACTCAGATCTATGTGTCCGAGGAAGAATTCAAAAAAATTGAAGACTTGACAAACAATTACAATGAGGAATTAATGAAAGAAATGATGATGCATGAAAAGATGAACCCTTACTAGGAGCCACTACATGAAAGTATGACAAGAAGCGAGACTTAACAGATGAATCATTTTGGCTCCACCAGATCTGAATCAAGGCTTTAGTTAATGACTATCTGACAAGTTACTAAAACAAGATTCCCTTATCTTTACACGTGTCTATTGTGAGTACCGCAAACGTGTTAATGAAGATGAGAACGAATTAACTTTACTTTATCTTAAAAATAAGATATTTTATCTTGTCTATAAGGTCATAATAAGTGTGGATCATAACTTTATTTTCGGATTTCACTTTGTATGATAATCTTAGATTTGAATTTCATTTTAATTTAGCGTAATTTTCGATTCTGCTTGTGTGGTTTGCCTATAAATAGGAAGACTTGTAATGTTGCAAATCAAAATGAAATAGAATCGAATACAAGTTTCTTTTCTTAAAAATGTTTTCTCTTCTCTGAAAGTTTGAAGTATATAGTTCTTATTATTATTCCCTACTTAAATGCAAGTATGTTCTACACTTGTCTCTTATAAGGATCTTGTGTATTAGAAAGTTTCTGATCCTTGAAATCAAATTTATGATAGAGTACACTTCTTATGAAAAATATGAACTTGAATGAGTTTTTATGTCGTGGCGGCACCATTATGTCCTAAGAGGTTCATTAATTAATAATTTTTTGAATAAATTAAAAAATTATATTAAACTATTTAATTTTAACTAATAATTTAATTAAATTTATTAATGATTATAATAATATTATTATTATATATAGGTTAGATGGAATGGTTTATTTAACTGTTTAAGTTGTTGTTGATACTTTCAACTTGTGGGTGACCTAACTAAACTCTTTTATTATTATTATTATTAAATAAGGCTGAACCCAAGTTCTAACTATAGTTTATAAAATAGGTGAATCTGGAACAAGTTTAATATGGGAGTTCGGACAAAAGCTCAGTATGGGACGTACCTATTTGCATCGGTAGTCATAGGTCTATAATTTAGTGTATATTAGGTCTAACATACAATACCCTTATCCAACTATAGGTTTCTCAATATTTATTTTTATTGCTTTATATATTATTGACTTGTTTTAAATTTTCTAAGCAATATTAAAATACATGTCTGAAAAAAATATCCATTATTTTATTCTAAACACGAAGTTAATTATATATTGAATAAAATTTATTAAAAGTAATAGAACAAATTGTAAGTTATTCTTAATTAATCTTTCCCAAAGCACCAAACCTCTGTTTAGTATCTCATGTGAAAGAATGTGTATTCCTTAATTAACACAGATGTTGGTTAATGAATTAAAAGAGAACAACTTTTATTGGGATGAAAAAAATGGGCTTTTCTATAATTTTTTAAATTGACTTTATGTAATTTTTATAATCACGATTTTCTCTTTTTAGTTCCTATTAATCAATGTACTTAGAAGTTAGAACAATGAATACGAAGACCCTTGAAAAAAGAAGATAATGTTTCATATGATAAAAATAAGATCATGTTTCTTATAAATAAGACAAAAACAAATTTTTTGTTTCTTGTACATATGATAAAAATAGTAATTAAAAATATGTTAGAAAAGAATATATATTATCGAGAATATCTTGTGCCATGTTTGGTTCTTAAAAATTATTTATTTATCTTGGATACTCTTGTGAAACCTTATGCACATAATAACAATCACTTTCAGAGTTTAAACTCTTGAATTTAATAGCTTCACTTGTTATGGATTTCATTTTCATAATTTGCAGAGGTTGATGGAGACTAGGGTTGTTGTGGTCCATTATAAAAACCACAGTAAGTGAGGTAAATGAGGGGCCATGTGTGAAAGAGAAAAAAATAACACCAAATCTGTTTCACATGAATAAAACAAATTCAAAACCACAACATAAAGTGAAGTAAAGAATTAATACAGTGAAAAGAAAAGTTTTGTACAAGATATTATCAGACAAGATCTTCTGAATTTTATTTTGTTGTGACCAGATTGAACTCCATGCAATTTAAAAAAAAAAAAAAAAATCTCAATGAACAAATTAATGACTTTTAATTTAAGACGTGTTTGGTATACATTAATTTGAATACACAGTGTTGTTTTCTCTCTTTTCACCGGTAGTTTGGTTCTTCGCTTGCTCTTGAATATCAAATCTTGATTATAATGTTATGGACCCAACCTTAATTGATAGACATGACACCGCCGTGGGTGTGATTTGCCTCTCTGACTTTTCTCCCGATTTTTAAGTGTTTTTGTTCCCGGTCTCAATTCATATTAGAAATTAAGTTTTTCTCTTCGTCCATTTAGATTTTGAATTCCTCATTTTCATCCGTCTCCGTCTACGTTGTTTTTAAAAAAATAATTATACATATAATAAATTAAATTTAATATTTTTTATATATAAATAAATATTTATAATTTTATAATTTATAATTATTATTATAAATTAAATATATACTTTAATTTATTATATTTATATTAAAAAATATATGTAATACTTAATATTTTCTCTTTATACGAATATATAATAATAATAATAATAATAATAATAATAATAATAATAATGTATTCAAATATTTATTATATATATGAGGTAATTATTTTTTATGCTATCATTTAAAAATATTTAAAAATATAAAATATATAGTTTATAAGAAAATATTTAAAAAATTAATTGTTATTTAATTAGTTAAAAAAAATAAAAGTTTTAATTATCAATTTTTTTAATCTTTAAAATACAATTATTCTATTAAGATAAAATTTAATATATGATAAATAAAAATAATATTAGTTACTACTAAGATTAATGTAAAATATTTATAAAAAGATAAAGAAGAATAAAAATTAACTTTATATTTGTCAAATTAGTTGAAAAGATTGAAAAAATCAAATTGATTGAAAAGATAAAAGAAATGTGAATAAGTAAAAAAAAGAATAATACAATGAACTAATTGTTATTAAAGATTAAAAAAACAAAATAAAAAAAAGTAGAGAGAAGAAAAGTAAAAATGTTAATATATAAAAAATAACTTTATATATAATGAAGAAATGAAACAAAATATTTTTAAAATATTAATATTTAAATTTAAATATATAGTTAGAACGGGATACTCATCCTTATCTTTGACTTTTTCAAAGGTAGAAAATCCAAATTTGTTTCTCCCTATTAACTCGATTTTTTCCCATCAAACTCAAGGTAAGGAAGAATGAGTTCTCGCAGGTACATGTTTATTTGTGATCCTAATGAAGATTTTGATTTAACTTCAATTTGTAAAAATTGAATATCTTGTAATTTGATTACAATTTAAAAACTAATTTTAAAAATCCAAAATATTATTTTTCAATAAAATCAAAATCCTATTTTTTTTCAATAAAATGGATATGAGTTGAATTTAGATTTGAAATCGAATCGGCATGAATGGAAAAATTAAAAATGGGATGCAAAGAAGTTGAGTCATTAAAAGTTTATTTAATTTAAGGAAAAGAAATGATAAAAAATGTTATTTGAAAATAGATATATATTTTTCGTCAATTACATGTAAATAATATGTTAATATCTTATTCTTTCATTTAAAAAGGACATTAGATGAATGTATAAAAGAACAATGAATTTTTTTTACTCCATTGCTTAAATAACTTAAAAATGTATGTTTATAACTCTTAATAAGATATATTTATTTCATTAAAATTCGATTTTTATCTCAAAGGAATTAAAACCTTGTACAACTACTTTTGAGATGGACACAAAATTCCCTTGTTCCTATATATCTTAAAATCAAATGAAGAAGTTTAAGCCATATATGTTTTTGTTGGGTTGGTTAATGTTTTTTAAATTAATTATTTTTAGAACAGAAAATGTTAGTTTATCTAAAACTTAGGGATTATCATATCATCATAACTAACCTTTCTTTGAAAAAAAAAAATTCTAAAATTTATATTATAAATAAAACAATCCTCACCTAAGATCTATATCGTCATATGTCAATGTGTATTAGTGCATGTTAACCTAAAAATTATCAGTGGGTGTTTGGCTTCATATTCTTTTGCACCTCCATTAAATTATTTATTTTGATATTAGCCTAAGATTTAAGCGATAGTTAATTGTCCATATTTAATTGAATTAATTTTATTTAGTATCCAATGAAAAATGGTATCACGTAATTCTTTATAAACATGTTAATTTGCATATTCCCCTTTTTATTATGAAATTTCAATGATAATAATAATAATAAAAATAAAAATAATAGAAAAAAAGGTAAATTGAAATGGTTGTTTATACATTAATTTTTCTTTTGTTTTATGAAATTTCAGTTTAGAAACATTAAATATTATTATAAAGAAATTTTGAAATGGTGATTTATGCTCTCTTTTTTTGTGTGTTCAATGAAGGAATAGAAACACCAAAAACGTTTGTTACGGGAAGAGTGAGTGGTATTTATTTAATAACCCAAACAATCAATATATAATCCAAAATAACACTATATAATTAATATCCTATTTTATAACTTAACCCAACACTCTTTTTTTTTTTTAATGATCCACAGCAAATAAGGTACAACTGGATGCAGTCTTTCCATCTTTTTGGGTTGCATACCTAAGGCAATGTTTTTTGGTAGTTGAGATAGATTGATCTTCGCCTTCACTACATAAAAAAATCAAAAGATAGAGTGTGTGGTTTCAGAATCTATCCCATATCGGTAAATAAGTAAACATATTTGCACATCATTCTTCTTCTTTTTCCTGTCAAAAATTACTGATATTCATTTTTCATTCAAAAACGATTTCTTTCTTTGCACCATTATGTTTCTTCCATTAGAAAACACTACAAATTTATTGATTATTTTTTTCCCTGCAATGGGTTGAATATACAAAACAAGTTGTTTGAGAAGAAAGTCAGCATTTGCTTTACATTACTGATATTTATGTTTTATACTTTCATGATTCTTAATTTTTTTTTCCTCCTTTTGCATATACTATTAAAAGAAACAAGTTATATAAACACAGCAATGAGCGTTGAATTATGTTTATTATTATAACCTCGTAAAGTAAAAGAGAGTATTCTTTCAAAGAAAAATAAAACTAACAGGGGTTTAAAAGGATAAGCAAGAGATAAAAAAGCATTCAGAAATTAATATTAGAGCTCCAGCAAACAATCAATATACACAATTCAACAAAATTTACAACGATCTTCATGTTCAGCAAAGCGCACGACAATTGAGAAAATTAAGTTGACTGCAAGCTTTAGGATGCATGACAGTAGATAGACACTCGTTTCTGGAAGTTGGAAATTCTGGTCCCAAATCACTATTGGCCAATCCATTAAGCAATCTGCAGATATCGCTTTCATGTCTAAGGTAGTGGACGACCACTTCCTTCCCTTTCAGTAGGTGGTAAGTGTTACAGACAATGGATACGAGAGTTTTCAGCAGCATATTACTCTATATAAAAACCTTAAATGGTTGAACCTGAAGATCATAAGAATATCATGCAAATCACTTGATATAACCCATTCGGAAGCCACACATTTTTAAAACATACCACACATTCCAAAAGCATATGATGTGTTCAAACATTCAGAAATTGTGAATGATATGAATGAATTGGGATTAATATTCTCAACACAATAGAGGAGTGAATGGGACGCTTGAGCGTTGCCAAATGTCATATAGTGTCAATTGTAAAGAGTGAAAATATTCTAAAACGGGCAATCCAGTCTGAGAATAATACATGTGTCATTTAAAAAGTTATTATGACTATATCTAACACCTACACAAAGCTGCTAGAAGAAATATCAAGCCTGATAATCACAAGAATGAGAAACAACTTACATGGATATGAGAAAAAAAGATCTTCCACCATTTTAAGATTTTCATTTTATTCACAAATAGTTCAGTTCATTACATAAACATAGCAGGTCAAAGATTGAGAAATCCATTACAGAGAGTTCATCCTTTTTCTTTGTTGTCAAACTTATCCGTTGTGTCATGTTCGTAAAGTCTACTTTCTCGTGGCATTTCTTTTCTTCTAATTATAGTTAAAAATCTCATAGCACCACTTTGTTGTCCACTAGAGGGAATCTATTTTGGTTCAAATTTAGTAAATAATCAACCATTAAAGGTGGTAAGTTCGGGCCTATGATAAGTTAGTTAAATCTATTAAGATTAACAAACTAAGAAACTCGACATTGTTCACAAAATTGCAAGGCAATCCAGCACAAAAATAAAACAAAAACAACAAAGTATAACTAAGAAGAACGGCATGGTTGGACCATGTCGAGAAGTTGGTGATCCATTCTTATTTGCACCAAGTGAAGCAAGATTGCAATTTATTTTCACAAGCATACAGTGCAATCAAAATAAAAACACAAATCAATGAAAATGAGGAATGCAGAATTGCAGATTCCTAATTTTTTTTAATGAAAATTGAAATTCTATAATTCATTTAATCAAAATATCTTATAAAAATATTAGAGATTTGAATTCTTTCTAAATAGAGTACCCAAACAGAGTATTTTACCACGGCAATCTAAACTCACTAGAAAACAGAAATAATTAAAATTCATCATCCAAACAATACCGTTAGAAGTTTGTTTTCCATATGCCGATTGAAGACTTCATGTGTACAGTTCATTAACTGCTGATATGGTTTAGCTCTTCAACCAATAAGCGAGCCTAACTATTTGCAATTACAGATCTGTTAACTGAGTCAGTTTGATAACTGAGATTAATTTTGGGCCAATAAGCCAGAAAATGTGGATTCTGAATACCCAAGTTTAGATCCTGATTTAAGAAGCAGAGCTTCCCAAGCCCTGGCCCCAGGAACAAAACTTTTCGCAACAATTTTATTGGTCAATTCTGTTGCTTCAGAAATCAAGCCCTTTTGGCACATCAGAAATATTATATTATCAAATGTTGAAGATCTAGGAAAGAAACACTTCTCCAACATTTCCTGCAACAAGACACATGCTTCACCAATCTCACCTTTCCCAACCAAACCATCCAGCATGATCCTGTATGAGTGCAAGTTGAGCCCAACACCCTTCCACCCCATCTCCTTCATTACCTCTCTTGCCTTACCTAAATCCCCTGCTACACACAAGGCACCCAATAAAGTATTGCAAGTAACAACATTCGGTTTGCATTCTAACTCCTCCATAGAAGCAACAATCTTAAGCGCCTCATCTACATTATTCTGCTTACATAAACCATTTATATACACATTATAAGTATAAACATCAGGAACGAGTCCAAATACAAGTATTTCATCAAATAGTGCATCTAATTTCACATATTCCCCTTCTGCTACCATCCCACTCAAGACCATAGTATAGCAAACAACATCAGGTTTAATTCCATCTTGTTTCTGCTGGTTCAGAATGTCCAAAGCATCCATACCCTTCCCTTCCTTCACCAAGAACCTAATTATGTTTGTATAATCCATGACACCAGGACAAAATCCTAGTTTCCTCATATCCCTCCAAACAACCAAAGCCTCAACACTAGTCATATCCTTTTGTTCACACAATGATGATATTATCAAAGAACATATTGTCTCATCCAAACCATACCCATCTTCTATCATACAATTCAGCATCTCAGTGGCATAGCCCAACCTCTTAATTCTACACAAGGCCTTGATCAAAACCCGAAATGTAGATTCCTCAACGCGAATGTTCATATGCTGGCTCTTCAGCAAGATCTCGGGAACCATTTTGAGACAATCTTTCTTCCTACAAAGCAGTGAGAGAACCAAGTTCAATGAGCAAACAGTTGGTGTGCACCTGAACCTGGGGATTCTGAAAAACAAATCCACAGCATCTTGGACCCTATCAGCAAGACCATAGAACCTGATAAGGTACACTAGGATAGACTCTGGAGTTTCAAACTTCTCCAAGTGTTCAAGGTGATCAAGGACAGGAGGAATGTCCTGCAACTGGGAGGTGTTGGTTAAGGTTTTGATGACAAAGTAGTAAGCTTTTGGAGTTGGGTCACAGTTGTAAGCTTTGAATGAGTCAAGGAGAGTGGAGAGAAGAAAAGGGTAGGGAAGGTTGCGTGTTTGGGGTTGGTGTTGCTGCGAGGAACCCATTTCAAGGGTTGCTTGTTTGAGGTTTTGTATAGCTTGTTGTTCACCAAAATTGTGGTGCCATGAGGTCTTGTAAGGAGAGTGTGGCCATTTTTTGAATTTTCTGAGGTATTTGTTGGCTCTCTTGGACAAAGGGTGTCTCACCATCTGGATTTGACGGAGAACATAGCAAGAACGGACGTAGAATTAATCGAATCAAACCATACAAACCTAAACCCAATTCTATCCATGGCTTGGGATTGCCAAAACTCTGATGGCAAACCAAGACCCAATTTCATCTTTATTTTAAAATTAAAATTAAAATTAAAATTCAGTGTTTAAAGAAAACAAAACGTTATAAAATAGTTAAAGTTAACATTATATCACAATATAAATTATTTTTTATAAATTAGAAATATTATTTATATTTCAAATAATTTATTTATTACAAATTTTAGTTATATCTTATATATTTATAACCATTTATTTAATATAGATTTGAGTTATATGAAATAAGCATTCATCCTTTGCATTACACAATATAGTACCATAAATTTAGAGCTTATGTTCTCTCAGTTAATTGTTCTTAATATATTTTCATACTTTCCTTTGGATTTCAATGCTACTATAGCGACTAGTAAAAATATTGTTTCACATCTACGTCTCAAAAGCTTTTTTTATCCATTACATTTATCTTTATCTTTATCTTTAAATTAAATTTTAATAACTTTTAAAAATAAAATATTATTAATTAAAAAATTTACATTATAATTGAAAGAATTCATATTCAAAAATATGATTTTTATATTAATTAACTTTTTTTCGATAAAACTAGTATGTTTGTACGTTCATTGAATATATAAATAAACTATATGAATATATAAATTATTTTACAAAAATCATAATAAATAAATAAATATTGTTAAGTGTATTATATTTATTAGATAGAAAAAAATTATATTGTGATTTAATATTATTTAAATTATTGATAAAAAAATTAAATATTGAAATTTTATTTAGAAATAAAAATATTATAAATTGAAAGAGGAAAAGGTTAAGAAAAAACACTAAAATAAAAGCATTCTCATTGAAGGAAAAAATCCATAATTGAAAAATGATAATTAAAAATGTGCTTGTTCAAACACTGTTTTAATTTATATAGAAGGAATATTTGAATTGTAATTATATAAAAATATTTATCTTCTACAAATCCACAATCATAAAAGGTGATGCTTGTGCTTATTTTGTCGTGGTTATTAATATTTTTCTTGATGGGAGCTAAGTCCCTCCATTCCATTAAAAAAAAGAAAAAAAAAGCTAAAATATTAGGGGATGTCAAGGTAAAAAAAAAAGTGAACAATTAAAAAAAAAATTATTGAAAAAAGAAAAGTAAAAATAAATAAACAAGTGAAAAATACTAATAAAGCCAACTATTTTTAACTCTCTCATATTAAACAAGCTTAATAAAATAAATTATCCATATGTTTACACCATATATCTTCTAATTGAATGAACTCACCATTAAAACAAATAAAGTAATATTGACCTTTTCTTGACTGAATTCATACCTTGCGGCGTGCGCATGCAAAATTCTCATCTTTCTCATTTTCTAATTAAATAAAACATAGTAACAGGTTGACATTTCCTTGTTCTTCACAAGTATATATAATAGACCATTTCCTTGTTCATGGTTGAACTTTCTCACGTTAAAAGTAAAAAAAGTAGGATTCAAACGAGTCATAATCATAAGAAGTTGATCCTTTTCCGCAAAGAAACCTGTTTCACCATTATAAAGCTTCAGTTCCCAACCCTTCTGATTCTACAACATAGATTAACAAAGAAACACATTTCCAAATTAAACTCATATTCTTCTGCCACTGATTCTTGAACTCCAACTATGGCAAACCAATTATCACCATCCTTTGGCACACCCATCATCGCCCCTCAGTACTGCTCTCCAGGTATATATTTTATATATATATATATATATATATATATATATATATATATATATATATATATATATATATATATATATATCCAATAATTTCATATATTATAATAACTGTCTTATTACAGTATCTCATCTTCTGTTCATTGTTATAACCCATCTTGTTGTGATGCATGATGCATTTGCATATTTTTTCTTTAATTAAATCTCAATTGGTTATTAGTTGATTATATAAGTGCCATGCTATACATGTTGCAGGCCCACATCCCGTTGATCTGATAATCACGAAGGAGAGAAGTATAGGTGAAAATTTCACTGTTACAGATACCACTGGCAACATCGTTTTCACTGTTCAGAGCAATATCGTAAGCATTGTGACACCCCGCAGACACATGTTCTTGTTTGACGCTAATGGAAACCCCATTGTTCATCTTCGCAATTCGGTTAGTTCATCAATTACATCTCTTCATCATCTTCTTCTTTTTAACTTAGGAAAAAGAAAACACTAGCATCTCAGAAAGTACTGATATATATCTGCACAAAGTTACTTTCTATATAAGATTTTTATTTATTTTTAATTTTCTTCTAATGAAAATTCTTTCTTGAATTTTTTTTTTCGAACATACCTATATACATGTTTAATTTATCAAATGGCATGAAAGAATAAAATTAAAATGTACTTCACCCACCCATTTTTAATTAATAGATATAAAATTAGAAGTTTTATATAGGTATTTTAGAAGGAACAAAGAATCTATTATATTTCTTATTTATTTTTTTAATATATAGATTAAAAAAACGAAAGAAGTTACATTATTCTTCAAATTTATAGTTTTTTTTTATTTATAAAATTTTAAATAACACCAATTATATTATTATTTCTTATCTTATATTTAAGTAATCGATACGTGTGTATTGAGTATGTAATAGAAATGAGAAAGGGATAATATAGAAAATTTCCTAACTATTTGATTAAAATAAGAAAAAGTATTATTCTTTTGATTTTATATATAAGCATAAATATAAATTTTGTTCCAGAGGAAATATATAATATAGATAGTATCTTAAAATCAGTGTTGTTTAGGTTTATTGGATGGATGTTGAAATTTAAGTTTGAAGTTGTTGGATGATACAGGTATTTTCGAGTGATGTTTGGGAAGCATTTAGAGGTAGAAGTAAAGAATCCAGAGATCTGATCTTTAGAACGGAACGATCCTCATTATTTCAGCTAAGAATGAAATTGAATGTGTTCTTGGCAAATAAAGCCACCGATGTTTGTGACTTCAAGGTCAAAGCAACCTTGTTTGGATCCTCTTGGGATGTTTACATAGGCGATTCCGACATCCTTGTTGCCCAGGTAATTTTACTTTTTATATTCCAGATGGATGGGTAAGTTGAAAATAAAATTTATGGAAATTATTGTTGTTGCAGATAAACAAGAAGCTTGGCACTATATTTAGCAGAGAGAAGTACATGGTGAGTGTGTGTCCTAATATCGATTATGCATTCATCGTGGCTCTAATTGTGACTCTTGAAACTTGATCAACCACCACATGATGCAGCAAGGGCACGTAGATGGATCATATTTTCTCAAATATCTCAATTTCTTCGAGATTTTGTATTCCATTCTTTGATTTTTTTTCTTTTGTAATTGTTTCAATTTAGACATTACATGTCACACACATAATTGTTGAATTTGTAATTGTCATAATATTTTCTTGGCTTGTTGTAATCATGAGACACGTAATTGACATCATTCGCATCACATATAATAGATATTCAATTAAGCAACCAAGTATAATGCGCGTAGTTTAGAAAAAAACAACTGAACGCAACACGCGAATAGTAACGCTTATAATATTCCGAAAAAATTAATAAGTTTCTCTATAAATATAAATTAATTTATCTATAAATTAAAAATGATATGGAATGATTCAAAATCAGCTAACTATACCATTACCTTATAGTAAGAAAAACAAGTGAGAAGACCTATAATAAAAATTAATCTCAGCAGGAAATTGATAAACTTGTAATTAAATATAACAAAATTCAACAGGCTGGGTGAGATAATGATATTAATTTTAGTGCAGATAGAAACAAAATTTAAAGTATTAACTATTTGTTTATTTAATTTTGATCTACCAAATGTGGAAGCACGTGTCATGCCATAGCTTTGAATAATGAACAAGTTGGAAAAATTCTTGCAAACGATGAAATTCATTTAGAAAAGTAATGCCAGCATGTCTAATTAACTTGTATGATACATCTCATCTCATCATCAATCATCGTGTCTCATGTCTTCTATATAAGAAGCGTTCACAATACACACTCATTCAAAATTTTCTATTTTAGGAGACAATAATTACTTATTTGTTGGAGCGTGATCGTGGTATATGGCATACCCAAACCCTTATTATCCGGCGGAGCCGCAGCCCTCCGCCTCCGCCCTGATGCCGGCGCTGCCCACCACCGTAATTGGGCCGCAGTTCTGCGCTCCGTACCCGGTGGATCTGGCGGTGGTGAAGAAGGTGATGACCATCTCCGACGGCAACTTCGTGGTCGCCGACGTCAACGGCAAGGTCGTCTTCAAAGTCAAGGGCTCTCTCATGACCCTCCGTGATCGCCGCGTTCTAGTCGACGCCACCGGCCACCCCCTCGTCACCCTACGCCGCAAGGTTTGTCATTCTTCGTTCTCCGAACACATCACATGTTTGTTTAAATTACTAGGTTAAAATTTAAATTTGTACTTAGTGAAAGTTAATCACGCATACCCTAATTGAATATTAGACACTCTGAGTTTAGTTCCTCTTTTAGACAACATTTAAGCATGCATAGCCTTCTGCAATCAAAGTTTTATTAGTTCAGTTAAATATATATATGATTTTAGTACTTTACTTGTGATTGAATTGTAAAGGTTTTGTGTATTATAAAATAAATTGTGTTATTGATGCAGATAATGAGTGCACATGATCGATGGCAAGCTTTCAGAGGGGAAAGCACAGAGGCCAAAGATCTAATATTTTCTCTGAAGCGATCGTCCTTGATCCAGTTTAGGACCAAATTGGATGTGTTTTTGGCCAACAACACCAAAGAAGATATTTGTGATTTTAAGGTCAAAGGTAGCTGGTTGGAACGATCTTGCACTGTTTATGCCGGTGAATCTAACAACATCGTTGCCCAGGTAAAACCCTCTCTTTAAATATCCAAAACGATATTTTTTAAAATACATTTTTCTCCCTCCAAAATATATTAAATTTAGTTTTTATATTTTTTCTTGATCTTTTTATCCCTCTCTGATTTTGAAAGACATTACCTTTACTGTTCTAAGTGCTGATTAAATCAATTAAAAGACTAAAAATTGTGCATAATCAAATTTAAATTTGATATCTTTAATCTCTATATTTTTTTTAATAAATGTTTTATGTTTTACCCAAACACTTTAGAGACATTACGTACATGGAAAACAAAGTACTAGTCACTCGATAACTTATTTTGTTCTTAATTCTCGTCATCAAACATTATACATGATTGACAACTTCATCTTTTTTTTTCTCAGAGCTTTATTCAGGATTAGAATAACTTTTTAGTAAATTATAAATATTAATTTTAAATTTATACATTTTTTTCAAATTTAAGGAACTAAAAATATATTTAAATAAAAAATTAGCATTTTTAAGTATTTATTTATAGAATTTAACTACATCATGCATAAATGATTTTTTTGAATATTATTTAATAATAAATTACAGGTAAACAGAGTAGTTTTCAATTAATTAGCAGCGTAAAATTTGCTATTAATATTATATATGAAAATTAAATTGAAAATATTTTGTGGGAATGCTATTGCAGATGCATAAAAAGCACACTGTTCAGAGTATTTTGATTGGAAAAGACAATTTCATGGTCACGGTTTATCCCAACGTTGATTATGCGTTCATAGTAGCGTTAATCGTGATTCTTGACGAGATTAACGAAGATGAGAGAGCAGATTAGAGAAATGGTATACATTTAGTAATTTCTGTTGTACTTTTTTATCAATGGTGCTCATACTTCCAATATATATTGTACTTGTTAAGGAGTTTCATCTTTCTTTCTGATCTAAATAAGTAAATAAAAATATTTAAATTCCCATTTCATATTTATTATTTTCTGGTTGTGGATTAAGGCAATTTTACTGGCATTAAGTAATCAAGTTGCATGATAATAAGCATATTTGAAATTAGGATTTTATGCGTTTTCTTTTTCATTTTGATTTCTTATAAGAATAATTATGTGTTTGGATTAAAAGATGAATATGTGGGAGGGAAAAAAGAGGTGAAAGTGAGATCGAGTAAATTAAGGGAAAAATAATAAAAAATGTGTAGAAAAAAATATTTAAGTTTATGTACCATAGAAAAATTATTTTAATAAAAAATTAAATAATTAAATTATAATTAAATAAAATTTTATTTTTATGATAATTTAAAATATTATAATTATTTTTATTTAAATTATTATTATTATAATTATTATTATTATTTATATATTATATATAACATGATTCATTGACTTTCTGCATATTTCTTTTCATAAATCTGAGAGTGATTTTTCTTTTTTAACTGCAGATTTCTCGTAAAATCAACTTTCCTTATAAATCTCGGCTATTCGCCTTTTTTACATCTTGAAATACTGACCCAGCAGAAAAAATAGTCAGTTACACAAAAAAAATGAGACAATACAACCAAAACTACACCTACCTATATCCTAAATTAATTCGCGAGGTGTTAAAAAAATATTATATATTATTCAAAAATGAAAAAAAAAATCCTTCCTAAGGAATTACATATATTTCCCAATTTTATTTGCAGAATCAAAATTCATTTTTGCAACATAAAAAAAATAAGGGCTCCCACCCCAACTTTAAAGTTCATTGTCCGTGGCTAACAAGGTGTGAAAATGAGACACATAATCGATATTGTTAAACATGCGTCAATTTAATTTAAATATTTTTTATCAATAAAATTTTTTATAACTTGACTTTATGTGAATCAGATAAATTGATCCACTTAATATATATATATATATATATATATATATATATATATATATATATTTAAATTATTAAAATAAGTAAATTGATTTAATAATATAAATAGATTATGTAAATTAATTTATTAAAGTAAACTTCTTTCTCATAAATGTACGCTAATATATAAATAAAAAAATTAAAATATACAAATTAGAAAAACTGATGAACTTATTATGAATCCTACTCAAACCCGTTTATTTCATAAATCAGATTCACTTTAACTTATTAAAAAATTTAAATTATCTGACAACCTAACTTTAATCATGATAAACTGGATTGCCTCACGGAGACTCGTATTGACTACCTTCGTCAAGACAGAATTTATAATCTGTAGGCGTTCAGAAATGAAATTTTGTTTTCTTCTATCAAATCAATCCTAAATCTGGATGATTGAAAAAGTAAGGAAAACAGTGTCCATGGTTCACTCAGCCCAGTGTTGGAATCTTCGCCCAAAACATAACTCGTACTATTATATTAATTTTACATCGAATCAAGTAAAACCCAAATATATGATTCTTGAGTTAAAATATTTCAAATAATATCCATAATTAATTTAAACGTTCATCCACGTCAAACCAAATACATACTGATTCACCGTACAAATGCAATTAATAAAAACACTACAAGGTTTCGAAAACAATAACTGTTTTTATATTTTACTTTTATAAACTAAAATACCATAGTTTTAAAAGACAGTTTATATATTTTTTTCAAACAAGTAATTTTATTTTTATTCTTTTAAATAAATACTATTTTTCAAAATTATAATGCCAAAGATTAAGAATATTCGCCCTTAACTTCTTAGTCCTTGTCTTTTAATAGTATTTTTTTTGTCTTTTTTTATTGTGTGGTACTACTTATAATTATAAACAAAGTTAACTAATTATGTTTTGATTGAGAATATTAGCTAAGTTAGTTTAATACTTTTATTTTTATACAATAAAGATAAAGCTTTTCTAAATTACACCTAATTATATTTATTACGATAATAGTTAGGTTTAAAAAATACCAGTATTTTCAAATTAATTACATTAAATATAATTTAAGAAATTGAAATTTCTTTATATTTAAATCTACAATATATTACATATATTTTTTTGGCTTATATTTGAGTTCAAACATTTTTCCCGCATCAAATAATTATATACTTATGATAATGATAATTTAAGTATTAGATTTTATTTATATATATATATATATATATATATATATATATTTATACAATAAATTGTATAATTAAGATGAGAAAGGGAAAAAATATAAAAAATAATGTAAGAATGAAGTTGTAACATATTTGATGGAGACACAAAAGTACAGATTATAGCAGCTACTGTTTTCTGCTTGTCAAGGAAGAAATCAAGATGGAGGTTTTTTGAAGGAGTTGGGAGTTTGTGAAATTTCTGAATGTTCAGAACATTAATTAGAATGATAGAGTGAAAGTACACAGAATCTCTTACTTCACTCAGACGTTTTGTTCATCCTTCATCAAAGTCTACACCTTGGCACGTATTCATAGAGAAAGGGATATCAGAAAATTTCAGTAACTTATTTTCAACAAAATGAACTAGAGTTGTAGCTCTTTTACCTGAAAACAGGTCCAAGATTTAAGATGAACTGGTTCCAAGAAGAGATAATGCTGTTGCAACCATATTGGCAGTTGTACTAGTACTGGTACCATCCCTGGGCTCCTTATAATTCATCTCGTTAACAATCATAAGCAGTGCCACTATGAATGCGTAGTCCACGTTGGGATAGACCAAGACATTGAAGCCGCCGTTGTTCTCCATCTACTCATGAGAGATAAACATGATTTTAAAAGGTAGGTAAATTGGTATGTATGTGGAGAATTATTACTAACTTTACAATTAATCAAGTATTTAGAGACTGAACTAACTTAATTAGTAGTCATACTTGGGCAACAACGGTAGGAGATTCACCGGCATAAACAATGCACGACCTTTTACTTCCATGAATTATGACCCTAAAGTCACAGTTTTTTTCATCTTTGTTGTTTGCGAGGAACACATTTAATTTACTAATCCCACGTGGGATCTTTGAGGGTTTCTTGATATCCTTCACCGAAAAGAGAAATTCAGATGGATCATTGCTTTCACCCTTGAAAACTTTGCATCGCTCACGCAACGCCATAATCTGCATAATACAAATTAAGAATGAAAATTTTTTAACTAGAGATTAATTTTGTAGGTGGGCAAATATTAAGTTAATTAATAAAACTAATTAACTGGAAAATCAATGACAATGAGTATTGTTATATGTATGGATAAGCAACCAAACCTTCTTGTATGTCGTGAGGATGGGATTTTGTTTATCATCATACAAGACACGACGGTAGTGAAGTGGGCAGAAAGTATCCTTAATAACATAAAAGATACGTTCACCCTTTACATCGTAAGTGACTCCTTTCTCAGTATTAATTTGTAGATTGATTGCGTGAGGAGCGGTGTAGAAAGGGTTGATAACTGTGAATTGATTTTCCATTGGAGACGGAGTTGTGTTATGGAACGAACAAACGGTGTGTCTTGATTTATGTGTTGGATATGGTAATATATAGAACAATGTATAATAAAATTATTGAGGTTTTTTCTATACCAAATGCAATCGTAAGTGTATGGTACTGTCGAATACACGCGTCAGATATATATCTACGACTGAGTCAAATATACATTACGAATTCTGAGTTGGGATGGATCACGTTGTGCAAATTTAAGGGAGGAAATTGAAGGTTTGGTATCCCTACAGATATAATAATGACATTGACTTGTGTGAAGAAGGTTGTTGTGGTTATAAAGAGGACTGAAACTGTCCATCATATAGTCATCAATACTTGTATTTTCAGACTCTCCAACTAATAATGTTATGATGTAACAGATATGTTAACAATTCAGTGATATAAAATCAAAGAATTTTAATGGGACATTACTGTGATGAAATTTTCACCGTGTTTTGGAGTCAACCCAAGTCTTCTTCTACTTACAATTGACACTGTCCTCTTTTGATTCACTCAAACAACAGAAATGATAGGATGACATCCAAAATCCATACATCTCTTATAAATAATCTTCTTTTAATATTATAATAATATTTTTAATATATTTTCATTTTTATTAAATTTTTTTTAATTATTATATTAATAAAAATAAGTTGTTTTGAAACTGTATGTATCTTAGGTTGTGAAAATATCAATTCTCCTCAAACAATTGCATGCAATTATTGGTGTCCCAGAAAGTTTTGCTTACGTCGGTACATTGAACCTCAGCGTATACAGTATTTAAGACTAAGTCGTCTGGCAATGTTCTGTTTATTAAGACCATAGGTATCTGGTTTCATAGGTTGCTCCAGGAATTACCGTACGCCTCAGAACTCTATGTCTCCCTCTCCGATGCAAAATTCATTTCAAGTTATCAACCCTTTTTATTGTGCTCCTTACACTATCAATCTACAAATTAATACTGAGAATGGAGTCACTTACGACTATCATGGAAACCCTCTCTTTCGTCTCCAACGTACCTCGTTAACACTTCACGACCGTCGTGTCTTGTACGATAATGAAGAAACCCCATCCTCACTCTGTACAAGAAGGTTTGGCTATACTCATTCTTTTCCCATTAAATTACTGATTCTGTTAGAATTTGGGATTTGGGTTTATCTTAATATTACATATCTGCTCAATTCTTGTCATTACTTATTTTATTGATTAAAAGATTGTTTACGTTTCAGAAAAAAAAAAAAAAAGATTAATTAATTTTGTGCTTTACTCGAAAGGTTCAGAGCTTTTCCGGTTTAGGTTCTTGAAATACACTTTATCAATTTATTTCATTGTCTCACATTTGTTCAATCTTATACCATGTTTCACTTAAGATCTTTTAACATGCATTATCAACTTTATTAATCTTTAAGAGTATGCGAAAATTATAGATACTAACGAAGAAAACAAAACCCTCATGTCGAGGAAGGAGTTTGATGTAATGAAAATTAAGAAAGTTAATCTATCAAACATTTTACCTAAATTATACAACTTAAAAAAAAGTTAAGTGATCAACATTTTGAGGAGAAAATCATAGTGTGTCTTTCACATAATTGACTTAGTGCACTACAAGAAATATTAAAATTACCGACGGTCAAAATCCGTCGGTAATAACAAAAATCCGTCGGTAAATGAATATTACAGACTGAAATTCAGACGACTAAAAATCCGTCGGAAATAATTTTATTATTTATTAAATATTTTACTTATTTATAACATTATTTTTTTTATAGAACCCTCCCCCTTATATTTTTATAACTTTGAATAATTGTTAGATTAAGAGAAATGTCATTGGCAGGATTCGAACCAGATCTTAGAATGTGAGGTTGATACTCCAACCACTAAACTACTAGAATTTCTTGATAACAATTTACAAATAAATTATATTTATATACAAATATACAAATACATTTATATATATTTATATATATTTATATATATTTATATACATTTATATATATTTATATATATTTATATATATATTTATATATATTTTTATATATTTTTATATATTTATATATATTTTTATATATTTATATATATTTATATACATTTATATATATTTATATATATATATATATATATATATTTTTTTTATATATTTATATATATTTATATATATTTATATATATTTATATATATTTGTATATATTTATATATATTTATATATATTTATATATATTTTTATATTTATATATATATATATATATATTTATATATTTATATATTTATATATTTATATATTTTATATTTATATATATTTATATATTTTATATTTATATATTTTTATATTTTTATATTTTTATATTTTTATATTTATATATATTTATATATAATTAAATATTTATTTTTAAAATTACTTAATTTAATAAATTATTATAAATTAATCTAATTATGATTAAATTAAATTATTAAATAAAAAATATTTTATTTTTTAATTAGTGAATAATTAAATTATATTATATAATTTTACCGACGGATTTATCCGATCGGTAAATAATTTTTAATTTATATATGAATTTACCGACGGATATATCCGTCGGTAATTACTTGTTAATTTATCGACAGATTTACCGACGGATATATCCGTTGGTAAATTCATCTATAAATTACCGACGGATTTATCGACCGGATATATCCGTCGGTAACTAATTATTATTTTACCGACGGATATATCCGTCGGTAACATCAAATTTCAAAAAATATTTTATATCCGTCTGGTAATTTCAGTCGGTAATGATTATTTTCCGACGGCTACAATTCCGTCGGTAAATATCCGTCTGATATACTGCGATTTTCTTGTAGTGGTGTAATTAATTCATGTACTTGTAAAAATTAACTTATATAAGTAATATACACTTTTACACAAGATAATATTCATCCATTTTTTTTCTAATTTTTTATTTTATTTTGCTCTCGTTATTTTATAACCTGTAACATCTGCATCCCTAGTAACTTTGTATCAGAGCAAGAAGATTTTGTGACCAAAAAGAATTCTTTTCTTATTTTACGTCCTGTGTAGTTCAGTTTCATAACGATGATCATGACAGGTTTCAACGAGAACATTCATAAAAATTTACCAATTCTTGATGACAAGAATTTGTACAGATCGATTGTTCAGATGAATATATTGTTTGGTTTCTATAGGATATTCTTATATTGTCAAGAATGGTTATAAATCCCTTATTAAACCTACCACTGAAGCCCATAGACAAACTTTTAAGGAGAATAGAAAGAAAGATTGCAAGGTTCTATTTTTTTCTCCATTAGTATGTTGATTATTCTCACTTTGAGAAGATTGTTTCCACTCAAACTTCAAAACATGGGATGTATTGGTTAAAGCTTGTTTCGATGATGACAAGCTAAAGAAAGTAAAATTGCATATTAACACCGAAATTTGAGTTGTTCCAAATGAATAACAATAAGAGAATCACGTATTATTTTGTAAAATTGTAAGTTCTTGTGAATCAAAAGAAAGTGTGTGGTGTTATTGTTTCAAATCATGTAGTGGTGGAGAAGGTAATACGAACCGTTAGTGAAATATTTGATTACACAATCATAGTCTTTAAAGAATTCAAAGATCTCTCAATGATAAAGGTAAAGAAGTTGTAAGGAACTCTTGAAACACATGAACAACCATTGATTGGAAAAGACTAACAACAGGAGACTAGTTGTGCCTTGCAAGCCAAAGCTAGTTTCAAGAGGGACTGGAATAAGAACTAGTGAGAAGGCAAAAAGAGAGTGGAATATCCCAAGGGTGGAGATAAAAGAAATACCTCTAATAATGATCATTTTTATGGTGATGAAGTTAAAACTTTAAATAACAAAGGTGGAGGAAAGAAAATATAAAAAGCCAAAGGGAAGAAAAAATTTGATAGATCCAAATAGGATCAGAGTCAGATGATGACCATTAATATATTGATAGGGGTGTTTCAATCACATAATTGGACACAATATTTGTTAAATATTTGTTGATCATTTGACAAGCGTACCAATATTACCAATCGCGAGTATAATATTTTAATTAAATAAAAGTTGATCCCACGAGAAATGATTTCACTGGAAATTCCAAGTCATATGCTTATTAAGTATATTGACACAAAATTGGTTTTTCATAAATATGTGAGTTGAAAATAAATGGCAAAGAACTATTAAGTATTTTTAGAAAATATGAAATATAAGAACTTATGATTGAATTAATTTTTTCCCTCCTTTGTATAATGACTAGGTCAAATTAATAACATCACTAACCTATTAATGTTGATGTCACCTACTTAAATCATTCACATTGATTCTTCAAACATGAAATTCATAAGAAAACCTTGTAAACATAGATTCCTCATACATTTAATTAGATTTTCCAGCATTAGGTTTAGGGTGTTAAACACTTAATACATCTATTACCATTCCTAGCAATCAATGTAGCAAATATTCTTAACTTAATTAAGGGTTTCACGATATATTTTTCAATATATATGAACATTTAGGATAAAAGCATTAAAATGCACAAAGGATAAGAATAACAACATCAAGAACATAGATTAATATCTCAAAATATTACCAAGATACAAAAGAGTTCAAAGGAAGTGCACCCAATCCTAAAAGAATGAAGTTAGTCACTCATGATGGTCATTACAATGATCCAAATGAAGAAGAATTGAAAAAGAAATTGAAGATTGGACGAAAACTGGAGTAGTTGTCGCGTCTCTGTTCTCAAAACCTAAAAATTATTTCTCAAAATGTATCTTATCTTTTTATAGAAAAATTTGGGTCACGCGTCATTCGCTCAAGTGGAACATTCGCTCAGGCGAAAAATGGTGATTTTCGCTCAAGCGAGAAATGTTCGTTTGAGCGGTTGAATTCCTGAAAGCTTTAACGTATTTTCGTTCAAGAAAATAAATGTTTGCTTGAGCAAGTGACTTCCAAAGAGCTTTAACGTATTTTTACTAAAGCGAGAATTCGTCTCGCTCGGACGAATCTGTTAAGTGGTAAAAAGTTGATATAATTATGCCTTGAATTGTTATGAAACCACTTAACTTATGTTAATTCTAATATATTTTTTTCCCAATATAGGATGAATTCAAGAATACCTTGATACAAGAGTAATGAGCATAATTGTCAGCATAATTAGAGTAAAATTGAAAGAAAGAAGAACGCTTAAGCGAATGAATGATGCGAGGCCTGACCCAAATTCTCTTATAAAAAGATAAGTTGTGTTTTGAGAAAAGAAAGCAGTCTTGGAGAAGAGGAGACACGACTACTGTTAGGATTTTGTCTAATCTTCATCAATTGGAGCATTGTAATGACCAACATGAGTGACTAACTTCATTATCTTAGGATTCATTGCACTTCCTTTGAACTCTTTTGTATCATGGTGATATTTGAGATATTAATCTATGTTTTGATGTTGTTATTCTTATCCTTTATGCTTTAAAATGATTTATTCTTGATGTTTGAGGTATGATTGGAAAATATATCTTGAACCTTAGATCACGGTAAGAATATTTGTTACATTAATTGTCAGGAATGGAATGAATGTATCAATTGCTTAACACCCTAACCCTAATGCTGGAAAATCTCTTAATTGTGTGAGAAATCAACATTTATTAGGTTTTCTTATGAATTTCAGGTGTGAGGAATCAACATGGATGATTTGAGTAGGTGACATCAACATTGTTAGGTTAATTGACGTTCTTAATTGATGTAGCCATTACAAAAGAGGGATAAGGAAGGAAGTCAATCCTAAATACCTTTAATTGATATTTTTTCAACAATTTACAGTTCTTTGTCATTTAATTTCAATTCAACTCTTATTTGCAAAACTCAATCTGTTTAATATACTTGATAAGCATAATTAGGAATTTCCATTGAAACTATTCTTCGTGGGATCGACTTTTATTTAATCGAAATACTATACTGCGATTGATAATTTTGGTACGCTTGTCAATAATTCAACAGAATCTTAGTCTCAAAATCTTCTTCCTTCTTTCAATTTTTCTTCAATTATCTTGAGAATTATGATCCTTACTCTTGTACCAAGATATTCTGCAAATTCATCCTACATTGAGAGAAAAATATATTATAATTAACATAATTTAAGTGATTAAATAAAAATTAAAAGCATAATTACATCAACTTTTACCACTTAACACTTGTACATTGTTAAGTGTCGAACAAGGGTTAATGATGCTGTAATAAATTTATATGATCAACAATATAGGTTTGTCTTCCACTTACCAAGAATAGGACTTTCAGGACAAGCCTATGAACTGTCTCTAATTGACTAGCAGCTTTAGTGGATGATGTGAGGTGATTGTAGCACTAGAGATATGGTCATTTGAAGTTTGAAAGTTTAAAGTTGCATTGTTTAAAGAAGATGGTGGTTGGATTTCCTAATATTCATATACCTAAAGTATTATGTGAATAATGTGTGATAGGTAAAATCAAGGAAGCCTTTTAATTCTATTGTGTCCCATAGAGTAGTTTGTTCATTAGAGACATATACTCAAACATTTATGGACCTGTTGAGGTACCTACATTAGGTGGATACAGGTATTTAATATCTTTTTTTACAAGAAAATTTTGGGTTTTTGTCATTAGTAAGAAAAGTGATGCTTTCATAGTGTTTCAAAAGTGGAAGAAACAAGTAAATAAAGAAAGTGATAATTATATCAAGTTCCTAAGAACTTATGGAGGAAGAGAATTTATAGCTACCAAATTTGAAAACTTTTTGCAGTGAAAAGGGTATCATACATGAGCTTCACCTCCATATACCCCTCAACATATGAACTTGCTGAAAGGAGGAGTATATCTTTGCTTAGCATGGTGAAAAGCATGTTGAAAGGGAAGTCAGCTTCATTGGAATTCTAGGGTGAAGTTGTAGTGCTAACAACTTATATTTTGAACACCAAGAAGCTTAATGACATGACACCTGAAGAGAAATAGTTTGGAAAGAAGCCTAGTGTTGATCATTTTAGAATGTTTGACTCTTTTTATTATATGCATATACTATATCAAACGAGGAAGAAAGTGGATAACAAAATTGAACCAATGCTACTAGTTGGTTATAACTCAACTGGTGGGTACAAGCTTTACAATCCTGATACCAAAAGAGTAGTAGTGAGTAGATGTCACCTGTTGAGAATGAAAGTTGGAAGTGGAAAACTATTGAGGAAAGTGCTAGAATTTTAGATGAGTTGCCTCTAATTGATGAATTGGAGGATGAGTTGTACAATGAACTTGATGCTAAAAAAACAAATCCTACCTTGCATAATAGGAGGTCTCAGAGAGCTAGAATTGAAAATGTTAGACTTGGTGATTATGTGAGTTTCTCTAATAATACAATAAATGATGAAGGACATTTGGTTCATGAAAAAAAAGTTACTAACCACAAAGAACAATTAGACTTGGAAATTAATGGATTTAACTTCAAAGAACCAATCCATTGTAGCCAATTATTGTTTAAAGTGAAACTACTTCATGATGGATCAATCTTGAGATACAACGTTCGACCAGTGATAAAAGATTTTCTACAAAAAAGTGTTAATTATCATGATGTGTTTACACCCATAGGTAGATTGAAAATAATAAGGTTAGTGGTTGCACCTATTGTTTTAAGAGGATGGAATTCTTTTCATCTGGATGTGAAATCTATTTTTTTTCAGTGGAGCTTTGGAAGAGGAGTTATATGTAAAATAATCACCTGATTTTATTCTAAAAGGCAAAAAGGAGAAGGTATAAGTTAAAGAAGGCAATATGGATTAAGGTAGGCTTCTAGAGCTTGGAGTAGGAGAATAAACTCTTATTTGTTATTGCTTGACTTTAAAAAGGCTCAAATGGAGGACGTGTTTATGTGCCAAGGAAGAACAAAGACAACTTGTTGATGTTCTATCTTTATGTTGATGATTTATTATTCACTAGTTTAGATATTGCTAAAATTAATAGATTCAAGTTTACTATGAATTCAGAATTTGAGATGATAGACTTGAAGACTTTATCCTATATTTTTTGGGTATGAAATTTCTGTAATCATAGTGGCATTTTTCTTGATAGTACGCTTTATAAATATGAAAATTTTCTAAGATTTGTCTATAATAACATACCTGACATATGTTTTATAATTAGAGTTGCTAGCATATTCATGGTTGATTCAAGATATTTATATGAATTTGGTCAATAGATATTTCAAGGAAATTACATATTATGAAATTTTTCTTACTAAAGATTACAAAGATAAGTTAATTGGGTTATTGTGATAGTAACTGGTGTGAGGAAAAAGAAAATAAAAAGAGTATTACTGGCTATTTTTTTCAAGTCTCAAGGTGCACCAATTTCTTGGTATTCTAAGAAACAACAAATAGTGATTCTGTCTAGTTGTGAGTAGACTATTTTGTAGTTGTCTACTATGCTTGTCAAGAAATTTAGCTAAAATTATTGATAGTAGAACTGAGTTTGGGTGATGAAGAAAATATGCAATTATTTGTTGATAATTGAACAATAATTGAGTTAACTAAGAATCAATAGGTCATTGAAGATCAAAGCTTATTAAGATTAAATTTCATTATCTTAGAGATAAGAGGAAGATTGAGTTGATAGGCTGTAGAAGTGAGGTGCAACAAGTTGATGCTCTTACCAAGTTTATGAAGACTGAAAGATTTTTAGAACCCAAGAAAATGCTTGGAGTTGTTTTGAAGTTGAATCTAAATTAAGGGTTGTTAAGTTAACATAGTTAATTCAGATATTTTGTAAAAATTAGCTTAATATGAACTTTTGTACACAAAGATAATATACATCATTTTATCTATTTTTTTTCTTTCATTACTTTGCAACATGCAACTTTCTAAATTCCTAATAAATAGAGGTTTGAGTCAAAATCTCTTCTAAAAAATAAAATAAATTTTTTCTTAAATATTAATTGTTGATGATAGAATAAAATACTGAAGATGCTCTTGACAAAAATCAAACAAATTCCTTTCCATTGATCAAATTTACCTATTAAAATATATATTAAATCATGTAAAATAAATACACTTTAAGAAGTAATTTTTAAAGATATTTTAGTGTCAAAATGTGAAAAGAAAACATGTAAGAATAGAAAACATATACTCTAAAAAAAAAAAAGATATCACTTGTTGTTATAGAATTTTACAAAATAACTGAATATAATGAGATCTAACAAGCTTATAATAAGATTTTCTCCCACCATATTTTTATAAAAAATGAATTACATAAAAATATTTTAAATCCTGGCAAATCTTAAAAGCACTTATTGGAGAAAAAAAGAGAATATTTGATTGTAAAGATTTATTACTTTTAAAATTTATGTTAAAACTCCTTAAAAAAATTAAAATTAGAGTTAATCGATTATAGATGTGATGATAAATTATTTTATTTTTAAATGATTTTAAGATTTTACGAAAAAATACTTAATCAATTATTTTAAGTTATAATAGATTATCTATAAAGCATCGATTCTTAACTTAAATAAATAACCTATTATTATGACTCAAGATAATTATTATATAATCATACGTGAATTCTTATAATTAAACTTTTATATTTTAACATTATTACAACTTCAAAAATCATTAAGTGATTTTAAAACAAAATAACATTATAAGTGTTTAAAAAACATGCATAGAATAACTCAAACACACGAAAATAATAATGTCATTAGAAAATAAGTTATATGAATCATGTTTGAAACAACCATATAACTAGTTCTTCGTCATCTTACAATCAACAAATCCAAGACTGAAGCAGTTTTAAATGCAAGCCATCTGGTGAAGAAAGAAGGCAATAAAAGAAAGTTGGAAAAACAAGTTTTCCCCTTACCCCACTAGAAGTTAAAGAATAATCATACTAATTAATAACTTTTATGGGTTCAAAGTAAAGTGTTAAATACTGGTGACAATTAGTTGGTCATGTGTAGAAGTCCTAAAAAATAAAGCAAACCAACGAGGACAATCAACTTATACAGTTTTTGAACATCACCATTTTTTATACTTGTTATTTAGTTAGCAATAACAAATAAACATAGTTAATGAGAATGAATGAAAATCAAAGTAAGTTATTGAGATGACTAAAAATTCTTGTTCCATAAAAGACCAAACACATCAAAGTAAATAATGTTATTAGAAAAGCACAGACGTACATCATAACCAAGGGCACAAGTGTGAAACGTTGAGATAAAAACTTGGAATATTAAAATTCTCATCGTAGTTACTGAGTTATCCACATATATTCTTATGCAGAGACTGACACTGCACGCGCGATGCCAAGTTTTCACTGGTGTAAAGAATCCTTCTTCTAAATTGCTCTTTTCCGTGAAAACATCGTCAATACTTCAGAGTGGAGTGATTCACTTAGATGTCTTCCTCGCATGCAACAAAAAAGAAAGTGAGCGTGACTTCAGAGTGGAGATTTTTGGAGGGAAAAGTTCATGCACTGTTTATGCTGGTGAATCTCCTAGAGTTGTTGCCACGGTAAGTATGTGTTGTGCTACTTGTTTAGATCCAATTTAATAAAGATAGAAAACCAATTTAATATATGTTGTGTTATTGTTTTATTCTAGTTATAATATATTTTTATTTTAGGATAATATTTGAATTTTAAGCTGTTAAAATCCATTTTTGTCCGGTAATAATAAATTTTATCTCATAATAAAAATAATAATAACAAGACAATAATAGTGATAATGATAAAGATGAATAAATAATGAAAATTAAAAAAAGGTAAAATTAAATAATAATAATAATAATAATAATAATAATAATATATAAATAAAAATGAAAAAAATAAAATTAAGAAAAAAACAAAAAACAAAAAAAGTGTTCAAAAAGAAGAAATCAGTCCCTCTTATTAGTTTTGAAAAGAAGAAAAAAAATATTAATATGAAAAATAAACAACAAAAAAAAGGAAAAAATAAAATAAAAAAGACAATATTTTCATTTAGGTGCAACTCTTTTTATCTAGGCTGATCTCAAAGGTTTTAGTTAGCTTTATAAAGAGATAAACAGTAATATGGGGATCATCTTTTCTTGGAACTGCAAAGGGAGACACCGAAGAAGGAACGGACAAGAGGCATATGGAGAAGACAAATTAAAGTATATTTCTTGCCTCCTTTTTTTTTTGGTCTAAACCCGCAGCTAAACTCCTGTCCCCTTACCTTCGTTTCACCTCACATTCTCAAGCTTCTCCCCACATCTCGTGGGCCCACTCTTCAAACTACTTATCCCCATTTCACCCGTCACCTCCACCCTTCTCACCCACACCGCACACCACCGCTTCCTAGCCATTCCATCTTCATCCTGCAGCACCCACCATTGGCTATTCCTCTCACCGGCAAGCCACCTCTCCCCAACCTCCACTAACCACCGCGCCCCACTCTCCCTCACTCTACGCCACGACCCATCAGCGCCACTAGCCTCCACCAGCCAAAATTCCAAAACCCAGCATCCCTTCTCAGCTCACATTCTCGCTGCCCATCATCATTTTCCCAGGCCTCCTCTACAAAGCCATCGTGCCGCAAAATCCAAGCCTAGCACCCACTAAACCGCCACTGTGAACCGTCCTCGCTGGCCTCACCCTCAGTTCCCAATCTCTCTTCTCCGCCTTAATCCCCTTTTGGCCGCATAAGGCACCACCACAACCACCGCGAGCCTAAGAGAAAACCACCGCAGTCATCGCCTCCACCACCTTGTCGTAACCTATCCCATTTGCGCCGCTTCCGCAACCGCGAGAACCATCGCCCCATTATCTTCATTCTCTCCACTTGATCGGTGAACATTTTCTCAACCATCACCAGCGACTCTCACTCACAACACCATCGATCGAGTTCGGATCGCGCGCGTCACGCCGCCATGTCACTCGCCACAAGCCGATCCATGAGTTGATAGTTTAGGATTCGATGCAGGGTTGTGGGCTCACATCGTGAATTGGCTCCCCTGACTTCTTCCCTGTATTTGATTTGTGTCTTTGTTGACTGGGGAAGTTTGGATTCGTTTTGTTCAAATTAATTATTTAGTGTCTCTATTGGTTTTGGTTGTTCAAGTTGTTGTATTACTGGTTTTGGTCGAGGGTTTTGGGTATATCCTGTTAAAATTATTCAACGTTTTCGTTAGGTATGAGTGGGGTGGGTTATTTTGGTTGTGTGTAGTATTAAATCGATACATGCTTTCAAGGGCTCCCGTTTCTGTCAATTTAGTTTTGTCGAATATCTATGTTACTTTTGCTTTTAATTCGGTTTTGTTTGTTTGTTTTGTTAGGTTCATTGTTCTTGTGTTTAGGGTTTGGTTCTGGTTTCGTTTTGTTTAGTTTGGTCTGATGGTGGAGTAGGGTGGTTGGTTAGTTTCAGAATGTTGCTCTTGTGTATTGATAGGCGTTTAATCCTGGTGGAGTCGCTCGGTTTAGATGGGATTTTTGGGTATGTTGAAGATATTGTTACTTTGTCGTGCTTTCCAATTGGGCCGATGGTATTCTTTTGGACTTGGCTGATTGCGCTGTTTGATTCCAATGGTATTATTTAAACCGATTGTATGCATTGGAGTGTTTTATTTATTTATTTATATTTAAAAACAAAACTGTGTTGTTTGTACCGGGTGGTCGTTACCGGTAATGGGTTTCTGTTGTAATGGTTATAAGACTTTTATCTTGTTGCGTCGAATCACTGTGATTGGTTTCTTTTATTTTTATATGATTCAGTGGTTGTCGATCTAGATTATTTGGGTGGTTGGCTCTCACGAAACATTTGTGATTATGGTTACTCACACTTTAAACCCTAGTGTTTTTTTTTTTTTTTTTCATTTTAATATTTATTAATAAGTTTTTTAGGCATAGGCATAGGTGTGGTAGCATGCATTTTTATGTGTGTTATCCAAAAATAATAAAGACCGTATGTTTTGTCATGTTCTCTCTTTTATAAAATTAACTTTTGAAGTGTCAGCATGGTCACATATGTCACCACGTGTCTTAATAAAGTATTTGAAAATAAGTAAGGTCGTGTGCATAGTCTTACGTTGGTTCAATGTTTGTTTTGCAAGTCTATTCAATACTCTTTTAAAAGAAAACAAAAAAATAAAATACAAAAATCTCTCTAAAAAATGTTAAAATTTTCAAAACATTAATTAATCACGTAAACTTTTACTATAAACTGTTTTTATAAACAACTACGAAATTCTGATTTCTTATTTTGAATTTCTCATTTTGAACGAAGATATATAAGAATAAGTTCTATTTTTTGTTGGACTTCGAAAAAAACAAAAAAAATATTTTGTCTATTCTTTTATTTTTTTTTATTATTTTCTGATTTTGGGGACATAAAATATTTTTAAAATGACATTCAATTTTGCACATTAAACTAAGAATAATCGTCTTAGGATGAACATTGTAGGTTGTTAATATCTTCTTCACATGTAATCGACTTCTAAACTCAAATCAGATTTTCATATATTTTATTTTATCTTTATAGTTTTCCATAGTTGTTCTGAATAAATTATGGAGACAACTCCAAAACTTTGATTTTTTTTTTAATCTTAAAATATGATTCATCGTCTTATCACAATTTCGGTTGCGACAAGTGTTGCACATTTATTCTTTTACGTAATTTTTTTTTATTTTCCACATTCGATGTAATCAATATATAATTATATATCTTTTTTCATATTTTAAAATTTCATTTATAATACATAATCATTCTATATATAAAATGCGGTTAGTTCAATTTGGGATTATTAATTTATTTTTTATATCACACTTAACACATGTTAAATACATCAAAACTTAGTCGTATTTGTTATCATTAAAATCATGAGTTTGAGATTTGTTTGTAATAAGCTCCTCCTTTTTAGTGATAACAAATATTAAAAGATTTGTGATGAATTTTGATGTGAGACTTACACTTTAGACAATGTATGTAATGATTTGCATAATGCATAAGAGACTTTTATAGGCCATGCATGGAAAGTATACGTAGACTCATGTATGCATGATTCCAAATTGTACATAACCAATTATATGTGCATGTAATAACTTTCGTGGGTCATGTATATTTTTCCCCTTAATCAATAATTCCCTTTCATAATTATCATAAACACTATATTTTCTTTCTCTCTCTTTTGCCATTAGCAAAAAGTAATAAAGATATCATTGCTCAAGTAGGATTTGGTCTAGTGATTATGAGTAGGCTCTCCCTTAGATAATACATTAGAAGCTATTACAACTTAAGAAACTTCCCCTCATGTAGAATATTAAAAAATGTTTGCACATAATAAGACACAACTTGAAAAAGCTAATAGTAAGAATTGATATCAATGAGATGTTCTTGAATAATTATTAATATCAATTGAGAAAAAGTATATATACCAGTTAAAAAAAATGTATGGATTTCCAACTAAGTTAGTGTTTGGCAAGATGACATGTCTAACTAATATATGTAAGTTCGTCTTACATTAATCCAAACGGTTGATATGTCAATCAAAAACTCTGATCATAACAATAAGGATAATATGTCATGGGATTGAGGTTTATAAATGGTTAAGTCTAGTCCAAATAATACATATATGTGAGCCCAGTATAATTCATCATGTAGATACTTATGGCATATATGTGTGGTATGATAATATTTATTAGATGAAATAATATTGAATAATCAATGATGCATAAACAATTAATTAAACATTGTTCTATAAAGGTGAATCTAAGCAGTGATATTTAGGCAATTAAGTTTGCCTTCTACTAAAAGTTTAGTAAAAATATCAACTAGCTTATCTTTTGTGGTTACAAATTGTAAGTTCATAACGTCCTTTTAAACATGATCTTTTATGAAGTGGTGTTTAATTTCTACATGCTTAGGTCAAGAGTGTAAAATAGGATTTTAGATAAACTAATTGCAGCAATATTATCACACAAAATAGGAATGTTACTATCATGAATATTATAATCTACTAGTTGATTCTATAGTTGAGTGCAATAGTTGACAACTGATTTGTATTATGCTTCATTGTATATAAGGCTATAGTCCCTTACTTCTTGCTAGTCCATGACATTAGGTTGTTCTTAAGGAAATGACATCCTCCATTCGTGCTCTTGCTTACAACTCTATCTCTAGCATAGTTTATACTTCCAATTTTGATTATTTCTCCTTTTTTTCCTTCAAATGTTACTATTTCTTCTTTATTCTGTTTAAGGTCTAGGAACATAGACTATATTCCTGTCATGTGTCACGAGCATCCACTCTCAAAGTACTATGATTGGTGATTCTTATCTATTACTAATCACAATTGTCAAAGGAATGATTTTATCCTTAAGTACCCATATAACTTCATTTATCTTTATTGTAACCTATTCCTATTTTTTCATTTGAATATTTAGAGATTTTGATAATAAGATTAAGACTTTTGTCACCGTTAGATGATCAAGCAAGCACTACCTTAAGCGTCATATTCCCATGCATTAGGTCATCCATGGTTTGAGAGCTATCAACTATAGAAAATTCTTGCTCAACTCTCTTTGATTTTTCAATCAAATTTCTTTCATTCTTTTTAAAAATAGTTTGCTAACTACTAAGATCACTTTTTAAAAAATTTCATTTTCTGGAATAAGTTTTTCAAAATCAGTTGTCAACTCACTAGACTTTTTAACTTTAGTTTTTAAAACCTCAATCTCGTTCAAAGAATTTTTTGAATTCTTTTTGGCAATCTTATAACTTTTAGACAGTAATTCAAAGTTCAACGAAAGTTCATAATAAGCATTATGCAAAGAATTTAGGTAAAAAAAAAATCTACTTCGCCATCCGATGTGTCTAATGTAGTTGAGTCTACCATCAAACAAAGGTTGACTTCCTCCTCATCTGACTTTGAAGAGTCCAAATCTTCCCAAGTAGACATTAAGACTTTCTTCTTTTCACGTCTTGTGTATGACGATCTCTTGCTCTTAGTATTCTCATAGTCTGAAAAATCGAATTTCATGTGATCTAGCTTCTTGCTATTGTAACAAGTAATCTTTTATTTACCTTTGAATTCATGTTATTGAGACAAGTGTTTTTTGTTTCAAAATCTCTTCTTTTTCTGAATGTTGTGTATATGTCTAATGATAAAAGCAAGCTGATCCTCATCATCTTCTTTATCAATTGAAAAGTTGTCTATCTTTTCTATGGCTTTGGTAGTAGTGTGTCATATAATGGATTTGGCTTTGAGAACTATTAACTATTTGTGGTCACCACTTGTCTAGGCAAACTTCTTAAGATTACATCAACATGGTTATATAAATAATAATTTCTTCATAAAGACTATAATTTATTTCAAAATATATCATGTATGCTTTCATTTTCGTCCATGTTAAACAAATCATATTCTATTATAAGTAAACTTAATTTATTATGTTTTACCTCCATGGAACCCTTGTACGCTTTGCGCTTTTATATACATGGACTTTTTTATACTCTTCTCCGAATAGTGTACACATGAGAAGATCTCTAGCCTTTGAGTTCAACAAGTATATTTATTTTTATTCTTCCTTCCAAAGCTTCATTGGTAGAAGATTTTAAATTTCTCTATGTATTAAGAATATAAATATTCACTAGTGCAAAAAGGGGCTTTTACGTCAGGTATTTAGGGCTTTTTACGTCGTATTTAAGTCCGACGTAAAAGCGGGAGACGTAAATTTACGTCGGACCCTTTTACCCGACGTAGATTTACGTCAGTTATGAAGATACGACGTAATTTTGCGTGGCATATACAATAAACAGACGTAAAAACCTTTTCAATTTAAAAAAAAGCAGAAAATTTACGTCGCATACGAGTATATACGACGTAAATTTACGTCGCATATTGGTATATACGACGTAAATTTACGTCGCATATACCAATATGCGACGTAAATTTACGTCGCATATGGTATATGCGACGTAAATTTACGTCGCATATTGGTATATGCGACGTAAATTTACGTCGTATATACCAATATGCGACGTAAATTTACTGTTTTTTTTTAAATTGGGTTTATTTACTCGTTTTACAACTAAAACCTCGCAAAAATTACAACCAGACAGTCCAGAGCGAGTTTTCTTTTGCTAGTAAATTAAAAATATAATATTATATAATTCAAACTACATAATAAAACAAAATAATACAAACATACAAACTAAAAAATCTATTACAAACTAAGCTACCTATACAAACTAAGCTACCTATACAAACTAAACTAAACTACATAATACACACAATATAATATGAACAAGAACATAAAAAATAATGTACTAGAATTGTAGAACAAAAAATTTTGCCCATTGTTCTCTAATTTACGTAATCTCGGATTCCGGTAATGGAGATGGATCTTGAAATACCCGAAACATGAATTTGACTCTTGTAAGCATGCAACATGAATAAAGTTAAATAAACTTAACTAATGTTAAAAGTAATTACCTCCAGTCCAAGAATCAATTAAACCCGCACAAACTATGGCTCTCATCCAATACATTACATAGTAACCACATTCAAACGAGTCAGTTTGCTTATTACACTGAAATGATGAAAAAAACATAATATTATTTTCAAAATTGAAATATAAACAATAATTATGGTATTCACTTATATAAATAAGTTTCTAACCTTAGGATAAATGAACTGCAATGTCTTTGTTCTAGGTTTTCCACTTAGAACATTAGTTCCAGTACACGATTCTAAGTGAAAAAAAGTCATATATTATTCAATATGTATTCACAATTTAAAAACATAATTAATGAATAAAAGATAAAGTTACCCTTGTAATAAGCTTTTCATTTCTTGACTCGGTTTCCGATGTAATGAACAAAACCATACCACGAGTGTAATCCCGGGTATGATTACAATTAACTGCCAATGGGACCTACATTGTATGACATAAAAATTAGTTACAAAAATATAAATTAAAATACAAATCAAAATACTAACCCTTCAATGTATGGAGCCAAATATATATGTCTTCTTGAGTCACTCATCCATGTTTGCATATATTGTTGGATTCCAACCTTTGTATTTCCAGATTTTTGGATGGATTGAGGCTCAACACATGACAATCATGAGACTTTAAACCAACTAATTTCAACTCTTGCATAGACACAAGACTCTTAACATTTGAGGAGTATCCTTGTGGCACTTTGACCTCACGTAAACACTCACAAAAGCTTCTCTTTTCTTTCTTTGATAGAGTATGACAAGCTGGAGGTAAGTAAGTGCGTTTTCCAATTGATTGTGGATGTAATTCAGAACGTATACCCATGTCCGCCAAATCTTGTCTTGCTTTTATTCCATCTTTTGTCTTTCCTTTTATGTTAAGCAATGTCCCAATTACACTATCACAAACATTTTTTTCAACATGCATCACATCTATACGAGTGTCTAACTTCCAACTTACACCAATAAGGAAGATTGAAGAATACTGATTGTTTCTTCCAAATGTTTTTCTCATTGGATTTCTTTTGGGTCTTTCCAAACACAATATTAATATTTTTCACTTGCTCATATACTTGTTCACCATTGCGTGGTGCTGATGCAAGCTGCATTCTCCGACATCCATTAAATGCTTTCTTCATTTTACGATATGGATGGTTAGCAACTAGAAACTTTCTATGCCTATTGTACGCAGTTTTTTGTCCATGTTTCAATTGGATATAACTTGTGTCTTCTTGACATATAGGACACGCTAAATGACCTTTCACACTATAACCGCTCAAATTACCATATCTTTGGAAAATCATTTATAGTACAAAATAACATTGCACGCAACACTGAAATTCACTTCGTGATATGAATCAAATACATCCACTCCTGTTTCCCACAACATCTTCAAATCATCAATTAAAGGACTAAGATATACATCTATGTCATTTCCTGGTTGTCGAGGTCACGAAATCATCATAGATAACATCATATATTTTCTCTTCATGCATAACCAAGGAGGCAAATTGTAAATGATCAACATAACTGGCCATGAACTATGTTTACTACTTAAATTTCCATAAGGATTCATCCCATCTGTAGCTAATCCAATTCTCAAGTTTCTTGGCTCTGCACCAAATTACGGAAAGGTTTCATCAATCCTTTTCCATTGTGGAGAATCAGTGGATGTCGAAGAAGATTGTCACATTTTCTACCATTTGCATGCCATGTCAAGTTTCTTGCATCTTCTTTTATGGCAAATAATCTTTTAAACCTAGGTATAATTGGCAAATACCATAACACCTTAGCGGGGGACCATCTAGTTCTTCCTCACCACTACTTTCCTCAACTTTGGTTTTGAACCTCGACAAACCACATGTCGGACACATCTTTAATTTAGCAAAATCATTTACGTACAATATACAATCATTAGGACATGCATGTATTTTCTTGTACTCTAAACCCATTGGACATAATATCTTCTTTGCCTCATAGTTACGAATAGGTAATGTATTATCTTCGGGAAGCATCTCCTTCAACAACTCCAATAATTCGGTGAAACTTTTATCGGTCCATCCATTTCTTGCTTTTAAAGTAAACAATTTTAAAGTTGCTTGATAATCTTGTAAAACTACATCCTATGTACAATTGTTGCGCAAAATCAGATTTCAAAGAATCATATAGATGTGCTTTCATAAAATGTTCTTCACCAATATCACGTATCATATCCTCTAGATTATCATCCATCCCTTCATCAAAATTGTACGTAGTTGACACGGTTGGGATGTCTAATATTTCTCCATGCCATGTCCATATTGTATAACTCTTAATAATACCATAAACAAACAAGTGATCACGTATATCCTCAAGTTTATGACGAATTTGATTCAAACAACGAACACATGGACAATAATATGTCCCTTTCATAGCTTTTCCATTTTCACTAGCAAATTTCGAAATTCCTCAACTCCCTTTTCGTACTCTTCACTAATACGACGTGCATTCATCCAACTTCGATTCATATTATGTTATAAAGTTTCGTCACTCCTAAAGATTTAAAAATTATATGTAAAAAAAAATTAATATACAAACAACAAAGCACGTTCCAACAACAATGGAGTGTGTAAGCCAGAATGCACTCAAACAAATAAACAAATAAGCTGCATTCCAATAACAATCCGGTGGAGACATTCATACTATAACGTGATTGAGATCCCCAAAAACAATCACGGATTCAATGTAAACATATAGCAATGACAATGAACACTAACCTCGAGTGTAGACGAAAGCGATTTCAAACTCGAATCCAATCGGGGAGAAAGATGAAGTTCGTCAAATGACACGACAATGTAGATGTTTTTCATTGTAAAGCTGCTCGCAAATGGTGTGCGAGAGGTAGGCTGTTGTCGTTGTTCTCGTCGTCGTTCTCAAAAACCCTGGTTGCGCGAGACGAGGAAGTGGGGCTGGGAGGGAAATAAAATAGACTTTTTACGTCGCGCGGTGTAGTAGCGACGTAAAAAGTCATCTTTACGTCACACCTGGGAGGCGCGACGTAAAAGATGGCCTTTACGTCGCGTACGGGGGCGCGACGTAAAAGCTAAGGCTTTTACGTCGCGTCCCCCATGCGCGGCGTAAAACCATCTTTACGTCGCGCCTCCCAGTGCGGCGTAAAGATGACTTTTACGTCTCATATTGGGGTGTGCGACGTAAATTTTTTGTCCCATATTTACAAAATTGCCACCGCGTTTTATTTACGTCGAATATACGTGCATGCGACGACAATTGGGTGACGTAAAAGCCATATTCTGCACTAGTGATTATTTGTTGTCATTCCTAGTTGCAATAATGATTTCAAATATTAGAATCACGAAAATAACTCTAGTAATCTCCTAAGGACAGTTTACATGACTTGGTAAAGGGTATAACAATAACTTCTATCTATGTATTGAAATAACTCTCACATAAAGGATAAACAATGAACACTCTTAACTAAGGATTTACTTCACTATAGAAGAATATAACAATGACTTATTCTCTCTTTCATCTTTTAAAAGAAAATACTCACTAAAGAGATAGAACAAGAAACTAATAGAATTATATTATAGTTGTTGTGTTGTGATTTATTCTATCAATAAGTTCTTCCTTTTATTGACTTTAAGATGTGACTACGAATTCTTAACCTTTATTATTTTCTAGAAATATTTCTTCAATAATATGATATTCTTGATATTCGTCTTTGCATAAAATCTCATTTTAGTATATTTGGATATTTTTCAATAGTCTAGTTCAAATATTTTTCTTATAAGTCTTTGCGAGTATATTGTATGATTCTTTTATATGTAAACATGACGGTTGGAAAAATATATTTCTTGTTACATATATTGAACAAATTTGATATACTTAAATATTTTTCATCTTCTTTTAAAAAGTCTTAATATTATTTGTTGTATTGTTACTTGATTCCTATTTAAATATATTTTTATGCTCAAATAATATTTGAATTTTGACCAATACACATTTATTCTTCTACCTAATTCTCTTTATTTTTTTACATTCTGATTTATTCATTATATAATCATATATATCTTTCTTCATATTTCAAAATTTCACTTAATAATATATAATTATCTATATATAAAACTCATTAATTGGAGATGAAATTATTAATTTATTTTGTATAATATACTTAACTAACATCATATTAAATATTTTAAAACTTAATTATGTTTATTATTAACAAAATTTATGAATTTGTTATTTATTTCTAATCATTTCTACATTTATTATACAATTAATGAACATTGTAATAATCTCTAGAGTTTGGATTGTAGATGAGGTATAATGGTGGCTTCAATGTCTCGGTCTATCCCAACGTGGACTACGCATTCATAGTGGCACTAATTATGATTGTTAACGAGATGACATTCTATCTTGATGAAGCGGTGGAAGTGGCAACCAAATTGACACCACATTTATTTGATATTGGTCTTGGTCTATGTCCAATGGATAACTAAAGGAGTTCCCAGATTATTTTGCTCGGATTGTGGGCCCAATTAAAACTAAACATTGGCTTGGCTTGGCTTGATTTAAGTTAAAGTGTGGAAAAGATTGTATTTTAAGACAATATCTTTCGTTGTCGCTTTGTCTTGCTTGATTTAAGGTCCAAATTCTGGCTTGATTAAAGGTAAACACTGCCTTGACTTATTTAATAAGGACCAAATTCTGGATTATGTTTGTTTATGAGAAATTAATGTATTATAATTGTCTATGAGATGAGTTTGGTGTGGATAATTCTTGTGATAGTTATAAGCGAGGGTTGGTATATGAGATTGGGTAAATATGATGTGTTTTTATATAAATATATATGCTGGAATTGCTTAACATATTAGTGTTAAAATTAGTCGGTTCATATGGTGTAGGATTAAAAGGACAATTAAATCATGAAAGCATAGGTTGATAAAGTATAATAATCTGTACAAGTTTAAAATCTTATTCTTCAACAATTCAACGGTTCATATGGTAATATCTGTTAGTGGAAATTTCTAGGGTTATCTTCTTTCTCCTTCATGGATGTTTATTTTAATTAAAAATTTTAAACAAATGAAAATGGCCTTTGTATTTGGATTAAAAACATTGAAAGTATTTACCAGAGAAATGATAATAAAGTATATCTAAAGAACCCTGTAAAAGATAAAAGTATACATGAACACTTCAGATCATGATTGTGAAAATAAAACTATATATTCTTTAAACACATTTTAAGGCAGTAATAAAAATAAAAAATGAATTAATATTTTGTATAAATTAAAATTAGTTTGCGTATAAATTATTATGTAAAAATTATTTCACATCATTTTTTAAAAATATTTTAACTATTAATTTTAGAAAATTATTTTAACTATTACCTAAACCACTACAAAAAAAAACCTATTATCTACAAAATATTACCTACGGATAAAAATCCGTAGGTAAATTTTACATTACCTACGAATCCGTGGGTAATTCTACTAGCAAAAATCGAACCCAATACCTTACAGTTAAAAGCGATACTCCAACCACAAAGTTATTAGGATATTCTAATAATAATTTACAAATAAATTATAGTTATATTTATTCGTGTAAATATATAAATATATAAATATATAAATATATAAATATATAAATACATAAATACATAAATACATAAATATATAAATACATAAATACATAAACACATAAATACATAAATACATAAATATAAATATATCAAAATATAAATATATCAAAATATAAATATATTTATATTTATATATTTTATATTTATATATATTTTATATTTATATATTTACACGGATAAATATAAATATAATTTATTTGTAAGTTATTATCAAAATATCCTAATAAGCTTAGTGGTTGGAGTATCGGCCTCCAATTCGAGGTAGTGGGTTTGAATCCTGCCAATGACCATTTCATTAATCTAATAATAATTCAAAGTTCCAAAAATATAATATAAAGGGGAGGGGGTTGTAATAAATAAAAATATTTTTTTTACTGCCAATGACCATTTCATTAATCTAATAATAATTCAAAGTCCCAAAAATATAATATAAAGGGGAGGGGGTTGTAATAAATAAAAATATTTTTTTCTTGACGGATTTTTGTCATTGCCTATGGATTTTACCTGTAGATAATAAGCGGTTTTTTTTTAGTGAACATTTCTAAAAGTAATTTAACCATTACACTGATTTGATCAACTGTAGTTGAATAAAGAAAAGCAGCCAAATAGAGCAAGAGTGACATATTCAACATGTCCAATTCGTTGTAAAAAATATTAAAATATTTTAATTGAAAATTTGATATTTTACTTATTGGTGCAGTTACAACTATGATAGACAATTACATAAATTATATATTTAGTTTTTAAATTATGATGAATCGTTGAACTTAAATGTTTCACATATGAATAATTTTATTTTATTTATGATTTTGAATATTATTGATTAGTATTAATAACCATGATTAATTATAAGTGAATAATTCTACGAAGTTATAAATAGTGTGTAGTACGCGTATTTAATCATTGACTGAAAAAACTACAAAATATTATTTTAATGCATTGATATTAACTTTGATCAAGTAAAGATTAAAGAAAACGTAAAAATTATTATAATTTTGTATTGTTTAAAGATTATATATATATATAAAATGATTAGAATTATTGTTGTATAATTTTTCAAGCAATTGAAGAAAAAGATATGAAAATAGCAAGTTGGTTTTTTTACCTTTCCTTGGTGTAACGGTTGAAAGCCAATGCCCACAACTTTTTCTGCTCTTTTTGTGTCAAGCTTTAGTTCACCTACGAGCCAATGACTAGTTATTGTTCACCCTTCAGAGTCTAATATTTCCAAATCTGAATGTTTCCTTCACCTGCATCATAAGATTCCTATAATATTAAATACCTGACAATAAGAATTGATTCTTATTTAAGAATGATTCTTCTTGAAGTAGTTAAGCAGTTTTTTTTTTTCTTTAGGAACCACTTATGACAGATTAATACTTCAATGAAATTGATGGTGTAATTGAATAAAACAGCATAAAGTTTATTTCTGTTGTGAACATGCTTAATTATATGAAGACAAAAATAAAACACAAACCGGAGTGGGTAAGTAACTACCAGACTCTTTCTATGTGTCTCTCTTATTGAGAAAAAAACTTTAAAGTTTACAGTTGTGTTGATAAATCGAATGGTGAAATTGAAAGGTAATTAGTCCAAGAAATAACAAAATATTAGAAAAATGAAACATTAACAAAAATCATGATGAACACTAAATTTAGTATAGTTAAAATAAATAGAACTTATTGATATGTTCTATCTTTCAATCAAACTTTTTTTTTAACTTGTCTTCAAAAAAGTTGTCAGTCCTTAAATTAATTAGTCTCACTCTATATCAATGTCTCTCTCTCAATGTAATGTATTCATTAAAAAGTGAGACAAATATTTGAAAGAACTTGGAGTGAAGTCACGGAGGAAGTAGAATCAATATGTCTTAACACACACTAAATCGAAAGTGGAATAAACAGAACAAAAATAGCTTCAGTCAATAAAATTAAATAATCAGTTTTAACATTATGTTGGGATAAAAGAAAATGAAAAGATAATTAGAGTCATTTGAAATATTTTGTTATTTTGAGTAGTTTTTATTTGATTGTGGGAATTTTTTGGGACTATGTATAAATACACACTTGTATTTCTTATTTGAGGTATGACAAAAAATCAATAATATAAACCATCAGGACAACTTAACTTTGTTTGAAATATTAGGATTTTAATTTATCTTTATTTTCTGCAAATGAGACAAACTCATAAATTTAAGTTGTATTAAACATTTTAGAAATTCATAATGAAGGTACGTATTAGTCATAATCAATTGGTGAGTTATTGTTTTGCTAGGGTTCTTCCTTGCATCTTTTGATCTTTTCAAGAATTCTCCAATTCTTGTGACGATCCTTCTTGACTTATCAAATTCTTATTTGTGGTGCCTACGTTGTCCTATATTTTTCTGTTTTCTATTTTCAATCAAACCACCTTCCAAAACCTAACCCTAAATTGTTTTCCTTCTATTTCGAGTGTCGTCACGATATAACCAAATCAAAACAGGTTCGGTTACAAAGCCTGTATGGCAAGTTTGAAAGCATGAGGATGGAAGATTTAGAATCTATTTCCAGGTACATCACTTGGGTCCAAACCATGGCGAATGAACTCCATCAGGATGGAGATTTGAGAACAAAGTTTGTGTCATTGAAAAGTCTCAGATTTTGACCAAACTTACGCTTCAGGAACTGACTGGTTCGCTTAAAGCCCATGAGTTTTAGAGGAAGAAGATGAAGCAGGAGATGATTGTATAAGTGTTGAAGGTCGAGTCAAAAGAGGAGAAGACACTATTTTCCCAGAATAATAGAGGACGAGGATGTGGTGGTCGGTCTCGAGGTGGCCGATCTGGTCGAGGTGACAAAAATAAAGGAGATCAACAAAACTGGCAAGGTAGAGGACATTGATCGAGAGGAGGTTGGTCAATGAAGGACTCAAATGTCGAGTGTTTCAAGTGTGACAAGTATGGTCATTATGCGAAAGACTGCTATTTGGGAAAGTGTTTCAACTATGGAAATGAAGGACATTTCACCAAGGAATGCTAGAAGGTGGGTCAGACCTATCTTACAAAAGGGACAAAAGAACCAACATTCATGATGGTTGATCTTCACTCGATCATTCACTTGGGAGCAGACTACAGTGATGAATCTGATCACAAATCGGTATGGTAACTAGATATAAGGACGAGTAATCACATGTGTGGTGATGAACATCTTTTCAAAGAATTAAAGAAATCGAATGTTGGTACTGTTTCATTTGGAGACACTTCAAAAGTCTCGATAAATGACAGGCATGATCCGCTATTTGCAGAAAGATGGACTGATGTGGATGACCCAAGATGTATACTTTGTTTTCGATCTCAAAAGTAACATTTTGAGTATGATACAGTTAATGGAGAAGGGGTACACGATTTTTATGAAAGACCGAGTGCTCCAATTGAGGGATAAACTTGGAAGACTGATTGCTCGGGTTGAGACGGAGAGAAACAAGATATATAAGTTTCAATTGGAAGGTATTCGGGAGAAGTGTCTAAAGCTTGATGAGGAGGACACAATGCTAAATGGCATCATCAGTTTGACCACTTGAGTTTTGGTGGGCTTGTTGAGCTGTAAAATAAGAAGATGGTGCTCAGACTACCGAGCTTGGAGAATGAAAAAAGATTATGTGAAGAATCGATGATCGAAAAATTGGGAAAGACCCTTTTTTTCGAAGAGTGTCGAGTACCAAGCAGATAAACAACTTGAGTTGATTCATATCGATCTGTATAGACCGATTATGTAACATCCTAATTCTCAGTACTCCTGGTTTGTTAAATTTTGACAAAATCTTTGTCAAAATTTTAATAATTAAATTATTAGGAATTGGATAAAGCGACTGTAGAGTTTTATGTTTATTAGTTTAATTATGATTTTTTTAGAATTTTTCTGGAATTTTTAGAAAATACTCAAAATTGACCTGTTTTGCGGGCAACTGGATGCTCGATAGTAATTATATGTTTTAAGGTAGAAATTGAAAGTAAGAGAAGTAATTAAATTAAGAATTTAATAATATTGTAGAGATAAGGAGTGAATCAATTGGTTAGACCTTTGTCATAAGATTGGAGGGTCATGAGTTCGATTCTTGTATGTGCATTACAACAATTATAATTTTACTATTATTTTATAATTGTTAGAAAATCCTCATGTGTGTGCTTGAACATTGAGCATGCTTAGGGAAAAACATATAATTACTATTTTGCACCCAGTTGGTTTTCAGAATTTGGTTTTCGTAATTACACCAGTAAAAAATTTCTACAAGTTTTTTTGTTAGGGAATATTTTTATTCAAAATTTCTAGTGCACTATTTCAAACTCGTTTTTTAACATTTTCTAGTAGTTTTTCAAAATATTCTTAAAAATTAGGAATATAGTTTTTGTATTTACTCTAGTCAGAAATTTTTACAATTTTTTTGTGTTTGAAATTTTTTTAATTAAAAATTCATCTACACTTATTCAAGCTCTTGTTTCATTTTTCTAATAGTTCTGCGTAATATTCTTAAATTTTAGAAATTTAGTTTCTATAGTTACACCAGCTAGAGATTTTCGCAATATTTTTTATTGGCAATTCCTTCAATAGAAATATTCACTACACTCTTTCAAGCTCCTTTTTTTTAATTGTTTCGACTAGTATTTTTACATTTTCAGAATTTAGTTTTCGTAGTTACACCAGTAAGAAATTTTAACAAGTTTTTTCTGTCAGGGAATATTTTTAATAAAAATTTCCACTATAGTATTTCAAGCTCATTTTTCTTTTCTCTTTCTAGTAGTTTCGAGTACCATTCTTACATTTTAGGAATTTAGTTTTCATAGTTACACCAGTCAGGAATTTCTACAATTTTTTTTGTTGGGAATTTTTTTATTGAAAAAATCATTACACTATTTTAAGTTCATTTTTCTTATTTTTATACTTGTTTTGACTAATAATTCTAGATTTTAGGAATTTGGTTTTCGTAATTACACCAGTAAAAAATTTCTACAAGTTTTTTGTTACGGAATATTTTTATTCAAAATTTCTAGTGCACTATTTCAAACTCGTATTTTAAAATATTTTAGTAGTTTTTCGTAATATTCTTACAATCCAGGAATATAGTTTTTGTATTTACACCGATCGAAACTTTTACAAATTTTTTATGTTTAGAATTTTTTTTTAATTTAAAATTCCGCTACCCTTATTCAAGCTCTTGTTTAAGTTTTCTAGTGGTTCTGCGTAATATTCCTATATTTTAGAAATTTAGTTTCCGTAGTTACACCAGCCAGAAATTTCTGCAATTTTTTTGTTGGGAATTCCTTCAATAGAAATATTCACTACACTCTTTCAAGCTCCTTTTTTTTAATTGTTTTGACTAGTATTTTTACATTTTCGGAATTTAGTTCTCGTAGTTACACCAATAAGAAATTTTAACAAGTTTTTTCTGTCCCGGAATTTTTTTAATAAAAAAATTTCACTGTAGTCTTTCAAGCTCATTTTTCTTTTCTCTTTCTAGTAGTTTTGAGTAACATTCTTACATTTTAGGAATTTAGTTTTCATAGTTACACCAGTCAGGAATTTCTACAATTGTTTTTTGTTGGGAAATTCTTATTAAAAAATCACTACACTATTTCAAGTTCATTTTTCTTTTTTTATACTTGTTTTGACTAATAATTCTACATTTTAGGAATTTGGTTTTCGTAATTACACCAGTAAAAAATTGCTACAAGTTTTTTTGTTAGGGAATATTTTTATTAAAAATTTCTAGTGCACTATTTCAAACTCGTTTTTTTAAATTTTCTAGTAGTTGTTCGTAATATTCTTACAGTCTAGGAATATAGTTTTTGTATTTACACCAGTCAGAAACTTTTACAAATTTTTTATGTTTAGAATATTTTTTAATTTAAAATTCTGCTACCCTTATTCAAGCTCTTGTTTAAGTTTTCTAGTGGTTCTGCGTAATATTCTTATATTTTAGAAATTTAGTTTCCAGTAGTTACACCGACCAGAAATTTACGCAATTTTTTTTGTTGGGAATTCCTTCAATAGAAATATTCACTACACTCTTTCAAGCTCTCTTTTTTTTATTTGTTTTGACTAATATTTTTACATTTTCGAATTTAGTTCTCGTAGTTACACCAATAGGAAATTTTAACAAGTTTTTTCTGCGGGGAATTTTTTTAATAAAAAATTCCACTGTAGTCTTTCAAGCTCATTTTTCTTTTCTCTTTCTAGTAGTTTCGAGTAACATTCTTATATTTTAGGAATTTAGTTTTCATAGTTACACCAGTCAAGAATTTCTACAATTTTTTTGTTGGGAATTTTTTATTAAAAAAATCACTACACTATTTCAAGTTCATTTTTCTTATTTTTATACTTGTTTTGACTAATAATTCTACATTTTAGGAATTTAGTTTTCATAATTACACCAGCAAAAAATTGCTACAAGTTTTTTTGTTAGGGAATATTTTTATTAAAAATTTCTAGTGCACTATTTCAAACTCGTTTTTTTAAATTTTCTAGTAGTTTTTCGTAATATTCTTACAAATTAGTAATATAGTTTTTGTATTTACACCATTCAAAAAATTTTAAAATTTTTTTGTGTCCGGATTTTTTTTTAATTAAAAATTTCTCTACACTTATTCAAGCTCTTGTTTCGTTTTTCTAGTCGTTCTGTGTAATATTCTTACATTTTAGAAATTTAGTTTCCGTAGTTACACTAGCCAAAAATTTCCGCAATTTTTTTTGTTTGGAATTCCTTCAATTTAAATATTCACTACACTCTTTCAAGCACCTTTTTTTTAATTATTTTGACTAGTATTTTTACATTTTTGGAATTTAGTTCTCCTGGTTACAACAATAAGAAATTTTAACAAGTTTTTATTGTCGGGAATTTTTTTAATAAAAATTTCTACTTGTAGTCTTTCAAACTAATGTTTCTTTTCTTTTTCTAGTAGTTTTGAGTAACATTCTTACATTTTAGGAATTTAGTTTTCATAGTTACACCAATAAGGAAATTTCTTCAAATATTTTCTTTGGGATTTTTTTATTTAAAAAATTGCTACACTATTTCAAGTTCAATTTTCTTATTTTAATACTTGTTTTGACTAATAATTCTAGATTTTAGGAATTTGGTTTTCGTAATTACCCCTGTAAAAAATTTCTATAAGTTTTTTTGTTAGGAAATATTTTTATTAAAAATTTACGGTGCACTATTTCCAACTCATGTTTTAAAATTTTCTAGTAGTTTTTCGTAATATTCTTATAAATTAGGAATAAATATTTTTATATTTACATCGGTGAGAAATTTTTACAATTTTTTTGTGTTGGGAATTTTTTTAATTAAAAATTCTTCTACACTTATTCAAGTTCTTCTTTCATTTTTCTTGTGGTTTTGCGTAATATTCTTACATTTTAGAAATTTAGTTTCCATAGTTACACCAGACCAAAAATTTCGCAATTTTTTTTGTTGGGAATTCCTTCAATAGAAATATTCACTACACTCTTTCAAGCTCCTTTCTTTTAATTGTTTTGACTAGTGTTTTTACATTTTTGGAATTTAGTTTTCGTAGTTTCACCAATAAGAAATTTTAACAAGTTTTTTACATCGCGAAATTTTTGTAATAAAAATTTCCAATGTAGTCTTTCAAGCTCATTTTTCTTTTCTCTTTCTAGTAGTTTCGAGTAACATTCTTACATTTTAGGAATTTTGTTTTCAAACTCTTGTTTCATTTTTCTAGTGGTTCGTGTAATATTCTTACATTTTAGAAATTTATTTTCAGTAGTTACACCTGCAGAAATTATTGCAATTTTTTTATTGGTAATTCCTTCAATAGAAATATTCACTACACTCATTCAATCTCCTTTTTTTAATTGTTTTGACTAGTATTTTTACATTTTCGGAATTTAGTTTTCGTAGTTACACCAATAAGAAATTTTAACAAGTTTTTTACATCGAGAATTTTTTTAATAAAAATTTCCACTATAGTCTTTCAAGCTCATTTTTCTTTTCTCTTTCTAGTAGTTTCGAGTAACATTCATACATTTTAGGAATTTAGTTTTCATAGTTACACTAGTCAGGAATTTCTTCAATTTTGTTTGTTGGGAATTATTTTGTTAAAAAAATCACTACACTATTCCAAGTTTATTTTTCTTATTTTTATTTTTGTTTTGACTAATAATTCTACATTTTAGGAATTTAAAATTCGTAATTACACTAGTAAAAAATTTCTACAAGTGTTTTTCTTAGGGAATATTTTTATTAAAAATTTCTAGTGCTTTATTTTAAACTCGTTTTTTAAAATTTTCTAGTAGTTTTACGTAATATTCTTACAATCCAGGAATATAGTTTTTGTATTTACACCATTCAGAAATTTTCATAATTTTTTTGTGTGTGGATTATTATATAATTAAAAATTCCTCTACACTTATTCAATCTCTTGTTTTCTTTTTCTAGTGGTTTTACGTAATATTCTTAAATTTTAGAAATTTTGTTTCTGTAGTTACACCAGTCATAACTTTCTGCAATTTTTTTTGTTGGGAATTCCTTCAATAGAAATATTCACTACACTCTTTCAAGATTCTTTTTTTTAATTGTTTTGACTAGTATTTTTCCATTTTCGAAATTTACTTTTCGTAGTTACACTAATAAGAATTTTTAACAACTTTTTTCTGTCGGGGAATTTTTTTAATAAAAATTTTCACTGTAGTCTTGTAAAATCATTTTTCTTTTCTCTTTCTAGGAGTAACATTCTTACATTTTAGGAATTTAGTTTTCATAGTTACACCAATCAGGAATTTCTACAATTTTTTTTTGTTTGGAATTTTTTTCAATTAAAAGTTCCTATACACTAATTCAAGCTCTTGTCTCATTTTTCTAGTGGTTTTGCATAATATTCTTACATTTTATAAATTTAGTTTCCGTATTTACACAAGTCAGAAATTTCACAATTTTTTTGATGGAAATTCCTTCATTAGAAATATTCACTACACTCTTTCAAGCTCTGTTTTTTAATTTTTTTCACTAATATTTTTACATTTTCGAAATTTAGTCTTCGTAGTTACACCAATAAGAAACTTTAACGAGTTTTTTCTGTCGGGGAATTTTTTTTAATAAAAATTTTCATTGTAGTCTTTCAAGTTCATTTTTCTTTTCTCTTTCTAGTAGTTTCGAGTAACATTCTTACATTTTAGGAATTTATTTTTCATAGTTGCACAAGTCAGGAATTTCTACAATTTTTTTTTGGGAATTTTTTATTAAAAAAATCACTACACTATTTCAAGTTCATCTTTCTTATTTTTATACTTGTTTTGACTAATAATTATACATTTTAAGAATTTGGTTTTCGTAATTACACTAGTAAAAATTTTCTACAAGTTTTTTGGTTAGTGAATATTTTTATTAAAAATTTCTAGTGCGCTATTTCAAACTCATTTTTTAAAGTTTTCTAGTAGTTTTTCATAATGTACTTACAAATTAGGAATATAGTTTTTGTATTTACACCGGTAAAAATTTTTTACAATTTTTTTATGTCTGGAATTTTTTTAATTAAAAATTCCTCCACACTTATTCAAGCTCTTGTTTCATTTTTCTAGTGGTTCTGCGTAATATTCTTAAATTTTAGAAATTTAGTTTCAGTAGTTACACCAGACTAGAAATTTCGAGCAAATTTTTTTGTTGGGAATTCCTTCAATAGAAATATTCACTACACTCTTCCAAGCTCCTATTTTTTAATTGTTTTGAGTAGTGTTTTTACATTTTCGAATTTAGTTTTCGTCATTACACTAATAAGAAATTTTAACAAGTTTTTCTGTTGGGGAATTTTTTTAATAAAAATTTTCACTGTCCTCTTTCAAACTAATTTTTTTTCTCTTTCTAGTAGTTTTGAGTAACATTCCTACATTTTAGGAATTTAATTTTCATAGTTACACCAGATCGGGAATTTCTACAATTTTTTTTGTTGGGAATTTTTTATTAAAAAAATCATCGCACAAGTTCAAGTTCATTTTTCTTATTTTTATACTTGTTTTTACTAATAATTCTACATTTTAGGAATTTGGTTTTCATAATTACACTAGTAAAAAATTTTCTACAAGTTTTGTTGTTAGGAAATATTTTTATTCAAAATTTCTAGTGCACTTATTTCAAACTCGTTTTTTAAAATTTTCTAGTAGTTTTTTGTAATATTCTTACAATCCAAGAATATTGTTTTTCTATTTACACCGATCAGAAACTTTTACAAACTTTTTATTTTTAGAATTTTTTTTAATTTAAAATTTCGCTACCCTTATTCAAGATGTTGTTTAAGTTTTCTAGTGGTTCCGTGTAATATTCTTACATTTTAAAAATTTAGTTTCAGTAGTTACACCAGACCGGAAATTTTGGCAATTTTTTTTGTTGGGAATTACTTCAATAGAAATATTCACTACACTCTTTCAAGCTCCTTTTTTGTTTAATTGTGTTTGACTAGTATTTTTACATTTTCAGAATTTAGTTTTCGTAGTTAGACCAATAAGAAATTTTAACAAGTTTTTTGTTTCGGGGAATTTTTTTAATAAAAATTTCCACAATAGGCTTTCAAACTCATATTTCTTTTCTCTTTCTAGTAGTTTCGAGTAACATTCTTACATTTCGGAATTTAGTTTTCATAGTTACACGAGTCGGGAATTTCTACAATTTTTTTTGTTGGGAAATTATTTATTAAAAAAATCACTACACTATTTAAAGTTCATTTTTCTTATTTTTATACTTGTTTTGACTAATAATTCTACATTTAAGGAGTTTTGTTTTCATAATTACAATAGTAAAAAATTTCTATAAGTTTTACTGTTACGGAATATTTTTATTATAAATTTCTATTGCATTATTTCAAACTCGTATTTTAAAATTTTATAGTAGTTTTACGTAATATTCTTATAAATTTGGAATATAGTTTATGTATTTACACGAGTCAGAAATTTTTACAATTTTTTTGTGTTGAGAATTTTTTTATTTAAAAATTCATATACACTTATTCAAGCTCTTGTTTCATTTTTCTAGTGGTTCTACGTAATATTCTTACATCTTACAAATTTAGTTTCCAGTAGTTATACCAGCCATAAATTTTCGCATTTTTTTTTTGTTGGGAATTCCTTCAATAGAAATATTCACTACACTCTTTCAAGGTCCTTTTTTTTAATTGTTTTGACAAATATTTTTACATTTTCGGAATTTAGTCTTTGTAGTTACACCAATAAGAAAATTTAAAAAGTTTTTTCTGTCTGGGAATTTTTTTAATAAATATTTCCATCTGTAGTATTTCAAGATCATTTTTCTTTTCTCTTTCTAGTAGTTTCGAGTAACATTCTTACATTTTAGGAATTTAGTTTTCATAGTTACACCAGTCAGGAATTTTTACAATTTTTTTTTGGGAATTTTTTTATTAAAAAGATCACTGCACTATTCTAAGTTTATTTTTCTTATTTTTATACTTGTTTTGACTAATAATTCAACATTTTAGGAATTTGGTTTTTGTAATTACCCAGTTAAAAATTTCTACAAGTGTTTTTGTTAGGGAATATTTTTATTAAAAATTTCTGGTGCACTATTTCTAACTCGTTTTTTAAACTTTTCTTGTAATTTTTTGTAATATTCTTACAAATTAGGAATATAGTCTTTGTATTTACACCAGTCAGTAACTTTTACAATATTTTTTTGTTGGGAATTTTTTTTAATTAAACATTTCTCTACACTTAATCAAGTTCTTGTTTCATTTTTCTTGTGGTTATGCGTAATATTCTTATATTTTAGAAATTTAGTTTCCGTAGTTACACCTGCCAAAAATTTTCGCAATTTTTTTTGTTGGGAATTGCTTCAATAGAAATATTCACTACACTCTTTCAAGTTCCTTTTTTTTTAATTGTTTTGTCTAATATTTTTACATTTTCAGAATTTAGTCTTCGTAGTTACACCAATAAGAAATTTTAACAAGTTTTTTATGTCGGGAAATTTTTTTAATAAAAATATCCACTATAGTCTTTCAAGCTCATTTTTCTTTTCTCTTTCTAATAGTTTCGAGTAACATTCTTTAATTTTCAGAATTTAGTTTTCATAGTTACACCAGGTGAGGAATTTCTACAATTTTTTTTGTTGGGAATTTTTTTATTAAAAAAATCACAACACTATGTCAAGTTCATTTTTCTTATTTTATACTTGTGTTGACTAATAATTCTACATTTTAGGAATTTGGTTTTTGTAATTACACCAGTAAAAATTTTCTACAAGTTTTTTGGTTAGGGAATTTTTTTATTAAAAATTTCTAGTGCACTATTTCAAACTCGTTTTTTAAAATTTTCTAGTAGTTTTTCGTAATATTCTTACAAATTAGGAATATATATATATATATATATATATATATATATATATTTTTTTTGTATTTACACCGATCAGAAATTTTTACAATTTTTTTGTGTCTGGAATTTTTTTAATTAAAAATTCCTCTACAATTATTCAAGCTCTTTTTTTATTTTTCTAGTGGTTACTGCGTAATATTCTTAGATTTTAGAAATTTAGTTTACGTAGTTACACCGACCGAGAAATTTCGTAATTTTTTTGTTGGGAATTCCTTCAATAGAAATATTCACTACATTCTTTCAAGGTACTTTTTTGTTTAAATTTTTTTGACTAGTATTTTTACATTTTCGAAATTTAGTTTTTGTAGTTAGACCGATAAGAAATTTTAACAAGTTTTTTCTAGTCGGGAATTTTTTTAATAAAAATTTGCACTTGTAAGCTTTCAAGCTCATTTTTCTTTTCTCTTTCTAGTAGTTTCGGGTAACATTCTTACATTTAGGAATTTAGTTTTTATAGTTACACCGATCAGAAATTTCTACAAATTTTTGTTGTTGTAAATTTTTTATTAAAAAAATCACTACACTATTTCAAGTTCATTTTTCTTATTTATTATACTTGTTTTGACTAATAATTCTACATTTTAAGAATTTTGAGTTCGTAATTACAACGAGTAAAAGATTTCTACAAGTTTTTTTGTTATGAAATATTTTTATTTTAAATTTCTGGTGCATTATTTCAAACTTGTTTTTTAAAATTTTCTAGTAGTTTTACGTAATATGCTCACAAATTAGGAATATAGTTTTTATATTTACACCAGTCAGAAAGTTTTATAATTTTTTTGTGTTTGGAATTTTTTTTTATTTAAAAATTCATCTACACTTGTTCAAGCTCTTGTTTCATTTTTCTTGTCGTTCTGCGTAATATTCATACATTTTAGAAATTTAGTTTCCGTAGTTACACCAGGTAGAAATTTTTGAAATTTTTTTTGTAGGGAATTCCTTCACTTGAAATATTCACTACACTCTTCTAAGGTCCTTTTCTTTAATTGTTTTGACTAATATTTTTACATTTTCGGAATTTAGTCTTCGTAGTTACACTAATAAGAAATTTTAAAAAGTTTTTTCTGTCGAGGAATTTTTTTAATAAAAATTTCCACTATAGTCTTTCAAGCTCATTTTTCTTTTCTCTTTCTAGTAGTTTCGAGTAACATTTTTACATTTTAGGAATTTAGTTTTCATAGTTACACCGAGTTAGGAATTTCTACAATTTTTTTGTTGGAAATTTTTTTATTAAAAAAATCACCACACTATTTCAAGTTCATTTTTCTTATTTTTATACTCTTTTTGACTAATAATTCTACATTTTAGGAATTTGGTTTTCGTAATTACACCAGTAAAAATTTTCTACAAGTTTTTTGGTTAGGGAATTTTTTTATTAAAAATTTCTAGTGCACTATTTCAAATTCGTTTTTTAAAATTTTTTAGTAGTTTTTCGTAATATTCTTACAAATTAGGAATATATATTTTTTTGTATTTACACCGATCAGAAATTTTTACAATTTTTTTGTGTTTGGAATTTTTTTAATTAAAAATTCCTCTACAATTATTCAAGCTCTTTTTTTATTTTTCTAGTGGTTCTGCATAATATTCTTAGATTTTAGAAATTTAGTTTACGTAGTTACACCAGACTAGAAATTTACGTAATTTTTTTGTTGGGAATTCCTTCAATAGAAATATTCGCTACACTCTTTCAAGGTCCTTTTTTGTTTAATTTTTTTGACTAGTATTTTTACATTTTCGAAATTTAGTTTTTGTAGTTAGACCAATAAGAAATTTTAACAAGGTTTTTTACGTCGAGGAATTTTTTTAATAAAAATTTCCACTGTAGGCTTTCAAGCTCATTTTTCTTTTCTCTTTCTAGTAGTTTCGGGTAACATTCTTACATTTTAGGAATTTAGTTTTCAGAGTTACACCGAGTCGAGAATTTCTACAAATTTTTGTTGTTGTAAATTTTTTATTAAAAAAATCACTACACTATTTCAAGTTCATTTTTCTTATTTTTTATACTTGTTTTGACTAATAATTCTACATTTTAGAAATTTTGTTTTCGTAATTACAACGAGTAAAAGATTTCTACAAGTTTTTTTGTTATGAAATATTTTTATTATAAATTTCTGGTGCATTATTTCAAACTCGTATTTTAAAATTTTCTAGTAGTTTTACGTAATATTCTTACAAATTAGGAATATCGTTTTTTTATTTACACCAGTCGAGAAAATTTTACAATTTTTTTTGTGTTTGGAATTTTTTTATTTAAAAATTCATCTACACTTATTCAAGCTCTTGTTTCATTTTTCTCGTGGTTCTGCGTAATATTCATACATTTTAGAAATTTAGTTTCAGTAGTTACACCAGGCAGAAATTTTCGCAATTTTTTTTGTAGGGAATTCCTTCAGTAGAAATATTCACTACACTCTTCTAAGGTCCTTTTCTTTAATTGTTTTGACTAATATTTTTATATTTTCAGAATTTAGTCTTCGTAGTTACACAAATAAGAAATTTTAAAAAGTTTTTTCTACCGGGGAATTTTTTTAATAAAAATTTCCACTATAGTCTTTCAAGCTCATTTTTCTTTTCTCTTTCTAGTAGTTTCGAGTAACATTCTTACATTTTAGGAGTTTAGTTTTCATAGTTACAACGGTTAGGAATTTCTACAATTTTTTTTGTTGGAAATTTTTTTATTAAAAAAATCACTACACTATTTCAAGTTCATTTTTCTTATTTTTATACTCTTTTTGACTAATAATTCTACATTTTAGGAATTTGGTTTTCGTAATTACATCAGTAAAAAAATTTTACAAGTTTTTTGGTTAAGGAATATTTTTATTTAAAATTTCTACTGCACTATTTCAAACTCATTTTTTAAACTTTTCTAGTAGTTTTTCTTAATATTCTTACAAATTAGGAATATAGTTTTTGTATTTACACAAGTGAGAAATTTTTACAATTTTTTTATGGAATTTTTTAATTAAAAATTCCTCTATACTTATTGAAGCTCTTGTTTCATTTTTCTAGTGGTTCTGCGTAATAATCTTACATTTTAGAAATTTAGTTTCCGTAGTTACACCAGCTAGAAATTTCTGCAATTTTTTTTCTTAGGAATTCCTTCAATAGAAATATTCACTACACTCTTTTAAGCTCTTTTTTTATTGTTTTGACTAGTGATTTATTAAATTTTTTCGTTAAGGAATATTTTTGTTAAAAATTTCTGGTGCACTATTTCAAACTTGTTTTTTAAAATTTTCTAGTAGTTTTTCATAATATTCTTACAAATGAGGAATATAGTTTTTGTATTTACACCAGTTAGAAATTTTTACAATTTTTTTGTGTCCGAAAATTTTTTTAATTAAAAATTGCTCTACACTTATTCAATCTGCTATTTATTTTTCTACTGGTTCTACGTAATATTCTTACATTTTAGAAATCTAGTTTCCATAGTTACACCGACCATAAATTTTCACAATTATTTTTGTTGGGAATTCCTTCAATAGAAATATTCACTACACTCTTTCAAGCTCTCTTGGTTTTTTTAATTGTTTTGACTAGTATTTTTACATTTTCGAAATTTAGTTTTCGTAGTTACACCAATAAGAAATTTTAACAATTTTTTTCTCTTGGAAAATTTTTTTAACAAAAATTTCCACTAAAGTCTTTCAAACTCATTTTTATTTTCTCTTTCTAGTAGTTTCGAGTAACATTCTTATATTTTAGGAATTTTGTTTTCATAGTTATCTCGATCAAGAATTTCTACAATTTTTTTTGTTGAGAATTTTTTTATTAAAAAAATCACTGCACTATTTCAAGTTCATTTTTCTTATTTTTATTCTTGTTTTGACTAATAATTATACATTTTGGAATTTGGTTTTTTTAATTAACCCATTAAAAATTTTCTACAAGTTTTTTTGTTAGGGAATATTTTTATTAAAAATTTCTGGTGCACTATTTCCAACTCGTTTTTTAAAATTTTCTAGTAGGTTTTCGTAATATTCTTACAAATTAGGAATATAGTTTTTGTATTTACACCAATCAGAAATTTTTACAATTTTTTTTAATTAAAAATTGCTCTAAACTTATTCAACCTCTTGTTTCATTTTTCTAGTGGTTCTGCGTAATATTCTTACATTTTAGAAATTTAGTTTACGTAATTACACCAGCTAGAAATTTCCGCAATTTTTTTGTTGGGAATTCTTTCAATAGAAATATTCACTACACTCTTTCAAACGCCTTTTTTTTAATTGTTTTGACTAGAATTTTTACATTTTCGAATTTAGTCTTCGTAGTTACACCAATAAGAAATTTTACCAAGTTTTTTCTGTCGGGGAATTTTTTTAATAAAAATTTCCACTTGTAGCTTTGAAGCTTATTTTTCTTTTCTCTTTCTAGTAGTTTCGAGTAACATTCTTACATTTTAGGAATTTAGTTTTCATAGTTACACCAGATCAGGAATTTCTACAAATTTTTTTGTTGGGAATTTTTTTATTAAAAAAATTCCTGCACTATTTAAATTCATTTTTCTTATTTTTATACTTGTTTTGACTAATAATTCTACATTTTAGGAATTTGGTTTTCGTAATTACCCCAGTAAAAAATTTCTACAAGTTTTTTTGTTAGGGAATATTTTTATTAAAAATTTCTGGTGCACTATTTCCAACTTGTTTTTTAAAATTTTCTAGTAGTTTTTCGTAATATTCTTACAAATTACGAATAGAGTTTTTGTATTTACACCAGATCGGGAATTTTTACAATTTTTTTGTGTTGGGAATTTTTTGAATTAAAAATTCCTCTACACTTATTCAAGCTCTTCTTTTATTTTTCTAGTGGTTTTGTGTAATATTCTTACATTTTAGAAATTTAGTTTCCATAGTTACACGAGCCAAAAATTTCCGCAATTTTTTTGGTTGGGAATTCCTTCAATAGAAATATTCACTACACTCTTTCAAGCTCCTTTTTTTTAATTGTTTTGACTAGTGTTTTTACATTTTTGGAATTTAGTTTTCGTAGTTACACCAATAAGAAATTTTAACAAGTTTTTTACGTCGAGGAATTTTTTTAATAAAATTTCCACTGTAGTCTTTCAAATTGATTTTTCTTTTCTCTTTCTAGTAGTTTCGAGTAACATTCTTACGTTTTAGGAATTTAGTTTTCATAGTTACACAAGTCATAAATTTCTACAATTTATTTTGTTGGGAATTTTTTATTAAAAAAATCACTACACTATTTCAAGTTCATTTTTCTTATTTTTATACTTGTTTTGACTAATAATTCTACATTTTAGGAAATTGCTTTTCGTAATTACACTAGTAAAAATTTTCTACAAGTTTTTTGGTTAGGGAATATTTTTATTAAAAAATTCTAGTGCACTATTTCAAATTTGTTTTTTATAATTTTCTAGTAATTTTTCGTAATATTCTTACAAATTAGGAATATATTTTTTGTATTTACACCGAGTCAAAAATTTTTACAATTTTTTTGTGTCTGGAATTTTTTTAATTAAAAATTCCTCTACATTTATTCAAGCACTTGTTTCATTTTTCTAGTGGTTCTGCGTACTATTCTTACATTTTAGAAATTTAATTTCCGTAGTTACACCAGCTAGAAATTTCTACAATTTTTTTTGTTGGAAATTCCTTCAATAGAAATATTCACTACACTCTTTCAAGCTCCTTTTTTGTTTAATTGTTTAATTGTTTTCGTAGTTAGACTAATAAGAAATTTTACCAAGTTTTTTCTGTCGGGGAATTTTTTTAATAAAAAATTTCCACTGTAGGCTTTCATGCTCATTTTTCTTTTGTCTTTCTATTAGTTTCGAATAACATTCTTACAATTTTAGGAATTTATTTTTCGTAGTTACACCAGTGAGAAATTTCTACAAATTTGTTTTATTGTGAAATTGTTTTTTAAAAAAAACACTACACTATTTCAAGTTCATTTTTCTTATTTTTATACTTGCCTTGACTAATAATTCTACATTTTAGGAATTTGGTTTTCGTAATTACACCAGTAAAAAATTTCTACAAGTTTTTTTGTTACGGAATATTTTTATTCAAAATTTCTAGTGCACTATTTCAAACTCGTTTTTTAAAATATTTTAGTAGTTTTTCGTAATATTCTTACAATCCAGGAATATAGTTTTTGTATTTACACCAGTCAGAAACTTTTACAAATTTTTTATGTTTAGAATTTTTTTTAATTTAAAATTCCGCTACCCTTATTCAAGCTCTTGTTTAAGTTTTCTAGTGGTTCTGCGTAATATTCTTATATTTTAGAAATTTAGTTTCCGTATTTACACCAACCAGAAATTTCTGCAATTTTTTTGTTAGGAATTACTTCAATAGAAATATTCAATACACTCTTTCAAGCTCCTTCTTTTTAATTGTTTTGACTAGTACACCAATAAAAAATTTTAACAAGTTTTTTACGTCGGGGAATTTTTTTAATAAAAAATTTCACTTGTAGTCTTTCAAACTCATTTTTCTTTTCTCTTTCTAGTAGTTTCGAGTTACATTCTTACATTTTAGGAATTTAGTTTTCATAGTTACACCAGATCGGGGATTTCTACAAATTTTTTTTGTTGGGAAATTTTTTATTAAAAAAATCACCACACTATATCAAGTTCATTTTTCTTATTTTTATACTTGTTTTGACTAATAATTCTACATTTTAGGAATTCGATTTTCGTAATTACAATAGTAAAAAATGTCTATAAGTTTTTTTGTTACGGAATATTTTTATTAAAAATTTCTAGTGCACTATTTCAAACTCGTTTTTTTAAAATTTTCTTGTAGTTTTTCGTAATATTCTTAAAAATTGGGAATATAGTTTTTGTATTTACACTAGTCATAAATTTTTGCAATTTTTTTGTGTCCGAAATTTTTTTAATTAAAAATTCCTCTACACATTCAAGTTGTTGTTTCATTTTTCTAGTGGTTCTGCGTAATATTCTTACATTTTAGAAATCTAGTTTCAGTATTTAAACCAGCAAGAAATTTTCGCAAATTTTTTTTTGTTGGGAATTCCTTCAATAGAAATACTCACTACACTCTTTCAAGCTCTCTTGTTTTTTTTTTAATTATTTTGACTAGTATTTTTACATTTTCGGAATTTAGTTTTCGTAGTTAGACCAATAAAAAATTTTAACGAGTTTTTTCTCTTGGGGAATTTTTTTAAGAAAAATTTTCTCTGTAGTCTTTCAAGCTCATTTTTCTTTTCTCTTTCTAGTAGTTTCGAATAACATTCTTACATTTTAGGAATTTATTTTTCGTAGTTACACCGAGTGAGAAATTTCTACAAATTTGTTCTGTTGTGAAATTATTTATTAAAAAAAACACTACACTATTTCAAGTTAATTTTTCTTATTTTTATACTTGTTTTGACTAATAATTCTACATTTTAGGAATTTGGTTTTCGTAATTACAACGGTAAAAAATTTCTACAAGTTTTTTTCTTACGGAATATTTTTATTAAAAATTTCGGGTGCATTATTTCAAACTCGTATTTTAAAATTTTCTAGTAGTTTTACGTAATATTCTTACAAATTATGAATATAGTTTTTGTATTTACACTAGTCGAAATTTTTACAATTTTTTTACTGCTTGGAAATTTTTTTAATTAAAAATTCATCTACACTTATTCAAGCTCTTGTTTCATTTTTCTAATAGTTCTGCGTAATATTATTAAATTTTAGAAATTTAGTTTCACGTAGTTACACCGACTAGAGATTTTCGCAATATTTTTTATCGGCAATTCCTTCAATAAAAATATTCACTACACTCTTTCAAGCTCCTTTTTTTAATTGTTTCGACTAGTATTTTTACATTTTCGAATTTAGTTTTCGTAGTTACACCAGTAAGAAATTTTAACAAGTTTTTTACGTCGGGGAATATTTTTAATAAAAATTTCCACTATAGTCTTTCAAGCTCATTTTTCTTTTCTCTTTTTAGTAGTTTCGAGTAACATTCTTACATTTTAGGAATTTAGTTTTCATAGTTACACAAGTGAGGAATTTCTACAATTTTTTTTGTTGGGAATTTTTTTATTGAAAAAATCACTACACTATTTTAAGTTCATTTTTCTTATTTTTATACTTGTTTTGACTAATAATTCTAGATTTTAGGAATTTGGTTTTCGTAATTACACCGGTAATAATATTCTTACAAATTAGGAATATATTTTTTGTATTTACACTAGTCAGATATTTTTATAATTTTTTTGTGTCTGGAAATTTTTTTAATTAAAAATTCCTCTACACTTATTCAAGCTTTTGTTTCATTTTTCTAGTGGTTCTGCGTAATATTCTTACATTTTAGAAACTTAGTTTTCGTAGTTACACCAACCAGAAATTTCTGCAATTTTTTTTATTGAGAATTCCTTCAATAGTAATATTCACTACACTTTTTCAAGCTCCTTTTTTATTTAATTGTTTTGACTAGTATTTTGACATTTTCGGAATTTAGTTTTCGCAGTTAGACCAATAAGAAATTTTAACAAGTTTTTTACGTCGGAGAATTTTTTTAATAAAAATTTCCATTGTAGGCTTTCAAGTTCATTTTTCTTTTCTCTTTCTAGTAGTTTCGAGTAACATTCTTACATTTTAAGAATTTAGTTTTCATAATTACACCAAGTCGGGAATTTCCACAATTTTTTTTTGTTGGGAATTTTTTTATTAAAAAAATCACTACACTATTTTAACTTCAATTTTCTTATTTTTATACTTGTCTTGACTAATAATTCTACATTTTAGGAATATGGTTTTCGTAATTACAACAGTAAAAACTTTCTACAAGTTTTTTTGTTACGAAATATTTTTATTATAAATTTACGGTGCATTATTTCAAACTCGTTTTTTAAAATTTTCTAGTAGTTTTTCATAATATTCTAACAAATTAGGAATATAGTTTTTGTATTTACACCAATCAGTAACTTTTAAAAAAATTTTGTGTTGGGAATTATTTTTAATTAAAAATTCCTATGCACTTATTCAAGTTCTTGTTTCATTTTTCTAGTGGTTAGGCGTAATATTCTTTCATTTTAGAAATTTAGTTTCAGTAATTACACCAGACCAAAAATTTTCGCAATTTTTTTTGTTGGGAATTCCTTCAATAGAAATATTTACTACACTCTTTCAAGCTCCTTTTTTGTGTAATTGTTTTGACTAGTATTTTTACATTTTCGGAATTTAGTTTTCGTAGTTATACTAATAAGAAATTTTAACAAGTTTTTTCTGTCGGGGAATTTTTTAATAATAATATCCACTGTAGTCTTTCAAGCTCATTTTTGTTTTCTCTTTCTAGTAGTTTCGAGTAACATTCTTACATTTTAGGAATTTAGTTTTCATAATTACATAAGTTAGGAATTTCTACAATTTTTTTTTGTTGGGAATTTTTTTATTAAAACAATCACTACACTATTTGAAGTTCATTTTTCTTATTTTTATACTTGTTTTGACTAATAATTCTACATTTTAGAAATTTAGTTTTTGTAATTACACCAGTAAAAAATTTCTAGAAGTTTTTTGGTTAGGGAATACTTTTATTAAAAATTTCTAGTGCACTATTTCAAACTCGTTTCTTAAAATTTTCTAGTAGTTTTTCGTAATATTCTTAAAAATTAGGAATATAGTTTTTGTATTTACACCAGTCAGAAATTTTTACAATTTTTTTGTGCCTGAAATTTTTTTAATTAAAAATTCCTCTACAGCTTATTCAAGCTCTTATTTCATTTTTCTAGTGGTTCTACGTAATATTCTTATATTTTAGAAATTTAGTTTTCGTAGTTACACCAAACTAGAAATTTCTGCAATTTTTTTTGTTGGGAATTCCTTCAATAGAAATATTCACTACACTCTTTCAAGCTCCTTTTTTTTAAATTGTTTTGACTAGTGATTTATTAAAAAAATTTGTTAGGTAACATTTTTTTAAAAAAATTCGGAGAACTATTTCAAACTCGTTTTTTAAAACTTTCTAGTAGTTTTTCATTATATTCTTTCAAATTAGGAATATAGTTTTTGTATTTACACCAGTCATAAATTTTTATAATTTTTTGTGTCCGAAATTTTTTTTAAATAAAAATTCCTCTATATCCTTTTTCAAGCTCTTGTTTGGTTTTTCTAGTGGTTCTGCGTAATATTCTTACATTTTAGAAATTTAGTTTCCGTAGTTACACCAGCTAGAAATTTTTGCAATTTTTTTGTTGGGAATTCCTTCGATAGAAATATTCACTACACTCTTTCAAGCTCTCTTGTTTTTTTAATTGTTTTGACTAGTATTATTACATTTTCGGTATTTAGTTTGAGTAGTTACACCAATAAGGAATTTTAACAAGTTTTTTCTGTTGGAGAATTTTTTTAATAAAATATTCCACTGTAGTCTTTCAAGATCATTTTTCTTTTCTATTTGTAGTAGTTTCAAGTAACATTCTTACATTTTAGGAATTTAGTTTTCATAGTTACACCGAGTAAGGAATTTCTACATTTTTTTTTGTTGGGGATTTTTTTATTAAAAAAATTGCTGCACTATTTCAAGTTCATTTTTCTTATTTTTATGCTTGTTTTGACTAATAATTCTACATTTTAGGAATTTGGTTTTCTTATTTACACCAGTAAAAAATTTCTACAACTTTTTGGGTTAGGGAATATTTTTATTAAAAATTTCTAGTGCACTATTTCAAACTTGTTTTTTAAAATTTTCTAGAAGTTTTTCGTAATATTCTTACAAATTAGGAATATAGTTTTTGTATTTACACCAGTCAGAAATTTTTACAATTATTTTGTGTTTGGAATTTTTATTAATTAAAAATTCCTCTACACTTATTGAAGCTCTTGTTTCATTTTTCTAGTGGTTCTGCGTAATATTCTTATATTTTAGAGATTTAGTTTCCAGTAGTTACACCAGCCAAAAATTTCCAAAATTTTTGGTTGGGAATACCTTCAATAGAAATATTCGCTACACTCTTTCAAGCTCCCTTTTTTTAATTGTTTTGACTAGTATTTTTACATTTTCGAATTTAGTTGTTGTATTTACACAAATAAAAAATTTTAACAAGTTTTTTCTATCGGGGAATTTTTTATTAAAAATTTCCACTATAGTCTTTCAAGCTCTTTTTCTTTTCTATTTCTAGTAGTTTGGAGTAACATTCTTACATTTTAGGAATTTAGTTTTCATAGTTACACCAGTTATGGATTTCTACAATTTTGTTTTGTTGGGAAATATTTTATTAAAAAAATCACTACACTATTTCAAGATCATTTTTCTTATTTTTATACTTATTTTGACTAATAATTCTACATTTTAGGAATTTTGTTTTCGTAATTACACTAGTAAAAAATTTCTACAAGTTTTTTTGTTAGGGAATATTTTTATAAAAAATTTCTAGTGCAATATTTCCAACTCGTTTTTTAAAATTCTCTAGTAGTTTTTCGTAATATTTTTACAAATTAGGAATAGAGTTTTTGTATTTACACCAACAAAAATTTTCACAATTTTTTTGTGTTGGGAATTTTTTTAATTACAAATTCCTCTAAACTTATTCAAGCTCTTGTTTCCTTTTTATAGTGGTTTTGCGTAATATTCTTATATTTTAGAAATTTAGTTTCCGTATTTACACCAACCAGAAATTTCTGCAATTTTTTTTGTTAGGAATTACTTCAATAGAAATATTCAATACACTCTTTCAAGCTCCTTCTTTTTAATTGTTTTGACTAGTACAACAATAAGAAATTTTAACAAGTTTTTTCTGTCGGAGAATTTTTTTAATAAAAAATTTCACTGTAGTCTTTCAAACTCATTTTTCTTTTCTCTTTCTAGTAGTTTCGAGTAACATTCTTACATTTTAGGAATTTAGTTTTCATAGTTACACCAGTCAGGGATTTCTACAAATTTTTTTTGTTGGGAAATTTTTTATTAAAAAAATCACCACACTATTTCAAGTTCATTTTTCTTATTTTTATACTTGTTTTGACTAATAATTCTACATTTTAGGAATTCGGTTTTCGTAATTACAATAGTAAAAAATGTCTACAAGTTTTTTTGTTACGGAATATTTTTATTAAAAATTTCTAGTGCACTATTTCAAACTCGTTTTTTTAATTTTCTTGTAGTTTTTCGTAATATTCTTACAAATTGGGAATATAGTTTTTGTATTTACACCAGTCATAAATTTTTGCAATTTTTTTGTGTCCGGAATTTTTTTAATTAAAAATTCCTCTAGACTTATTCAAGTTGTTGTTTCATTTTTCTAGTTGTTCTGCGTAATATTCTTACATTTTAGAAATCTAGTTTCCGTAGTTAAACCAACAAGAAATTTTCGCAATTTTTTTGTTGGGAATTCCTTCAATAGAAATATTCACTACACTCTTTCAAGCTCTCTTGTTTTTTTTTAATTATTTTGACCAGTATTTTTACATTTTCGGAATTTAGTTTTCGTAGTTACACCAATAAGAAATTTTAACAAGTTTTTTCTCTTGAGGAATTTTTTTTAAGAAAAATTTTCACTGTAGTCTTTCAAGCTCATTTTTCTTTTCTCTTTCTAGTAGTTTCGAGTAACATTCTTACATTTTAGGAATTTAGTTTTCATAGTTACGCCGGTAAGGAATATCTACAATTTTATTTGTTGGAAATTTTTTTATTAAAAAAATCACTGCACTATTTCAAGTTCATTTTTCTTATTTTTATACTCTTTTTGACTAATAATTCTACATTTTAGGAATTTGGTTTTCGTAATTACACCAGTAAAAAATTTTTACAAGTTTTTTTGTTAGGGAGTATTTTTATTTAAAATTTCTCGTGCACTATTTCAAATTCGTTTTTTAAAATTTTCTAGTAGTTTTTCGTAATATTCTTACAAATTAGGAATATAGTTTTTGCATTTACACCAGTCAAAAAATTTTACAATTTTTTTGTGTCTGGAATTTTTTTTAATTTAAAATTTCTCTATACTTATTCAAGCTCTTTGTTCATTTTTCTAGTGGTTCTACGTAATATTCTTAAATTTTAGAAATTTAGTTTCCGTAGTTACACCAGCCGAAATTTCTGCAATCTTTTTTGTTGGGAATTCCTTCAATAGAAATATTCATTACACTCTTTTAAGCTCCTTTTTTTAAATTGTTTTGACTAGTGATTTATTAAAAGAAGTTGTTAGGGAATATTTTTGTTAAAAATTTCTTGAGCACTATTTCAAACTCGTTTTTTTTAATTTTCTAGTAGTTTTTCATAATATTCTTACAAATTAGGAATATAGTTTTTTTATTTACACCAGTCATAAATTTTTACAATTTTTTTGTGTCCAGAATTTTTTTAATTAAAAATTCCTCTACACTTATTCAAGCTCTTGTTTCATTTTTCTAGTGGTTCTGCGTAATATTCTTACATTTTACAAATCTAGTTTCTGTAGTTACACCATCCAAAAATTTTCGCAATTTTTTTAGGTGGGAATTCCTTCAATAGAAATATTCACTACACTCTTTCCAGCTCCCTTATTTTTTTTAATTGTTTTGACTAGTATTTTTACGTTATCGGAATTTAGTTTTCCTAGTTATACCCATAAGAAATTTTAACAAGTTTTTTCTGTTGGGGAATTTTTTTAATAAAAATTTCCACTATAGTCTTTCAAACTCATTTTTCTTTTCTCTTTCTAGTAATTTTAAGTAACATTCTTACATTTTAGGAATTTAGTTTTCATAGTTACACCAGTCGGGGATTTCTACAAATTTTTTTTGTTGGGAAATTTTTTATTAAAAAAATTACCACACTATTTCAAGTTCATTTTTTTTATTTTTATACTTGTTTTGACTAATTATTCTACATTTTAGGAATTTGGTTTTCGTAATTACACCAGTAAAAAATTTGTATAAGTTTATTTGTTAGGGAATATTTTTATTAAAAATTTCTGGTGCACTATTTTAAACTCGTTTTTTAAAATTTTCTAGTATTTTTTTCGTAATATTCTTACAAATTAGGAATATAGTTTTTGTATTTACACCAGTCAGAAATTTTTACAATTTTTTTGTGTCTGGAATTTTTTTTAATTAAAAATTTCTCTACACTTATTCAAGCTCTTGTTTCATTTTTCTTGTGGTTTTGCGTAATATTCTTAAATTTTAGAAATTTAGTTTCCGTAGTTACACTAGTCAGAAATTTATGCAATTTTTGTTATTGGGAATTCCTTTGATAGAAATATTGATTACACTCTTTCAAGCTCTTTTTTTTTAAATTGTTTTGACTAGTGATTTATTAAAATTTTTTGTTAAAAATTTCTTGAGCACTATTTCAAACTCGTTTTTTAAAATTTTCTAGTAGTTTTTCATAATATTCTTACAAATTAGGAATATAGTTTTTTTATTTACACCAGTCATAAATTTTTACAATTTTTTTGTTTCCGAAATTTTTTTAATTAAAAATTCCTCTAAACTTATTCAAGCTCTTGTTTCATTTTTCTAGTGGTTTTGTATATTATTCTTACATTTTAGAAATCTAGTTTCTGCAGTTACACCATCCAAAAATTTTCGCAATTTTTTTAGTTGGGAATTCCTTCAATAGAAATATTGACTACACTCTTTCAAGCTCCCTTATTTTTTTAAATTGTTTTGACTAGTATTTTTAGGTTTTCGGAATTTACTTTTTGTAGTTACACTAATAAGAAATTTTAACAAGTTTTTTCTGTCAGGGAATTTTTTTAATAAAAATTTCCACAATAGTCATTCAAGCTCATTTTTCTTTTCTCTTTCTAATAGTTTCAAGTAACATTCTTACATTTTAGGAATTTAGTTTTCATAGTTACACCAGTCAGGGATTTCTACAAATTTTTTTTGTTGGGAAATTTTTTATTAAAAAAATCACCACACTATTTAAAATTCATATTTCTTATTTTTATACTTGTTTTGACTAATAATTCTACATTTTAGGAATTTGGTTTTCGTAATTACGCCAGTAAAAAATTTCTACAAGTTTTTTTGTTAGGGAATATTTTATTAAAAATTTCTGGTGCACTATTTCAAACTCGTTTTTTAAAATTTTCTAGTAGTTTTTCGTAATATTCTTACAAATTAGGAATATAGTTTTGTATTTACAACAATCAGAAATTTTTTTAATTTTTTTGTGTTTGGAATTTTTTTTTAATTAAAAATTCATCTACATTTATTCAAGTTCTTGTTTCATTTTTCTAGTGGTTCTGCATAATATTCTTACATTTAGAAATCTTGTTTCCGTACACTACAAGAAAATTGCGTATTACCGATGGATATTTACCGACGGATTTAAATTCATCGGAAAATAATTATTACCGACGAAAATTACCGACGAATATAAAATATTTGTGGAATTTGATTTTACCGATGGATATATCCGTCGGTAAAATAATAATTAGTTACCGACGGATATATCCGTCGATAAATCTGTCGGTAATTTACAGATGAATTTACCGATGGATATATCCATCGGTAAATCTGTCGGTAATTTACAGATGAATTTACTGACGGATATCCGTTCGGTAAATTCATCTGTAAATTACCGATGGATATTTCCGTCGGTAAATTAACAATTAGTAAATATTCACCTAATTAAAAAATTAACATTTTTTTATTTAATAATTTAATTTAATCATAATTAGATTAACTTATAATAATTTCTTAAATTAAATAATTTTAAAAAATAAATATATAAATATATTTGTATATAAATATAATTTATTTGTAAATTATTATCAAAAAATTCTGGTAGCTTAGTGGTTGGAGTATCGACTTTTAACTCTAAGGTACTGGGTTCGAATCCTGCCAATAACAATTCTCTTAATCTAATAATAATTAAAGGCTTTAAAAATGTAATAGGGGAAAATAAATAATAAAAATATTACCGACGGATTCCTGTCCGTCTGTAATTTCATAAAACATTTAGTGACGGATATATCCGTCGGTAAAATTTCCGACGAATTTTTGACCGTCGAAAATCCGTCGGTAAATGGAAATTACTGACGGATTTTGACCGTCGGTAATATTAAAATTTCTTGTAGTGGTAGTTACACCAGCCAGAAATTTTCGCAATTTTTTTTTTAGGAAATTCCTTCAATAAAAATATTCACTACAATCTTTCAAGCTCCTTTTTTTTAATTGTTTTGACTAGTATTTTAACATTTTCGGAATTTAGTTTTTGTAGTTACACCAATAAGAAATTTTAACAAGTTTTTCTGTCGGGGAATTTTTCTAATAAAAATTTCCACTGTAGTCTTTCAAGCTCATTTTTGTTTTCTCTTTCTAGTAGTTTCGAGTAACATTCTTACATTTTAGGAATTTAGTTTTCATAGTTACACTAGTAAGGAATTTCTACAATTTTTTTTGTTGGGAATTTTTTTATTAAAAAAATCACTGCACTATTTCAAGTTCATTTTTCTTATTTTTATACTTGTTTTGACTACTAATTCTTCATTTTAGGAATTTGGTTTTCGTAATTACACCAATAAAAAATTTCTACAAGATTTTTTGTTAGGGAATATTTTTATTAAAAATTTCTCGTGCACTATTTCAAACTCGTTTTTTAAAATTTTTTAGTAGTTTTTCGTAATATTCTTACAAATTAGGAATGTAGTTTTTGTATTTACACCAGTAAGAAATTTTTACAATTTTTTTGTGTTTGTTGAACATTCAAGGACTTGATGTTGAACTTACATGGACATGAAACTTGTTGATTTTGATGATGATTCAAGAACACAAGAACTTAGAGAGTTGAAGACTTGTTTTATAGTGTAATAACTCTGTCTTGATTAGTTTGAGTCTGTAATATTAGAGTTTAAGATAGCTGGTACATAGTCTGCACTTTAGAAGCTTCAAAAACTCAAATTTATCTTTTTGCCTCGGCTTTAATCGATTAAATGGTCAAATAATCGATTATTACAGTGAGAAAAACCATTTTCTGTATCTGTTCACTGTAATAATCGATTAACACACCTGTAATAATCGATTAACACTTCATTTAATCGTTTATTTCAGTCAGATTTTGATTTTCAACTTCAAATCAACCCTATTTTCGAAAACCCTAATCCCAAGACTCCTAGTTCCGAAATTCCCAATTCCCAAACCCTAATTTCTCTACTTAAGCTTCTCTATGGCACTCAGAAAAAGAGAACAACCTTTTTCAAACAAAAGTTAAGTGCTATGAGTGTCAGAGAACTGTTTGTTGGAGGAAAAAGGGGCTTTTGGAACCTGGTGTGGGCTAGAAGCGATAAGAATCACTAAGTGGAGTTCTTAGTGGATTGTGTGTTGTGCCGTCTCTGGGGAAAGTTATTGTTCATCTCTTGTGGGTTTCAAGAGAGGTGTTTTCTTTACTTTGTATTTTCAATTGTTATCTGTTTGTAACAACTTTGATTATAGTGACAGCGTTAATCCTCTAGTTGAGTGTTTAGCAACTGGACGTAGGGTCTTTTGATCCGAACCAGTATAAATCTCCTATGTAAGACTCTATCTCTATCTTATTTACGTTTACACAACTTTTTAATCAGTAAAATTTGGAGAAAATTTTGAACACCTAATTTTTGTTAAGAAACCAATTCACCCCCCGTCTTTGTTTTTGTTCGACCACGCGAACATTCTGCTGCGCGATTCTATCAAGTGGTATCAGAGCTTGCTTTGATAGTCATTCAAACTTTTCGAAAATGGCCGGACAAAATCAAACTTTTGCCGAATGTGCGTCTATCAACAGACCCCCACTTTTTACGGGTCAAAATTATCCTTTCTGGAAAGTAAGAATGCAAATCTTTTTAGAGTCTGTTGATAGAGGCGTTTGGGACGCTATTTTAAACGGTCCTTTTATTCCTAAAGTTTTTGAAAATGGAGTAGAAGTACCAAAACAATTTTCTAGATGGTCAGATGAAGAAAATAGGAAAGCCCAATATGATGTTAGGGCTAGGAATATAATTTCATCTGTTTTAACCTTTGATGAGTTTTACAGAATATCCATTTGTAAGAGTGCTCAAGAGATGTGGAAAAAACTAAGAGTAACCTATGAAGGAACCGATGATAATGACTCAAGTTTGGGGTCAAGCAATGTGGAAGTTGAAGCAAATATTTGCTTATTGGCAAATGACATCATTTCTTCTGACTATGAGGTTAGTGATTTCGACTCTTCTTCAAGTGATGATGAAAATAACCTTGATGAACTGCAAAATGCATATAATGAATTGTTTAGTGCCTTTAAGGACTTGAAAAATGAATATAAAGTTCTGAAAAAGAGTTTAAGTAGATCCGAAAAGGAGGTAGAGTCCTTAAAAACGAAAATTGCATGTTTAGAGGAAAAGGAAACCTTAGAAACGAAAATTGTATGCATAGATGAGAATGATGATAAGAATATAGTATGTGCATCTTGTAAAGAGTATGAGTATGACATAGATATACTTAATCATCTACTTGATAAAGCCGAAAAGGAATTGAGTAATAATAATAAAGTTGTTGTAACTCAAAATAGTGTAAACCATCAAGTTTCTTTGAGAAAGCCTAAAACTAAAAAGAGAAGAGTATCGGTGGAAAAAGGAACTAAATCATCCATTGTTAGAAATGCATCATTTTCAAAAGCTACATCTAAAGCATGTTTTTATTGTATGAAACATGGTCATACTTCAAATAGATGTAAAATTAAACATTTTGGTGTTCCTAAAAGAAAATATATTTGGGTTCCAATAGTTAAATGATTTGTGTGTCTCTAACCCCAAGGACCCAAAAGTTATGGGACCTACGATTACTATGTTCTTGTTTTGTAGGAAACTTCCAAATCAAAGAAGTCTATGTGGTATCTTGATAGTGGATGCTCAAAGCATATGACCGGTGACAAAATGAAATTTGTGAGTTTCAAAGCTAAAGAACAAGGATATGTAACTTATGGGGACAACAACAAAGGGAAAATTCTTGGAATTGGAAATATAGGTGGTGCAAACACTTTGGAGATTAAGGATGTGCTTCTTGTTGATGGGCTAAAGCATAATCTCCTTAGCATAAGTCAACTATGTGACAAAGGTTTTAAGGTAATATTTGAAAGTAAATTTTGCACTATACATTTGATAGATTCCGAAAATGTAGCATTAAAAGGCATTATGCATAATAACATATACTTGATTGATTTGGATTGTTTACATGATTCTAGTATAACATGTTTAGTTGCTAAGGAAGAGAACCCTTGGTTATGGCATAAGAGAGCAGCTCATATAAATATGCATCATTTAAATAAATTGATATCAAAAGACTTAGTTGTTGGTTTGCCTAAGTTAAAGTTTGAAAAAGATAGGTTATGTGATGCATGTCAAAAAGGTAAACAAGTAAAATCATCATTTAAATCAAAGAAATGTTATTTCCACTTCAAAACCCCTAGAATTATTACATTTAGACTTATTTGGACCTTCTAGGATAAAAAGCTTTGGTGGAAATTATTATGGTCTTGTGATTATTGGTGATTATTCTAGATATACTTGGACATTTTTCCTAACAATGAAAAGTGAAGCTTTTAAGGTCTTTAGAAAATTTGCAAAACAAATTCAAAATGAGAAAGACTTAAGAATTAAAGTTTTAAGAAGTGACCATGGTGGTGAGTTTCAAAATGAAAAGTTTGAAAGTTATTGTGAAGAAAATGGAATATTACATAACTTTTCTGCTCCTAGGACTCCCCAACAAAATGGTGTAGTTGAAAGGAAAAATAGGTCATTAGAGGAACTTGCTAGAACAATGTTAAATGAATTTAATATTCCTAAATATTTTTGGGCTGATGCGGTTAGTACTATTTGTTATGTTTTGAATAGAATGCTCATTAGGTCAATTATAAAATCAACTCCCTATGAATTATTAAATGGTAGAAAGCCAAATGTTGCTCATTTAAAAATATTTGTATGTAGGTACTTTGTGTTAAATAATGGAAAGGACAACTTAGGAAAATTTGACTCAAAAGCCGATGAGGGCATTTTCTTAGGTTATTCATTAACTAGCAAGGCTTACAGGGTGTTTAATAGAAGAACCTTAAATATTGAAGAATCTATTCATGTTACTTTTGATGAGATTGTAGACCTTGGGGGAAATCCTCTTGAGTCAAATAAAGAACTTGTAGGTGATGATGAGTATATAAGAGAGGCTCTTGATGAATTATATTTAGAAGAAAATGAGCCTTCTCAAACGCCTGAATTAGAAAAAGAATGGCAATCACCTAGAGGACTCTCAATGGACAATATCATTGGTGATATCTCAAAAGGGGTAAGAACTAGAAATATGACTAATTTCTGCATGTCTGTAGCTTTTGTGTCACAGATAGAACCCAAAAATGTTGAGGAAGCACTTAAAGATGACCAATGGTGCATAGCCATGCAAGAAGAACTTAACCAATTCGAAAGGAATCAAGTCTGGGAATTAATCCCAAGAGAAGAATCACATCAAGTTATTGGAACCAAATGGGTGTATAGAAATAAACTTGATGAAGATGGAAACATAACAAAGAATAAAGCCAGACTTGTTGCCAAAGGCTATTGTCAGGAGAAAGGTATTGATTATGATGAAACTTATGCTCCTGTTGCCAGGTTAGAGGCTATACGCCTACTTCTTGCTTATGCATCTTTGATGAAATTTAAATTATATCAAATGGATGTTAAAAGTGCATTTTTGAATGGTTTTATTAAAGAAGAAGTATATGTGGAGCAACCCCTGGATTTGAAGATTTTAGTTATCCTAATCATATTTTTAAATTAAAGAAAGCATTATATGGGTTGAAACAAGCTCTTAGGTCTTAGTATGAAAGGCTAAGTAGTTTCCTAACTTCAAATGATTTTTCTAGAGGAAAAATTGACTCTAGGTTGTTTATAAAGAAAGTAAAAGAACATATCTTATTGGTCCAGGTATATGTTGATGATATTATTTTTGGATCAACTGATAATTCGTTATGTGTAGAATTTGCTAAGATAATGCAGGGAGAGTTTGAAATGTCTATGATGGGAGAATTGACATTCTTCCTTGGACTTCAAATCAAGCAACTTAAAGATGGCATTTTCATCTCTCAAACCAAATACTGCAAAGAGATCCTTAAAAAGTTTGGAATGGACACCTCAAAGGAAGCTAACACACCCATGGGAACTTCATGCTATCTAGACAAGGATGAATCAGGTTTGGAAGCTAATCAATCTATGTATAGAGGTATGATAGGTTCACTGTTATACTTAACTGCAAGTAGACCTGATATTATGCATTCTGTCTGTGTGTGTGCTAGATTTCAGGCTTGTCCAAAAGAATCTCACCTAATTGTAGTAAAACATATTTTAAAATATTTAAAAGGAACTATTGGTTTTGGTTTATGGTATCCATCTGATGCTTGTACTAGTTTAATAGGATATTCTGATGCTGATTATGGTGGATGCAAAATTGATAGAAAGAGTACTAGTGGGACATGTCATTTGTTAGGTTCATCCTTAGTATCTTGGCATTCTAAGAAATAGGCATGTGTTGCTTTATCTACCACTGAAGCTGAATATATTGCAGCTGGTAATTGTTGTGCTCAAATTTTGTGGATGAAACAACAGCTAGAAGATTATAGTATATTTCTGAATGACATACCTTTGATGTGTGATAATACGAGTGCAATCAATCTTACTAAGAATCCAGTAATGCACTCTAGGACTAAGCATATAGAGATTAGACATCACTTTTTGAGAGATCATATCAGCAAAGGAAACTGTAAAATAGAGTACGTTGATACAAAGCATCAATTAGCAGACATTTTTACTAAGCCTCTACCCAAGGATAGATTCTATGATCTTAGAAGAGACTTAGGGATATTAGAAATAGCTTAAAATTCTGCTTAATTAGACAGTTTTTGGATGATTGTAAGGATATAATTCATTATACAGGATGTTAATAGATTATCATGTGTATAAACCTCAAAATTTTGTTGTACTCTCTGGAATAATCGATTAATTAGAGTTATAATCGATTATTTGCATCCAAAACACCCAAAACATGACATTCCTCTCTGGATTAATTTGCCCATTAATCGATTAAAATCAGTATTAATCGATTAACAACTCAAATTAATCGATTAAATGGGTCTAGTACTGGTTTAATCGATTAATTTGAGTTTTAATCGATTAAACCTGGCAAGTTTGGATTCCTAGCCGTTGCCAATGGCTCTTTTGACTCTTATTCACTTTCATATGACCGTTGGAGATGCCTGGTTATAAATAGGGACCTCTATTTCACTTATACTCACTTCTATCTCTTGAAATCAAGCTTTCTTGCCTCATTCTATCAATCTTGCCTTCTTCTCACTTAACTTGTCCTCTTAAATCTTCTTGTTACTCTTCTAATCCTTCAATGGTCTCATCTTCTCGTGCAAAAATCCCCACTAGAAGAAGATCTGTACCCTCATCTCATCCCCGTCCTAATTCTGTAGAAGGATGGATCTCTGATGCAGAAGGCCGACAAGAATTTCTGTCCTATTGGAAGGAACGTGGTATTATTTCTCCTAAGTTCCTTATTGGTGAGCAGTTCATCAATAGGGGATTCAACTTTCCTAATCTCTTTGAAATTCAAGGAGTTCTCCCTTTCATCCAAATGCAAGGTACGTATTATCCTGACTTAGTTAGGGTATTTTACTCTTCTAATCCTTCAATGACCTCATCTTCTCGTGCAAAAATCCCCACTAGAAGAAGATTTGTACCCTCATCTCATCCCCGTCCTAATTCTGTAGAAGGATGGATCTCTGATGGAGAAGGCCGACAAGAATTTCTGTCCTATTGGAAGGAACATGGTATTATTTCTCCTAAGTTCCTTATTGGTGAGTAGTTCATCAATAGGGGATTCAACTTTCCTAATCTCCTTGAAATTCAAGGAGTTCTCCCTTTCATCCAAATGCAAGGTACGTATTATCCTGACTTAGTTAGGGTATTTTACTCTAGATTCAAATTTAGAGATCAAATTGCTACCTCTCGAGTAAAGGGTATCACAATTATTCTTGATGATGATATTTGGGAAAACGTTGCCCACTTTCCTATTAGAGAAGATGCTATTAACGTGTATGGTGAGTTAGATGATTTTGACAGGATCATGGCGTACCATTCTTTTATGTGAAATCCCTCCATGGAGATTGGGCGTCTCCTTCTAGCTGGACCTTTGAAGAAGGAGGAACGCATGATTTTACATCTACTTGTCTGGATCCTATGTCCCCGGGCTATGAATCATGCTCAATGTTCTTCAATTGATCTTCGTATTATTCATGCCATAATGAATAATGAGCCTTTAGATTTGGGCGTTCTTGTCACCATGGCTATGTTAAAAGCCAAACGCCATCCCACCTTCAAAATTCCATATGCCCTCCTTGTCTCTCGCATTCTTGAATACAAAGGAGTAAATGTCGAAGGTGAACAAACAGTACGAACGAATAACTTAAATCGCATGCTGGACAGCACATTAATCCAACTCCAAATGGTGCGTGTCAACGATATTTATGTTCACAAGGATGACGTTCCAAACGAAGGTGATGATAATGAAGATTCTGATGAAGATATGCCTCCTGCTGCTGAGTTTCCCTCTGATCAAATCTAAAGTGTTGGAACTTCCTCTGCTCATCATGAAACCCGACAATCTATGGAAGACATGTTATCTGATATGAATCAGAGGATGCAGGCATTCTTCACTCTTTCTGGAGTACGGCATGAGGAAATAATTCGTCGTATATCTGATGTAGATGATAATGTGTGTCATTTAGAAAATAGATTTGATGCACACTTTCATAGTGATGATAGTGAAGAATTTTAAATTTGCCTTTTATTTGTAATGTACTTTCATTTCTGAAATAAAATGTGGTGTTCTTTTATTGCTTTGATTGAGGGGGAGTTATCTCCAAGTTATGCATATTTTGAGGGGGAGCTCTTATGATTGTTATAGAATAATTCTTTTTTATTATAATCAAAATAGGGGGAGAAATATTTAAAGCCTACTATGATTGATTTTAAATATTATCTGGTATGTTTAATGTGTTTGTTAGTATTACAGATAAAACAGGTTATTATAAGGCTTTAAAAGAAAATTTTGATCATCATCAAAAAGGGGGAGATTGTTGAACATTCAAGGACTTGATGTTGAACTTACATGGACATGAAGCCTGTTGATTTTGATGATGATTCAAGAACACAAGAACTTAGAGAGTTGAAGACTTGTTTTATAGTGTAATAACTCTGTTTTGATTAGTTTGAGTCTGTAATATTAGAGTTTAAGATAGCTGGTACATAGTCTGCACTTTAGAAGCTTCAAAAACTCAAATTTATCTTTTTTCCTCGGCTTTAATCGATTAAATGGTCAAATAATCGATTATTACAGTGAGAAAAACCATTTTCTGTATCTGTTCACTGTAATAATCGATTAACACACCTGTTAATCGATTAACAGGCCTATTAATCGATTAACAGGGCTTTTAATCAATTAAAACAGTGAGTTTTGGGGTTCTGTTGATTTTGGCTCTGTAATAATCGATTAATACTTCATTTAATCGTTTATTTCAGTCAGATTTTGATTTTCAACTTCAAATCAACCCTATTTTCGAAAACCCTAATCCCAAGACTCCTAGTTCCGAAATTCCCAATTCCCAAACCCTAATTTCTCTACTTAAGCTTCTCTATGGCACTAAAAAAAAAGAACAACCTTTTTCAAACAAAAGTTAAGTGCTATGAGTGTCAGAGAACTGTTTGTTGGAGGAAAAAGGGGCTTTTGGAACCTGGTGTGGGCTAGAAGCGATAAGAATCACTAAGTGGAGTTCTTAGTGGATTGTGTGTTGTGCCGTCTCTGGGCAAAGCTGTTCTTCATCTCTTGTGGGTTTCAAGAGAGGTGTTTTCTTTACTTTGTATTTTCAATTGTTATCTGTTTGTAACAACTTTGATTATAGTGATAGCATTAATCCTCTGGTTGAGTGATTAGCAACTGGACGTAGGGTCTTTTGATCCGAACCAGTATAAATCTCATGTGTAAGACTCTATCTCTATCTTATTTACGTTTACACAGCTTTTTAATCGGTAAAATTTGGGAAAAATTTTGAACACCTAATTTTTGTTAAGAAACCAATTCACCCCCCCTCTTGGTTTTTGTCCGACCACGCGAACATTCCGCTGCGCGATCCTAACATTGTTCGAATTTTTTTTTAATTAAAAATTCCTCTACACTTATTCAAGCTCTTGTTTCATTTTTCTAGTGGTTCTCTGTAATATTCTTACATTTTAGAAATTTAGTTTCCGTAGTTACACCAGCCAAAAATTTTCGCAATTTTTTTTGTTGGGAATTCCTTCCATAGATATATTCACTACACTCTTTCAAGCTCTCTTGTTTTTTTTTTAATTGTTTTGACTAGTATTTTTACATTTTCGGAATTTAGTTTTCGTAGTTACACCAATAAGAAATTTTAACAATTTTTTTCCGTTGGTAAATTTTTTTAATAAAAATTTCCACTGTAGTCTTTCAAGCTCATTTTTCTTTTCTCTTTCTAGTAGTTTCGAGTAACATTATTACATTTTAGGAATTTAATTTTCATAGTTACACCAGATCAAGAATTTCTACATGTTTTTTTGTTGGGAATTTTTTTAATAAAAAAATCAATGCATTATTTCAAGTTTATTTTTCTTATTTTTATACTTTTTTTATTAATAATTCTACATTTTAGGAATTTGGTTTTCGTAATTACACCATTAAAAAAATTTGTACAAGTTTTTTTATTAGGGAATATTTTTATTAAAAATTTCTAGTGCAGTAGTTCCAACTCATTTTTTTAAATTTTCTAGTAGTTTTTCGTAATATTCTTACAAATTAGGAATATAGTTTTTGTATTTACACTAGTTAGAAATTTTTACAATTTTTTTGTGTTGGGAATTTTTGTAATTAAAAATTCCTCTACACCTATTCAAGCTCTTGTTTCGTTTTTCTAGTGGTTCTGTATAATATTCTTACATTTTAGAAATCTAGTTTCCATAGTTAAACCAACCAGAAATTTTCGCAATTTCTTTTGTTGGGAATTCCTTCAATAGAAATATTCACTACTGAAAGTGATGAAGATCTTATTGAATTACTTTGGCAAAGATCTTGTTGATTTGATGAAGTCAAGAATGAAGTCAAAGACAACTTTGTGGCAGTCAAAGGTCACTTGGATAAAAGAGGTGAAGGATTAGTGTGTCTGCAGCTCTGCTTAGGTATAATCATTTTTATCTTTTCTGCTGCATGAGGTTTCTTCACTTAAAAGATTTTGCAAAATGCCTCTAAACGCGATTAAACAGTCAAAACCAAAGTATTTTGATAAAAGCTTTCTTAATCAACTATTTTAACTAATAGCATATAAGCTTTATCAACTAAAATGTTCTTCACACTTTTATAACAGGTTTTTAACTGATATAACTTCAAAATAAACGAATGTTTTCATTAAAGGAAGTTTTAAAAACCTTCAGTCAATATTTTAACTGATACAGTTTCGAGATAACCGATTAAAATAACTTAAAATGTTCAGAGAAGTGTTCTGGCAGTATTTTAATCGATAAAACTTCGTTTCAATCGATTAAAACCACTTGGTGTAGCAGATGACCGATCAGAATGGGTTTATGACTGATCAGAGTCAGATATGATTGATCAGAATTGAGTTATGACCGATCAGAATTATTTCAATCGATTAAACTACGTTTCAATCGATTAAATCAACTTAAGAAAATTTCTGCTTAGCGTTTTAATCGATTAAAATAGATTTTTATCAGTTAAAATCACTTGGAAAAGTTTACAAGAAAGTTTTGCAGTATTTTAATCGATTGAAACATGAAACAATCGATTAAAACAAATTAGAAGATTTTTTACAAAGAGTTTTAATTGATATAAACGTTGTCGTATCAGTTAAAACAAATCTGGAAAATAATCAAGAACATTTTAATGGATTAAAAGAAGATTTAACAGATTAAAACAAGACTTTTAACAGATTAAAAGATTATTTTAACAGATTAATTAAACCAGCAGTTTTGAAAATCTTCTATATAAATAGAGTTGTTTGAACTTTTTATACATCATCTGAAATACATCTTTTGGCAAACAATCAAGCAATCTAAAGTGCTACTTTCAAGAAAGAATCACGCTTTTTTTTGTGAAGTTCATCAAAGTTCTTTCTTGAGGCAAAATTGCATTCTTTTGAAGAAACACATATTGCAGAACTGCATAAAACTGGTTTGAGCGTTATAGTTTCTTCTGTTTGTTTATTTACTTTCTTTTACTATATTGTGAGTGCCTGGAATTGTGGGCACTGGTTTCTGTAGCTGGAATTTGGCTGCAGAGTAGGTCAAGAACTGGAATTTGGTTCTTGGTGAAAGGTTAGGTGCAGGAACGGGAATTGTGGTTCTTGTGGTAGATTGAGTGTGTGATTAAGGTTGTAATCTGTAAAACATTCAATCTAGTGGAACCCAGCTGGAATTTGGCTGGAGACTGGATGTAGCCCTAGGATTGGGTGAACCAGTATAAACTTTGGTGATATCTTTCTAAACCTTTCTCTTCTTTAATTCTGTGACTGCATTTATTTTTGATTGCTTGCTGTGTGATTCAAGAATTGGTCAGATTTCTTAATCTTTGAAATAGATAATCTGTTAATTGCGAAAATCTTTCAAAGATCAATTCACCCCCCCCTCTTGATCTCAGCCTCAATTTCTAACAATTGGTATCAGAGCAAGGTTCTTGAGAGTTATTCAAGTCTTTCGATCCATGGCTGGAAATAAATTTTCTTAGGGTGCTTGTATTGATAGACCTCCACTGTTTTGTGGAACAGATTATCCATTTTGGAAGATTAGGATGAAGATCTTTATTGAATCTGTTAGTATAAATGTTTGGAATATCATTGAACAAGAAACTGATATTTTTAACAAAGATTGGTCTAGCTTAAATGACTGTGAAAAGAAATTAATCCAAGATGATTGTATTGCCAAAAATATCATCATATCTGCACTTAACAGAAACGATTTTTTCAGGATAGCACATTGTCAAACTGCTGCACAAATGTGGAAGATCCTTGAAATGACCTATGAAGAAACAATAGAAATATGCTTAATGGTCAACTCGGATTCGCCAATAACTAGTGCAAGTTCTGACTCAACAACCACTATGAATTATAGTTCATTACAAGATGCTTTTCATGAAATGCATGCAGTAGCTAAAAGATTAGAAACTAAAAATAAAAGATTAAAAAGCATGAATAATTTATTAGAAAACAAGATCACTGTTCTTGAAATGAAAATAGTTGATGAAGAAACCAAGAATGAAAATTTGGAATTAGGTAGTAATTCTGATTGCATGTGTAATGTTAAAGATTGCAAAAACTGTCCTGAGTTACAAAAAAAATTATTATACTTAATAAAAACTGCATCTAAACTTGCACAAGGAAAAACTAGTCTTGATATGATACTTGATTCTCAAAAATTAGTTATTGATCGTGGTGGTATAGGTTTTACACCTGCTATTGGAAAGAAAACTAGAACATTTAAAAATTATTTTGCACATAATAAATCTATGTCATCTCCATTTATTAGATGTTTTTACTGCATGAAAAAAGGGCATTCTGTGAAGTATTGTAGAATTAGGAAATATGTTATTCCTAAAGGTAGAATGAAGTGGATACCCAAAAATTCATTTCAAATAACATGATTGGACCCAAGTAATTATAAAAAGGGTACCGAAACATGCTAAATCTGCTTTGCAGGAACTAAATCTAGAAGTCCCTTAGTGTTCAATACAGCAGAATTGATTCTGGTTTGGTAAACTGAATGTTTTAATTGATATAAAACAATTTTAATCGGTTAAAATCACTTACAGAGAATATCAGAAAATTTGTCCGTACAGTATTAATCGATTGAAATACGAATTAATCGATTAAAATTTTGTCTGGAATTTTAGTTTAGCTGTTTTAATCGATTAAAAAGTATTTATATCAGTTAAAATCACTAAGAGGTCAAATTTAATCGATTCCTCTTCGTTTTAATCGATTTAAATTCTGGTATCATTTTCTAAATCTCTTCCAGTACAGAAACAATCAATTCTTTTATCGATTATTTCACTGTAGCATTTTCAAACCTAGTATTAAAGATCAAATTAATAGGCTAATTTGTTGATTAATCGATTAATTTGTTCTTGAAAATCATTTTTACAACTTCCAATTGAAAATTGGTTAGCAAAACAGAGTCAAAAATTCAAGCTTTGTGTTAAATCAAAATCTCCATAATACATTTATTGCATCTGTTGACCAAGTCAAAAATTCATCCAAGAACAAAATAGCTGATGTACCCATTGTCCAGAAATTTGTGCCTCTGCCTTCAGTCAAGGGGACATGTGAAATTAAAGCTGTCTTTTTGCAGGTTCTGTCAAATTGGACTACAATTAACAAAATTTGACATCCATAACTCTTCATTCTGCTCACTTGAAGTCCATCATTCTCATTCATCAGTTTCTGGTTCAAATTTTTTCTCTCTTCTTTCTTGAACTCACATTTCTCTTCTGTTTTCATATTTTTCAAAATCTCCTCTTGCAATCTCCGCTGCAATCATGCTCAAAAGATCAAGATCGAGGAAGAAACAAAAGGGAGAATCTTTTTTCAAAACTCCAAGAAATCTTTCAATAGACAATATTATTGGTGAAATAAATCAGGGAGTTTCCACTAGAAGATCTTTAAATAAATTTTGCAATCACATGGCATTTGTATCTCAAATTGAACCTAAAACCATATCTGATGCATTAAAGGATAATAATTGGATTAATGCTATGCATGATGAATTAAATCAATTTACTAGAAATGAAGTATGGGAATTAATTCCAAAACCAGATAATGCAAATATTGTAGGAACAAAATGGGTTTTTAGGAATAAAATGGATGAAAATGGTATAATTACTAGAAACAAGGCCAAATTAGTTGCTAAGGGTATAATCAGCAGGAAGGAATTGATTTCGATGAAACCTATGCTCCTATTGCTAGATTAGAGGCTGTTAGACTTTTACTTGCTTATGCTTCAATGAAAAGTTTCAGGTTATTTCAAATGGATGTCAAAAGTGCTTTCTTAAATGGCTACTTGAATGAAGAAGTTTTTGTTATACAACCACCTGGTTTTGAAGATCATATTCATCCAGAATATGTTTATAGATTAAAGAAGGCTTTGTATGGTCTCAAACAAGCCCCAAGACAATGGTATGAAAGGTTAAGTAATTTTCTCATTTCAAAGGGCTATAAAAGAGGTTTGGTTGATAAAACTTTATTCCTGAAAAAATTGAATAATGAGGTAATTCTAGTTCAAGTATATGTTGATGACATCATATTTGGAGCCACTAATGTGTCTTTATGTAAAGATTTTATCAAAGATATGCAGGGAGAATTTGAGATGTCTATGATGGGAGTACTCAACTACTTTCTTGGATTACAACTTAAACAACTTCAAGAAGGAAGTTTTCTTCATCAATCTAAATACTGTACAGAACTTTTAAAGAAATTTGAGATGGAACATTGCAAAGAAGCATCAACACCAATGTCCACAAATTGCTATCTTGATTCTGATGAAAAAGGAAAACCTGTTGATGAAACCAAATATAGAGGGCTTATTGGTTCTTTGCTATATCTAACAGCAAGTAGACCTGACATTATGTTCAGTGTTTGTATGTGTGCCAGGTTTCAATCTGCACCAAAAGAATCACATCTTACTGCTGCAAAAAGAATCCTCAAATATCTCAAAGGAACTTTAAATGTTGGGTTATGGTATCCTGGTGAGTCCAAACTAAATTTAATTGGATACTCTGACTCAGATTTTGCAGGTTGTAAGCTTGACAGGAAAAGTACCAGTGGCACCTGTCATCTTCTTGGAAGCTCGTCTAATTTCATGGCACGATAAAAAACAATCATGTGTTGCCCTTTCTACGACTGAAGCGGAGTACATTGCAAGTTGGAAGTTGTTGTGCTCAATCTCTTTGGATCAAACAACAGACTTGAGGATTATGGTTTAATTCTCAGAAAGATTCCTCTCTTATGTGATAATACTAGTGCCATTATGTTAACTAAAAACCTAATTCAACATTCTAGGACAAAACATATAGAAATTAGACATCATTTCATTAGAGATCATGTTTTGAAAGGTGATTGTGAAATTTTCTTCATAGAAACTGAAAAACAACTAGCAGATCTTTTTACAAAACCTCTTGCTCGTGATCGATTTTACAAAATTCGCACTGAATTAGGCATGATAGATGCATCAAACATTGCTTAATTTTCAAAACTGGTTGTTTTAATTGATACAAACAAGTTTTAAATCGATTAAAAGCACTTATAAAACATTTTTCTTTACTGTTTTAATCGATTAAATGTCGATTTAATCGATCATATCAACTTATGTTTTAAACTTTTAAATTTCATCATTGTTTTAATCGATTAAAACTTTATTTCAATCGATTAAAACCATTAACAAGAACTTTTTAATCGATTTTGTCCTGTTTTTAATCGATTTTTACTCTGGGAAGAAAAATTAAAGGCTTTAGTTAATGGTTGTTCTTGTAACATGCTACTAAAGTATGGTTCCCTTATCTTTACACGTGTTAATTGTATTCATTACAAACGTGTTAATGAAGATAATTTTGAATCAACTTTGATTGGTCTTTACATGAGTAAGGTATCGTATCCATATTTTTTACTGTTTTTCAAAATCTAAAAAATGATACATACCATGCATAATTTTTTTTTCCTCTGTTCCCTATTTTTGATGAAGTCAAAAGGGGGAGAAATAATTGCTTTACTTTTGATCGATTTAGGGGGAGAAATAATTCCTTATTTAGGGGGAGAAATGGGAAAATGATTATTTTTGGATTACTCGCTAATCTATTTTATCAAGTGACTTCATCTGCAGAGTTATTTTTCAAAGTGATGTTTGTCTTCATCAAATAGGGGGAGACTGAAAGTGATGAAGATCTTATTGAATTACGTTGGCAAAGATCTTGTTGATTTGATGAAGTCAAGAATAAAGTCAAAGGCAACTTTGTGGCAGTCAAAGGTCACTTGGATAAAAGAGTAGAAGGATTAGTGTGTCTGCAGCTCTGCTTAGGTATAATCATTTTTATCTTTTCTGCTGCATGAGGTTTCTTCACTTAAAAGATTTTGCAAAATTCCTCTAAAAGCGATTAAACGGTCAAAACCAAAGTATTTTGATAAAAGCTTTCTTAATCAACTATTTTAACTAATAGCATATAAGCTTTATCAACTAAAATGTTCTTCACACTTTTATAAGAGGTTTTTAACTGATATAACTTCGAAATAACCGATTGTTTTCATTAAAGGAAGTTTTAAAAACCTTCAGTCAATATTTTAACTGATACAGTTTCGAGATAACCGATTAAAATCACTTAAAATGTTCAGAGAAGCGTTCTGGCAGTATTTTAATCGATACAACTTTGTTTCAATCGATTAAAACCACTTGGTGTAGCAGATGACCGATCAGAATGGGTTTATGACTGATCAGAGTCAGATATGATTGATCAGAATTGAGTTATGACCGATCAGAATTATTTCAATCGATTAAACTACATTTCAATCGATTAAATCAACTTAAGAAAATTTCTGCTTAGCGTTTTAATCGATTAAAACAGATTTTTATTAGTTAAAATCACTTGGAAAAGTTTACAAGAAAGTTTTGCAGTATTTTAATCGATTGAAACATGAAACAATCGATTAAAACAAATTAGAAGATTTTTTACAAAGAGTTTTAATTGATATAAACGTTGTCGTATCAGTTAAAACAAATCTGGAAAATAATCAAGAACGTTTTAATGGATTAAAAGAAGATTAAACAGATTAAAACAAGACTTTTAACATATTAAAAGATTATTTTAACAGATTAATTAAACGAGCAGTTTTGAAAATCTTCTATATAAACAGAGTTGTTTGAACTTTTTATACATCATCTGAAATACATCTTTTGGCAAACAATCAAGCAATCTAAAGTTCTACTTTCAAGAAAGAATCACGCTTTTTTTTGTGAAGTTCATCAAAGTTCTTTCTTGAGGCAAAATTGCATTCTTTTGAAGAAACACATATTGCAGAACTGCATAAAACTGGTTTGAGCGTTATAGTTTCTTCTGTTTGTTTCTTTACTTTCTTTTACTATATTGTGAGTGCCTAGAATTGTGGGCACTGGTTTCTGTAGCTGGAATTTGGCTGCAGAGTAGGTCAAGAACTGGAATTTGGTTCTTGGTGAAAGGTTAGGTGCAGGAACTGGAATTGTGGTTCTTGTGGTAGATTGAGTGTGTGATTAAGGTTGTAATCTGTAAAACATTCAATCTAGTGGAACCCAGCTGGAATTTGGCTGGAGACTGGACGTAGCCCTGGGATTGGGTGAACCAGTATAAACTTTGGTGATATCTTTCTAAACCTTTCTCTTCTTTAATTCTGTGACTGCATTTATTTTTGATTGCTTGCTGTGTGATTCAAGAATTGGTCAGATTTCTTAATCTTTGAAATAGATAATCTGTTAATTGCGAAAATCTTTCAAAGATCAATTCACCCCCGTCTTGATCTCAACCTCTATTTCTAACAACTACACTATTTCAAGCTCTCTTGTTTTTTTTACTCTTTTTGACTAGTATTTTTACATTTTCGGAATTTAGTTTTCGTAGTTACACCAATAAGAAATTTCAATAAGTTTTTTCTGTCGGGGAATTTTTTAATAAAATATTTCACTGTAGTCTTTCAAACTGATTTTTCTTTTCTCTTTCTAGTAGTTTCAAGTAACATTCTTACATTTTAGGAATTTAGTTTTCATAGTTACACCGATCAAGAATTTCTACAATTTTTTTTTTGTTAGAAAATGTTTTATTAAAAAAATCATTACACTACTTCAAGTTCATTTTTCTTATTTTTATACTTGTTTTGACTAATAATTCTACATTTTAGGAATTTGGTTTTCAGTAACTACACCAATAAAAAATTTCTTCAAGTTTTTTTGTTAGGGAATATTTTTATTAAAAATTTCTTGTGGACTATTTCCAACTTGTTATTTAAAATTTTCTAGAAGTTTTTCGTAATATTCTTACAAATTAGGAATATAGTTTTTGTATTTACACCAGTCAGAAATTTTTACAATTTTTTTGTGTTGGGAATTTTTTTTAATTAAAAATTCATCTACACTTATTTAATCTCTTGTTTCATTTTTCTAGTGGTTCTGCGTAATATTCTTACATTTTAGAAATTTAGTTTCCGTCGTTATACTAACCAGAAATTTCCGCAAATTTTTTTTTTAGGAATTCCTTCAATAGAAATATTCACTAAAATTTTTCAAGCTCCTTTTTTTTAATTGTTTTGACTAGTACACCAATAAGAAATTTTAACAAGTTTTTTCTGTCGGGGAATATTCTTAATAAAAATTTTCACTGTAGTCTTTCAAACTCATTTTTCATTTCTCTTTCTAGTAGTTTCGAGTAACATTCTTACATTTTAGGAATTTAGTTTTCATAGTTGTAGACCCCTAATTTTGCTCGGCCTCTCAATAAAGGCAAAGAAGACTTCCTATATGAAGATAAAGCTTGTCTGGCATCTCAAATAAAGGCCAAGAAGACTTCCTATATAAAGATAAAGCTTCGATGGACGTCTATCGGCATCAATCGACGTCCGAATGAAGAAAGGAAAGCTTCTCGGGGGTCCCAGAACACAAAATCTGGCAAAAACAGTCGAGATGGCCGTCCTAGAAGTTAGGACGGCCGTCCCAGATGGCCCAGACGGCCGTCCCAAGTTCCAGACGGCCGTCCCACCTTGCTGTGACGCTTGGGACGGCCGTCCCAAATCCCAGACGGCCGTCCCAACTTCCCCAAATGGTCGTCCCTGTTTTCCAAGCTCCAGACGACCGTCCCAAGCTCCCAGGCTGCGAAAACTATAAATAGGAGGCTCATTTGCCACTTTTTCACACTCGAGACAACTCCAGACACTTGTCTTCTCTCCCTACTTCGAATGAACTCTCCGATTGCCTTAAAAAGGTAACAATCGGTTAAGGAATTGTATTCCAGCATTCGATTCTTCTTTAAAATTTAGTCGAGTCGATATTGTATTCGGGGAGGAGAGTCTTTGTAGAGCGGGGAATTGTCAAAACGCATCCTCACGATTAAAGATTCGTAATACAAAGCTTGCTACGGAGGTTCCTTTCACTTCTTTTCTCCTTTATTGCTTTATTTATTGCTTTATGTATGCAATATAGAATAAAATCATGTAGATAGCCATTTTTGAACATAGTATAAATAAAATAGGGTAATAGCGTAATTTCTCGTAATCTTTGCTTAATGAATTAATTCGTCATAGGGAACCCGAAAGGGGCGTTGTGGGGTGCTAACACCTTCCCCACACGTAACTAACTCCCTTACCGAACTCTAGTTATAATGGCCAAGTTTGGTTTTTATTAAAATCAACGCCTTTTTATCCTTTTCCAATGTTTACGGTCAAAACATTGGTGGCGACTCCATAAGAACCCCTTTTCGAAAACCTTGCTTTTATTACAGGATAGTTCAATTGTTGAGCACCTCGGAAGCAATGAACATATTTTTACATAAAAACGCGAGTCTAAACCATCTTTTCGCGACCGCTGGCATAAACGTTCGAGATGTCCCTAGACGTCGGAACGGACGGCGGCGACAATAGTTACACCAGTCAGGAATTTCTACAATTTTTTTTTTGGAAATTAGGAATATGGCTTTTATATTTACACTAGTGAGAAATTTTTACAATTTTTTTGTGTTTGGAATTTTTTTTAATTAAAAATTCTTCTACACTTATTCAAGCTCTGGGTTTCGGTAGTTACACCAATAAGAAATTTTTTAACAAGTTTTTTCTGTCGGATAAATTTTTTAATAAAAATTTTCACTGTAGTCTTTCAAGCTCTTTTTTCTTTTCTCATTTTAGGAATTTAGTTTTCATAGTTACACCAGTCAGGGATTACTACAATTTTTTTTGTTGGAAATTTTTTTATTAAAAAAATCACTACACTATTTCAAGTTCATTTTTCTTATTTTTATACTTGTTTTGACTAATAATTCTACATTTTAGGAATTTGGTTTTCGTAATTACACCATTAAAAAAATTTGTAAAAGTTTTTTTGTTAGGGAATATTTTTATTAAAAATTTCGGGTGCACTATTTCCAACTCGTTTTTTTTATTATTTTCAAGTAGTTTTTCGTAATATTCTTACAAATTAGGAATATAGTTTTTGAATTTACACCGATCGAAATTTTTACACTTTTTTTTGTGGTGGGAATTTTTTAATTAAAAATTCCTCTACACTTATTCAAGCTCTTGTGTCATTTTTCTAGTGGTTTTGCGTAATATTCTTACATTTTAGAAATTTAGTTTCTGTAGTTACACCAGCCAGAAATTTTCGCAATTTTTTTTGTTGGGAATTTCTTCAATAGAAATATTGACTACACTCTTTCAAGCATCTTTTTTTTATTGTTTTGACTAGTATTTTTACATTTTCGAATTTAGTTTTCGTAGTTACACCAATAAGAAATGTTAACAAGTTTTTTCTCGTCAGGGAGTTTTTTTAATAAAAATTTCCAATGTAGTCTTTCAAGCTCATTTTTCTTTTCTCTTTCTAGTAGTATCGAGTATCATTCTTACATTTTAGGAATTTTGTTTTCATAGTTACATCATTCGAGAATTTCTACAATTTTTTTTGTTGGGAATTTATTTATTTAAAAAATCACTATGCTATTTCAAGTTCATTTTTCTTACATTTATACTTGTTTTACTAATAATTCTACATTTTAGAATTTGGTTTTCCTAATTACACTAGTAAAAAATTTCTACAAGTTTTTTTGTTAGGGAATATTTTTATTAAAAATTTCTAGTGCAATATTTCAAACTCGTTTTTTAAAATTTTCTAGTAGTTTTTCGTAATATTCTTACAAATTAAGAATATAGTTTTTGTATTTACACCACTCAGAAATTTTAACAATTTTTTTTGTGTTTGGAATTTTTTTTAATTAAAAATTCTTCTACACTTATTCAAGCTCTTGTTTCATTTTTCTAGTGGTTCTGCGTAATATTCTTACATTTAAAAAATTTAGTTTCCATAGTTACACCAACCTGAAATTTCTGCAAATTTTTTTGTGGGGAATTCCTTAAATGGAAATATTTACTACACTCTTTCAAGCTCCTTTTTTTAATTGTTTTTACTAGTATTTTTACATTTTCGAAATTTAGTTTTCGTAGTTACACTAATAAGAAATTTTAACAAGTTTTTTCAGATCGGGAATTTTTTTAATAAAAATTTCCATTGTAGTCTTTCAAGCTCATTTTTCTTTTCTCTTTCTAGTAGTTTCGAGTAACATTCTTATATTTTAAGAATTTAGCTTTCATTGTTACACCAGTCAGGAATTTCTACAATTTTTTTATTAAAAAAATCACCACACTCTATCAAGTTCATTTTTCTTATTTTTATACTTGTTTTGACTAATAATTTTACATTTTAGGAATTTAATTTTCGTAGTAAAACAATAAGAAATTTTAACTAGTTTTTTCTCGTCGGGATATTTTTTTAATAAAATTTTCACTTTAGTCTTTCAAGCTCATTTTTCTTTCTCTTTCTAGTAGTTTCGAGTAACATTCTAACATATTACGAATTTAATTTTCATAGTTACACCAGTCAGGAATTTCTACAATTTTTTTTGTTGAGAATTTTTTTATTAAAAAGATCACTATACTATTTCAAGTTCAATTTTCTTATTTTTATACTTGTTTTACTAATAGTTCTACATTTTAGGAATTTTGTTTTCGTAATTACACCAAGTAAAAAATTTCTACAAGTTCTTTTGTTAGGGAATATTTTTATTAAAAATTTCTAGTGCACTATTTCAAACTCATTTTTTAAAATTTTCTAGTAGTTTTTCGAAATATTCTTACAAATTAGGAAAATAGTTTTTGTATATACACCTGTCAGAAATTTTTACAATTTTTTTGTAATTGAAATTTTTTTTAATTAAAAATTATTCTACACTTATTCAAGCTCTTATTTCATTTTTCTAGTGGTTCTGTGTAATATTCTTACATTTTAGAAATTTAGTTTCCATAGTTACACCAGTCAGAAATTTCCGCAATTTTTTGTGTGTGGAATTCCTTAAATGGAAATATTCACTACACTCTTTCAAGCCCCTTTTTTATTAATTGTTTGACTAGTATTTTTACACTTTCGAATTTTAGTTTTCGTAGTTACACCAATAAGAAATTTTAACAAGTTTTTTCAATCGGGGAATTTTTTTAATAAAAATTTCCACTATAGTCTTTCAAGCTCATTTTTCTTTTCTCTTTCTAGTAGTTTCGAATAACATTCTGATATTTTAGGAATTTAGTTTTCATAGTTACACCAGTCAGGAATTTCTACAATTTTTTTTGTTGGGAATTTTTTTATTAAAAAAATCACTACACTATTTATAGTTCATTTTTCTTATTTTTATACTTGTTTTGACTAATAATTCTACATTTTCGGAATTTAGTTTTCGCAGCTTACACCAATAAGAAATTTTAACAAGTTTTTTCTATCGAGGAATTTTTTTAATAAAAATTTCCACTATAGTCTTTCAAACTCATTTTTCTTTTCTCTTTCTAGTAGTTTCGAGTAACATTCTTACATTTTAGAAATTTAGTTTTCATAGTTACACCAGTCAAGAATGTCTACAAATTTTTTTTGTTGGGAATTTTTTTATTAAAAAGATCACTATACTATTTCAAGTTCATTTTTGTTATTTTTATACTTGTTTTACTAATAATTCTATATTTTAGAAATTTGGTTTTCGTAATTACGCCAATAAAAAGTTTCTACAAGTTTTTTTGTTAGTGGACTATTTAAAACTCGTTTTTTAAAATTTTCTAGTAGTTTTTGTTAGAATCGCGCAGCTGAATGTTCGCGTGGTCGGACAAAAACCAAGAGGGGGGTGAATTGGTTTCTTAATAAAATTAGGTTTTCAAAATTTTCCCCAAATTTTACCGATTAAAAACTGCGTAAATGTAAATAGAGAAGAGTAGAGAAGATTACACAAGTAGGTTTATACTGGTTCGGATCAAAAGACCCTACGTCCAGTTGCTAATCACTCAAAAGAGGATTAACGCTGTCACTAAGAACAAATTGTTACAAAACAAATTACAAATGAAAGAGATAAAGTAAAGACAACACCTCTCTTGAAATCCACAAGAGATGAAGAACAGCTTTCCCCAGAGACGGCACAACACACAATCCACTAAGAACTCCACTTAGTGATTCTTATCGCTTCTAGCCTCACACCAGGTTCCAAAAGCCCCCTTTCCTTGCAACAAACAGTTCTCCGGCACTCACAAGCACTTAACTTTTGTATGGAAAGAGTTGTTCTTATTTTTCCGAGTGCCAAAGCAGAGTTTAAGTAGGGAAATTAGGGTTTAGGAATTGGGGATTTCGAAACTAGGGTTCTTGGTAATTGGGTTTTCGAAAATAGGGTTAATTTGAAATTTAAAATGAAAAACAGATCGAAATAATCGATTATTTGGAGTGATAATCGATTAAAACAGAGCCAAATACGTCGTAACCCAAACCTCTCTGGAATAATCGATTATTTGGTGAAATAATCGATTATCTCGTACTGAACAAGTACAAAACAATCGATTATTTTGTCTGTTTTAATCGATTAAAACAATGAGTTTGTATAGAAAGTGTTTTCTCACTGTTTTAATCGATTATTTACCTATATAATCGATTAAAGCCGAGCCTAAATGATAAATTTGAGCTTTTTGAAGCTTCTAAGTTATAGACTATGTACCGGCTATCTTAGACTCTAAAAATACAGACTCAATCTTAAATAAAACGAGTTATTACAATACAATTATCACCAATCTTCAATCTTCAATATTCTAAGTCTTTAGTTCTTGGATCATCATCAAAATCCATTCTTCATATTCATCAAGTGCAACATCAAGTCCTTGAATTGTCAACAATTTCCCCCTTTTTGATGATGATCAAAATTTTCTTTTAAAGCCCTTTGTAATAACCTGTTTTATCTGTCATACTAACAAACACATTAAACATACTAGATAAAATTTAAAATTGAATTATAGGCTTTAAATTTTTCTCCCCCTATTTTGATTATAATCAAAAAGAACCCTGCAACATCAATCATAAGAGCTCCCCCTCAAAATATGCATAAGTTAGAGAAAGCTCCCCCTCAATCATAGCATGAAAGAAACATCACATTTTATTTCACAATCATTCAACCATTACAACATCAAGACAATAACAAAAGAAAATACATTGATTCTCTCTATATCAGACAGTTTTAATCGATTATTTCTAGCAAATAATCGATTGTCAGAGGCATTTAATCGATTATATCACGAAATAATCGATTATTCCAGAGGAGAATACCCTGTTTTGGACATTTTGAGAAAAAATAATCGATTATTACTTCCGATGAATCGATTATTCCGGAGGCTATATCAATTTTTTAAGGTTTTTACACATTATAACCTATGAATATCCTACAACACGAATTTTAACATAACAATCATCCAAAAACAGTCAAATTAAGCAGAATTTAAGCTATTTCTAATATCCCTAAGTCTCTTCTAAGATCATAGAATCTATCCTTTGGTAGAGGCTTAGTAAATATATCTGCTAATTGACGTTTAGTGTCTACATACTCTATCTTACAGTTTCCTTTCTTGATATGATCTCTTAAAAAGTGATGTCTAATCTCAATATGTTTAGTCCTAGAGTGCATTACTAGATTCTTAGTTAGATTGATTGCACTCGTATTATCACACATTAATGGAATGTCATTTAAATATATGCTATAATCCTCTAATTGTTGTTTCATCCACGGAATTTGAGCACAACAACTACCAGCTGCAATATATTCAGACTTCGAGTGGTAGATAAAGCTACACATGCTTGTTTCTTAGAATGCCATGATATTAAGGATGAACCTAACAAATGACATGTCCCACTAGTGCTTTTCCTATCAATTTTACATCCACCATAATCGAGCATCAGAATATCCTAATAAACTAATACAAGCATCGGACGGATACCACAAGCCAAACCCAAGTAGTTCCTTTTAAGTATTTTAAAATATGTTTTACTGCAATTAGGTGAGATTCTTTAGGACAAGCCTGAAATCTAGCACACACATGGACATAATGCATAATATCAGGTCTACTAGCAGTTAAGTATAATAGTGATCCTATCATACCTCTATACATAGTTTGATTAACTTCCAAACCTGATTCATCCTTGTCTAGATAACATGAAGTTCCCATGGGCGTGTTAGCTTCCTTTGAGGTGTTCATACCAAACTTTTTGAGAATCTCCTTGCAGTATTTAGTTTGAGAGATGAAAGTGCCATCTTTAAGTTGCTTGATTTGAAGTCCAAGGAAGAATGTTAATTCTCCCATCATAGACATTTCAAACTCTCCCTGCATAATCTTAGCAAATTCTACACACAAAGAATTATCGAGTTGATCCAAAAATAATATCATCAACGTATACCTGGACCAATAAGATATGTTCTTTAACTTTCTTAATAAATAGTGTAGAATCAATTTTTCCTCTTGAAAAATCATTTGCAGTTAGGAAACTACTTAATCTTTCATACCAAGATCTAGGAGCTTGTTTCAACCCATATAATGCTTTCTTCAATTTGAAAATATGATTAGGATTATTAAAATCTTCAAAACCAGGGGGTTGCTCTACATACACTTCTTCTTTAATAAAACCATTTAAAAATGCACTCTTAACATCCATTTGATATAATTTAAATTTCATCATAGATGCATAAGCAAGAAGTAGGCGTATAGCCTCTAACCTGGCCACAGGAGCATAAGTTTCATCATAATCTATACCTTCCTCCTGACAATAGCCTTTTGCAACAAGTCTGGCTTTATTCTTTGTTATATTACCATCTTCATCAAGTTTATTTCTGAATACCCATTTAGTTCCAATAACTTGATGTGACTCTTCTCTTGGGATTAGTTCCCAGACTTGATTCCTTTCAAATTGGTTAAGTTCTTCTTGCATGGCTATGCACCATTGATCATCTTTAAGTGCTTCCTCAATGTTTTTAGGTTCAATCTGTGACACAAAAGCAACAGACATACAGAAATTATTCATATTTCTAGTTCTTACCCCTTTTGAGATGTCCCCTATGATATTGTCCATTGAGAGTCCTCTAGGTGATTGCCATTCCTTTGCTAATTGAGGAGTTTGAGAAGGCTCATTATCTTCTAAATACAGTTCATCAAGAGCCTCCCTTATATATTCATCATTACCTGCAAGTCTTTTATTTGACTAAAGAGGATTTCCCCCAAGGTCTACAATCTCATCAAAGGTAACATGTATAGATTCTTCTATATTCAAAGTTCTCCTATTAAACACTCTATATGTCTTGCTAGTTAAAGAATAACCTAGAAAAATGCCCTCATCGGCTTTTGAGTCAAATTTTCCTAGATTGTCCTTTCCATTATTTAGCACAAAACATTTACATCCAAAAATCTTTAAATGAGCAACATTAGGTTTTCTACCATTAAACAATTCATATGGAGTTGATTTTATAATTGACCTAATGAGCATTCTATTTAAAACATAGCATGCAGTGCTAACCGCATCAGCCCAAAAATATTTTGGAACATTAGATTCATTTAACATAGTTCTTGCAAGTTCCTCTAATGACCTATTTTTCCTCTCAACTACACCATTTTGTTGGGGAGTCCTAGGAGCGAGAAAAGTTATGTAATATACCATTTTCCTCACAATAATTTTCAAACTTTTCATTTTGAAACTCACCACCATGGTCACTTCTTAAAACTTTAATTCTTAGGTCTTTCTCATTTTGTATTTGTTTAGCAAACTTTCTAAAGACCTTAAAAGCTTCACTTTTCATAGTTAGGAAAAATGTCCAAGTGTACCTAGAGTAATCATCAACAATTACAAGTCCATAATAATTTCCACCAAAGCTTTTTATCCTAGAAGGTCCAAATAAATCTAAATGTAATAATTCTAGGGGTTTTGAAGTGGAAATCACATTCTTTGATTTAAATGATGATTTAACTTGTTTACCTTTTTGGCATGCATCACACAATCTATCTTTTTCAAATTTCAATTTAGGCAATCCAATAACTAAGTCTTTTGATATCAATTTATTCAAATGATGCATGTTTATATGAGCCGCTCTTTTATGCCATAACCAAGGGTTTTCTTCCTTAACAACTAAACATGTTATACTAGACTCATGTAAACAATCCAAATCAATCAAATATATATTGTTATGCCTAATGCCTTTTAATTCTACTTTTTCGAATCTATTAAATGTATGGTGCAAAATTGGCTTTCAAAAGTTACCTTGAATCCTTTGTCACACAATTGGCTTATGCTAAGAAGGTTATGCTTTAGCCCATCAACAAGAAGCACATCCTTAATCTCCAATGTGTTTGCACCACCTATGTTTCCAATTCCGAGAATCTTCCCTTTGTTGTTATCCCCATAAGTCACATATCCTTGTTCTTTGGCTTTGAAACTTACAAATTTCGTTTTATCTCCAAGTCATATGTTTTGAGCATCCACTATCAAGATACCACATAGACTTCTTTGATTTGGAAGTTTCCTACAACACAAGAACATATAAACTTAGGTCCCCACAACTTTTGGGTCCTTGGGGTTAGAGACATAACAATCTATTTAAATACTCGCAAAACTTCTTTTAATTAATCTGCTGGTTTAATTAATCTGTTAAAAGATTCTTTTAATCTGTTAAAAGTGCAGTTTTAATCTGTTAAAACGTCTTTTAATCGATTAAAACGCAATGTAGAAAAAAATTTTAAGTTGTTTTAATCGATTGAAACGAGTTTTTAATCGATTAAAAGAGTTCTGATCGGTCATAACTAAATTCTGATCGATCATAACTGATTCTGATCGGTCATAATAAAAATCTGATCGATCATCCTGACCCTTTAAGTGATTTTAATCGATTGAAACGTGTTTTTAATCGATTGAAAAATTCTGACCAGCTCATAATTAAAATCTGATCGATCACATTTGCTTCTAATCGGTCATAATTTGATTCTGATCGATCATCCTGACCCTTTAAGTAATTTTAATCGATTGAAACGTGTTTTTAATCGATTTAAAAGATTCGACCGCTCATAATAAAAATCTGATCGATCACAATGAGTTCTAAATGGTTTTAATCGATTAAAAACAGTTTGTATCAATTAAAATGCTGTAAAAACACTTCTTTGAACATTCTAAGTGATTTTATTTGGTTCTTTCAAAACTGCATCGAGTTAAAAACATGTTTTAAGAAAGCTTTTGTAAAAATACTTTGTTTTTAGTTGTTTAAAACAATTTTAGAGGCTTTTCGCAAAAATCTTTAAGTAAAGAACCTTCATGCAAGATAAAATGTTTTTACCTAAGCATTCATTTAAAACATACTAAATGATCCATTTTCTTCGAATAACTAAAAGAGACAAACAATTCATTTAACTATAGGAACCCAAACATATTTTCCTTTAGGAACTCCAAAATGCTTAATTTTACATCTATTTGAAGTGTGACCTTGTTTCATACAATAGAAGCATGCATTTGAAGTAGTTTTAGAACAAGATACATTATTAACATGACATGCTCTAGTTCCTTTTTCTACCCATACTCTTTTCTTTTTAGTTTTACTCTTTTTCAAAGAAACTCTATGATTTACATTATTTTGAGCAAATACCATTTCATTCTTCTTAAGATCATCAATTTCTTTTTCGGCTTTGTCAAGCAAATGATTAAGAATATCTATGTCATATTCATGCTCTTTACAATTTGCACATGCTAAGTCCTTATCTTCATCTAAGCATATAATTTTCGTATTAGCTACCTCCTTTTCTTCTAAACATGCAATTTTCAATTTTAAGGACTCATTTTCCTTTTCGGATCTTCTTAGATTTTTCTTTACAGCTTTATATTCCTTTTTCATATCCATAAATGCAGTAAATAACTCATTATAAGCATTTTGCAATTCATCATGGTCATTTTCTTCACTAGAGGATGAATCGGAATCAATAACCTCAAAATCCGAAGAAATGTTGTTATTTGCCATCAAGCAAATGTTTGCTTCAATTTTTGAGTCGCTTGATTCTGAATTTGAATCACTGTCATCCCAAGCAATATATGCTTTCTTCTTGAATTGCTTTTTGCCCTTGTTTTCATCATTTTTCTTGTTTGGGCATTCGGTCTTCATATGCCCTGCTTCACCACAACCAAAGCATTTTATATTAACGGAAGAATTTTCTTTTACCTTTCCCTTACCTTTGAAAGGATGTCTTCCTTTTGCTTTCATCATCTTGGTGAACTTCTTTATAAAAAGACTCATCTCTTCTTCATCAATTTCGGAGTCTTCTTCTTCTTCTTTCTTATTTTTGCTTTTTGAAATCTCGGTCTTGAAAGCTAGGTTCTTCTTTTGATATTGACCCTCTTCCTCATTTAGTCTTCCAAGGTCAAGTTCATGCTCCCTAAGCTTTCCAAATAACACCGCCATAGACATAGTGGCAAGATTTTGTGACTCCGAGATGACCGTCACCTTTGGTTGCCATTTCCTATCCAGAGATTTCAAAATTTTAACATTTAATTCATCAACGTCAAATACTTTACCTAGTCCGGTGAGATGGTTCACGATATGAGTGAAACGTTTCTGAACGTCGAAAATCGTTTCGCCGGGTTGCATCTGGAACATCTCGTATTCTTGGATTAAAGAATTTTTACGTGCTCTTTTGACGTCGTCAGTTCCTTCGTGGGTCACTCTAAGCATTTCCCACATTTCCTGTGCACTTTTACAAACAGAAATTCTGTAGAACTCATCAAGGGTTAAAGCAGATGAAATAATGTTTCTAGCCCTAACATCAAATTGTGCTTTTCGACTTTCTTCTACAGTCCATCTAGAAATAGGTTTAAGAACGTCAACACCGTTCTCTGTAATTTTAGGAACAAATGGACCGTTTAAAATTGCGTCCCAAACGCCTCTATCAACAGACTCTAAAAATATTTGCATACGTACTTTCCAAAAAGGATAATTTTGACCCGCAAAAAGTGGGGGTCTGTTGATAGACGCACCTTCGGCAAAAGTTTGATTTTGTCCGGCCATTGTCGAAAATATTTGAATGACTATCAAAGCAAGCTCTGATACCACTTGTTAGAATCGCGCAGCGGAATGTTCGCGTGGTCGGACAAAAACCAAGAGGGGGGGGTGAATTGGTTTCTTAATAAAATTAGGTTTTCAAAATTTTCCCCAAATTTTACCGATTAAAAACTGCGTAAATGTAAATAGAGAAGAGTAGAGAAGATTACACAGTAGGTTTATACTGGTTCGGATCAAAAGACCCTACGTCCGAGTTGCTAATCACTCAAAAGAGGATTAACGCTCGTCACTAAGAACAAATTGTTACAAAACAAATTACAAATGAAAGAGATAAAGTAAAGACAACACCTCTCTTGAAATCCACAAGAGATGAAGAACAACTTTCCCCAGAGACGGCACAGCACACAATCCACTAAGAACTCCACTTAGTGATTCTTATCGCTTCTAGCCTCACACCAGGTTCCAAAAGCCCCCTTTCCTTGCAACAAACAGTTCTCCGGCACTCACGAGCACTTAACTTTTGTATGGAAAGAGTTGTTCTTATTTTTCGAGTGCCAAAGCAGAGTTTAAGTAGGGAAATTAGGGTTTAGGAATTGGGGATTTCGAAACTAGGGTTCTTGGTAATTGGGTTTTCGAAAATAGGGTTAATTTGAAATTTAAAATGAAAAACAGACTGAAATAATCGATTATTTGGAGTATTAATCGATTAAAACAGAGCCAAATACGTCGGAACCCAAACCTGTCTGGAATAATCGATTATTTGGTGAAATAATCGATTATCCGTATGGAACGAGTACAAAACAATCGATTATTTTGTCTGTTTTAATCGATTAAAACAGTGAGTTTGTATAGAAAGTGTTTTCTCATCTGTTTTAATCGATTATTTACCTATATAATCGATTAAAGCCGAGCCTAAATGATAAATTTGAGCTTTTTGAAGCTTCTAAGTTACGGACTATGTACTAGGCTATCTTAGACTCTAAAAATACGGACTCAATCTTAAATAAAACAGAGTTATTACAATACAATTATCACCAATCTTCAATCTTCAATATTCTAAGTCTTTAGTTCTTGGATCATCATCAAAATCCATTCTTCATATTCATCAAGTGCAACATCAAGTCCTTGAATTGTCAACAGTTTTTCGTAATATTCTTACAAATTAGGAATATAGTTTTTGTATTTACATCAGTTAGAAATTTTTACAATTTTTTTGTGTTTAAAATTTTTTTTAATTAAAAATTCTTCTACACTTATTCAAGCTCTTGTTTCATTTTTCTAGTGGTTCTGCGTAATATTCTTATATTTAGAAATTTAGTTTCCATAGTTACACCAGACCTGAAATGTTCACATTTTTTTTGTGGGGAATTCCTTAAATGGAAATATTCACTACACTCTTTCAAGCTCCTTTTTTAATTATTTTGACTAGTATTTTTACATTTTCGAATTTAGTTTTCGTAGTTACACCAATAAGAAATTTTAACAAGTTTTTTCAGTTAGGGAATTTTTTTAATAAAATTTCTACTGTAGTCTTTTAAGCTCATTTTTCTTTTCTCTTTCTAGTAGATTCGAGTAACATTCTTGCATTTTGGGAATTTAGTTTTCATAGTTACACTAGTGAGGAATTTCTACAATTTTTTTTTGTTGGGAATTTTTATCACTATACTTTTTAAAGTTCATTTTTCTTATTTTTATACTTGTTTTACTAATAATTCTACATTTTAGGAATTTGGTTTTTGTAATTACACCAGTAAAAAAATTCTACAAGTTTTTTTGTTAGGGATTATTTTTATTAAAAATTTCTAGTGCACTATTTTACACTCGTTGTTTAAAATTTTCTAGTAGTTTTTCCTAATATTGTTACAAATTAGGAATATAATTTTATTATTTACACAGTCAGAAATTTTTACAATTTTTTTGTATTTGGAATATTTTTTAACTAAAAATTCTTCTACAATTATAAAAGCTCTTGTTACATTTTTCTAGTGCTTCTGCGTAATATTTTTACATTTTAGAAATTTAGTTTCCATAGCTACACCAGCCAGAAATTTCCGCAATTTTTTTTGTGGGGAATTCCTTAAATGGAAATATTTACTACACTCTTTCAAGCTCCTTTTTTTAATTGTTTTGACTAGTATTTTTATATTTTCGGAATTTAGTTTTCGTAGTTATATCAATAAGAAATTTTAACAAGTTTTTCCAATCGGGGAATTTTTTTAATAAAAATTTCCACTCGTATTCTTTCAAGCTCATTTTTCTTTTCTCTTTCTAGTAGTTTCAATTAACATTATTACATTTTAAGAATTTAGTTTTCATAGTTACACCAATCGGGAATTTTTACAATTTTTATTATGGGAAATTTTTTATTAAAAAAATCACTACACTATTGCAAGTTCATTTTTCTTATTTTTATACTTGTTTTGACTAATAATTCTACATTTTAGGAATTTGGTTTTCGTAATTACACCAGTTAAAAATTTCTACAAGTTTTTTTATTAGGGAATATTATTTTTAGAAATTTCTAGTGCACTATTTCAAACTCGTTTTTTAAATTTTTCTAGTAGTTTTTCGTAATATTCTTACAAATTAGGAATATAGTTTTTGTATTTACACCAGTGAGAAGTTTTTACAATTTGTTTGTGTTTCAAATTTTTTTAATTAAAAATTCCTCTACATTTATTCAAGCTCTTGTTTCATTTTTGTAGTGGTTCTGCGTAATAATCTTAAATTTTAGAAATTTAGTTTTCGTAGTTACACCAGACTTGAAATTTTCACAATTTTTGTTGTTGGGAATTCCTTCAATAGAAATATTCACTACATTCTTTTAAGCTCCTTTTTTGTTTTTTTAATTGTTTTGACTAGTATTTTTACATTTTCGAATTTAGTTTTCGTAGTTACATCTATAAGAAATTTTAACAAGTTTTTTCTGTCGAGGAATTTTTTTAATAAAAATTTTCACTATAGTCTTTCAAGCTCATTTTTCTTTTCTATTTCTACTAGTTTCGAGTAATATTGCATTTTAGGAATTTAGTTTTCATAGGTACACTAGTCCGGAATTTCTACAATTTTTTTTTGTTGGGAATTTTTTTATTAAAAAAATCACTACACAATTTCAAGTTCATTTTTCTTATTTTTATACTTGATTTGATTAATAATTCTACATTTTAGGAATTTTGTTTTTGTAATTACACCTGTAAAAAATTTCTACATGTTTTTATTAAAATATTGTTAGGGAATATTTTTATTAAAATTGTTAGGGATATTGTTATAAATATTGTTAGGGAATATTTTTTATTAAAATTTTAGGAATATTAGGGAATATTTTTATTAAAATATTCTAGTGCACTATTTCAAACTCGTTTTTTAAAATTTTCTTGTAGTTTTTCGTAATATTCTTACAAGTTAGGAATATAGTTTTTGTATTTAAACCAATCAGAAATATTTGCAATTTTTTTGTGTTTGGATTTTTTTTAATTAAAAATTCCTCTACACTTATTCAAGCTCTTATTTCATTTTTCTAGTGGTACTGCGTAATATTCTTGCATTTTAGAAATTTAGTTTCCGTAGTTACACCAGCCAGAAAATTCCACAATTTTTTTTGTTGGGAAGTCCTGTAATAGAAATATTCACTACACACTTTCAAGCTCCTTTTTTGTTTTTTTTTTAATTATTTTGACTAGTATTTTTACATTTTCGGAAATTGTTTTCGCAATTACACCAATAAGAAACTTTAACAAGGTTTTTTTTTCAGGGAATTTTTTTAATAAAAAATTCCACTATAGTCTTTCAAGCTCATTTTTCTTTTCTCTTTCTAGTAGTTTCGAGTAACATTCTTACATTTTAGGAATTTAGTTTTCATAGTTACACCAAGTAAAGAATTTCTACAATTTTTTTTGTTGGGATTTTTTTATTAAAAAAATCACTACACTATTTCAAGTTTATTTTTCTTATTTTTATACTTGTTTTGACTAATAATTCTACATTTTAGGAATTTGGTTTTCGTAATTACACCAGTAAAAAAATTCTACAAGTTTTTTTGTTAGGAAATATTTTTATTAAAAACTTCTAGTGCACTATTTCAAACTCGTTTTTTAAAATTTTCTTGTAGTTTTTCGTAATATTCTTACAAATTAGGAATATAGGTTTTGTATTTACACCAGTAAGAAATTTTTACAATTTTTTTGTGTTTGGAATTTTTTTTAATTAAAAATTCCTCTACACTTATTCAAGCTCTTGTTTTATTTTTTTAGTGATTCTGCGTAATATTCTTACATTTTAGAAATTTAGTTTCCGTAGTTACACCAGCAAGAAATTTCTACAATTTTTTTTGGGAATTTTTTATTAAAAAATCACAACACTATTTCAAGTTCATTTTTCTTATTTTTATACTTATTTTGACTAATAATTCTACATTTTAGGATTTTGGTGTTTGAAATTACACCAGTAAAAAATTTCTACAATTTTTTTAGTAGGGAATACTTTTATTAAAAATTTCTACTGGACTATTTCAAACTCATTTTTTAAATTTTTCTAGTAGTTTTTCGTAATATTCTTACAAATTAGAAGTATAGATTTTGTATTTACACCAGTCATAAATTCTTACAATTTTTTTGTGTTTGGAAATTTTTTTAATTAAAAATTCCTCTACACTTATTCAAGCTCTTGTTTCATTTTTGTAGTGGTTTTGTGTAATATTCTTATATTTTAGAAATTTAGTTTTCGTAGCTACACCAGCCAGAAATTTCAGCAATTTTTTTTGTTGGGAATTCGTTCAATAGAAATATTCACTACACTCTTCCAAGCTCCTTTTTTTAATTGTTTTGACTAGTATTTTTACATTTTCGGAATTTAGTTTTTGTAGTTACACCAATAAGAAATTTTCACCAGTTTTTTCTGTCAGGGAATTTTTTTAATAATAATTTCCACTGTAGTCTTTCAAGTTCATTTTTCTTTTCTATTTCTAGAAGTTTCGAGTAACATTCTTACATTTTAGGAATTTAGTTTTCATAGTTACACTACTCAGGAATTTCTACAATTTTTTTTGGGGATTTTTTTATTAAAAAAATCACTACACTTTTTGAAGTTCATTTTTCTTATTTTTATACTTGTTTTGACTAATAATTTTACATTTTAGGGTTTTGGTTTTTGAGATTACACCAGTAAAAAATTTCTACAAGTTTTTTTGTTAGGGAATACTTTTATTAAAAATTTCTAGTGTCCTATTTCAAACTCGTTTTTTAAAATTATCTAGTAGTTTCTCGTAATATTCCTACAAATTAGGAATATAGGTTTTGTATTTACACTAGTCAGAAATTTTTACAATTTTTTTGTGTTTGGAATTTTTTTTATTTAAAAATTCTTCTACACTTATTCAAGCCCTTGTTTCATTTTTCTAGTGGTTCTGTGTAATATTCTTACATTTTAGAAATTTAGTTTTCGTAGTTTCACCAATAAGAAATTTTAACAAGTTTTTTCTGTCGGGGAATTGTTTTAATAAAAATTTCCACTGTAGTCTTTCAAGCTCATTTTTCTTTTTTATTTCTAGTAGTTTCGAGTAACATTCTTATATTTTAGGAATTTAGTTTTCATAGTTACACCAATCAGGAATTTCTACAAATTTTTTTTGTTGGGAATTTTTTTATTAAAAAAATCGCTACACTATTTCAAGTTCATTTTTCTTATTTTTATACTTGTTTTGACTAATAATTTTACTTTTTAGGATTTTGTTTTTTGAAATTACACCATTAAAAAATTTCTACAAGTACTTTTATTAAAAATATCTAGTTCACTATTTGAAACTCGTTTTTTAAAATTTTCTTATAGTTTTTCGTAATATTCTTGCAAATTAGGAATATAGGTTTTGTATTTACACCAATCGAAGTTTTTTCTGTTTGATTTTTTTTTTAATTAAGATTTCCTCTACACTTATTCAAGCTCTTGTTTCATTTTTCTAGTGGTTCTGCGTAATATTCTTACATTTTAGAAATTTAGTTTCCTTGGTTACGACGACCAGAAATTTCAGTAATTTTTTTGTTGGGAATTCCTTCAATAGAAATATTCACTACACTCTTACAAGCTCCTTTTTTTTTTAATTATTTTGACTAGTATTTTTACATTTTCGGAATTTAGTTTTCGTAGTTACACCAATAAGAAATTTTAACAAGTTTTTTCTGTCGGGGAATTTTTTTAATAAAAATTTCCACTGTAGTCTTTCAAGCTCATTTTTCTTTTTTATTTCTAGTAGTTTCGAGTAACATTCTTATATTTTAGGAATTTAGTTTTCATAGTTACACCAGTCAGGAATTTCTACAATTTTTTTTGTTGGGAATTTTTTTATTAAAAAAATCGCTACACTATTTCAAGTTCATTTTTCTTATTTTTATACTTGTTTTGACTAATAATTTTACTTTTTAGGATTTTGTTTTTTGAAATTACACCATTAAAAAATTTCTACAAGTACTTTTATTAAAAATATCTATTTCACTATTTGAAACTCGTTTTTTAAAATTTTCTTATAGTTTTTCGTAATATTCTTGCAAATTAGGAATATAGGTTTTGTATTTACACCAATCAGAAGTTTTTTCTGTTTGATTTTTTTTTTAATTAAGATTTCCTCTACACTTATTCAAGCTCTTGTTTCATTTTTCTAGTGGTTCTGCGTAATATTCTTATATTTTAGAAATTTAGTTTCCTTGGTTACAGCGACTGAAATTTCAGTAATTTTTTTGTTGGGAATTCCTTCAATAGAAATATTCACTACACTCTTACAAGCTCCTTTTTTTTTTAATTATTTTGACTAGTATTTTTACATTTTCGAATTTAGTTTTCGTAGTTACACCAATAAGAAATTTTAACAAGTTTTTTCTGTCGGGAATTTTTTTAATAAAAATTTCCACTCGTAGTCTTTCAAGCTCATTTTTCTTTTCTTTTTCTAGTAGTTTCAAGTAACATTCTTACATTTTAGGAATTTAGTTTTCATAGTTACACCAATAAGGAATTTCCACATTTGTTTTTGGGAATTTTTTTATTAAAAAAATCACTACACTATTTCAAGCTCATTTTTATTACTTTTATACTTTTTTTGACTAATAATTTTCCATTTTAGGATTTTGCTTTTTGAAATTACACCAGTAAAAAATTTCTACAAGTTTTTTTTTAAGGAATACTTTTATTAAATAATTTCTAGTGCATTATTTAAAACTCGTTTTTTAAAATTTCTAATAGTTTTTCGTAATATTCTTACAAATTAGGAATATAGGTGTTGTATTTACACCAGATCAGAAATTTTTACAATTTTTTTGTGTTTGAATTTTTTTTAATAAAAAATTCCTCTACATTTATTCAAGTTCTTGTTTCATTTTTCTAGTGGTTCTATGTAATATTCTTACATTTTAGAAATTTACTTTCCGTAGATACACTAGCTAGAAAGTTCAGCAATTTTTTTGTTGGGAATTCCTTCATTAGAAATATTAACTACACTCTTACAAGCTCCTTTTTTTAATTATTTGGACTAGTATTTTTACATTTTCGGAATTTAGTTTTTGCACTTACACCAACAAGAAATTTTAAAAAGTTTTTTTCGTCGGAGAATTTTTTTAATAAAAATTTCCACTATAGTCTTTCAAGATCATTTTTCTTTTCTCTTTCTAGTAGTTTCGAGTAACATTCTTACATTTTAGGAATTTTGTTTTCATATTTACACCAGTGAGGAATTTCTACAATTTTCTTTTGTTGGGAATCTTTTATTAAAAAAATCACTACACTATTTCAAGTTCATTTTTCTTATTTCTATACTTGTTTTGACTAATAATTCTACATTTTAGGATTTTGGTTTTTGAAATTACACCAGTAAAAAGTTTCTACAAGTTTTTTTGTTAGGGAATACTTTTATTAATAATTTCTAGTGCATCAAACTCGTTTTTTAAAGTTTTCTAGTAGTTTTTCGTAATATTCTTACAAATTAGGAATATAAGTTTTGTATTTGCACCAGTCAGAAATTTTTACAATTTTTTTTGTGTTTGGAACTTTTTTTAATTAAAAATTGCTCTACACTTATTCAAGCTCTTGTTTCATTTTTCTAGTGATTCTACGTAATATTCTTACATTTTAGAAATTTACTTTCCAGTAGTTACACTAGCCAGAAATTTCAACAATTTTTTTTTGTTGGGAATTCCTTCAAAAGAAATATTCACTACACTCTTACAAGCTCCTTTTTATAATTGTTTTTACCAGTATTTTTACATTTTTGAAATTTAGTTTTCGCACTTACACCAATAAGAAATTTTAACAAGTTTTTTCTATCGGGGAATTTTTTTAATAAAAATTTCCACTGTATTCTTTCAAGCTCATTTTTCTTTTTTCTTTCTAGTAGTTTCGAGTAACATTCTTACATTTTAGGAATTTTGTTTTCATATTTACCCCGGTTAGGAATTTCTACAATTTTCTTTTGTTGGGATTTTTTTATTAAAAAAATCACTACACTATTTCAAGTTCATTTTTCTTATTTTTATACTTGTTTTGACCAATAATTCTACATTTTAGGATTTTGGTTTTTGAAATTACACCAGTAAAAAATTTCTACAAGTTTTTTTGTTAGGAAATACTTTTATTAAAAATATCTAGTGCACTATTTCAAACTCGTTTTTTAAAGTCTTCTAGTAGTTTTTCGTAATATTCTTACAAATTAGGAATATAAGTTTTGTATTTACACCAGTTAGAAATTTTTACAATTTTTTTAATTAAAAAATCCTCTACACTTATTCAAGCTCTTGTTTCATTTTTCTAGTGGTTTTGCGTAATATTCTTACATTTTAGAAATTTACTTTCCGTAGTTACACTAGCCAGAAATTTCAGCAATTTTTTTTGTTGGGAATTCTTTCAATAGAAATATTCACTACACTCTTTCAAGTTTTTTTTTTCTTAATTGTTTTGACTAGTATTTTTACATTTTCGAAATTTAGTTTTCATAGTTACACCAATAAGAAATTTTAACAAGTTTTTTCTCGATCGGAGAATTTTTTTAATAAAAATTTCCACTGTAGTCTTTCAAGCTCATTTTTCTTTTCTATTTCTAGTAGTTTCAAGTAACATGCTTACATTTTAGGAATTTAGTTTTCATAGTTACACCAGTCAAGAATTTCTACATTTTTTTTGTTGGGAATTGTTTTATTAAAAAAATCACTACACTATTTCAAGTTCATTTTTCTTATTTTTATACTTGTTTTGACTAATAATTTTACATTTTAAGATTTTGGTTTTTGAAATTACACAAGTAAAAAATTTCAACAAGTTATTTTGTTAGGTAATACTTTTATTAAAAATTTCTAGTGCACTAATTCAAACTCGTTTTTTTAATTTTTCTAGTAGTTTTTCGTAATATTGTTACAAATTAGGAATATAGGTTTAGTATTTACACCGAGTCAGAAATTTTTACAATTTTTTTGTGTTTGGAATTTTTTTTAATTAAAAATTCCTCTACACTTATTCAATCGCTTATTTCATTTTTCTCGTGGTTCTGTGTAATATTCTTACATTTTAGAAATTTAGTTTCCGTAGTTACACTAGTCAGAAATTTCATCAATTTTTTTTGTTTGGAATTCCTTCAATAGAAATATTCACTACACTCTTACAAGCTCCTTTTTTAAATTTTTTTTACTAGTATTTTTACATTTTAGGAATTTAGTTTTTGCACTTACACCAATAAGAAATTTTAACAAGTTTTTTCTGTAGGGGAATATTTTTAATAAAAATTTCCATTGTAGTCTTTCAAGCTCATTTTTCTTTTCTCTTTCTTGTAGTTTCGAGTAACATTCTTATATGTTAGGAATTTAGTTTTCATAGTTACACCAGTCAAGAATTTCTTGTAATCAGAAATTTTCGTAATTTTTTTTGTTGGGAATTCCTATAATAGAAATATTCACTACACTCTTACAAGCTCTTTTTTTTTAATTGTTTTGACTAGTATTTTTACATTTTCGGAATTTAGTTTTTGCAGTTACACCAATAAGAAATTTTAATAAGTTCTTTTTGTCAGGGAATTTTTTTAATAAAAATTTCAACTGTCATCTTTCAAGCTCATTTTTCTTTTTTATTTCTAGTAGTTTTGAGTAACATTCTTACATTTTAGGAATTTAATTTTCATAGTTACACCAGTCATGAATTTCTACATTTTTTTTTGTTGACAATTTTTTATTAAAAAAATCACTACACTATTTCAAGTTCATTTTTCTTATTTTTATACTTGTTTTGACTAATAATTCTACATTTTAGGATTTTGGTTTTTGAAATTACACCAGTAAAAAATTTCTACAAGTTTTTTGTTAGGGAATAATTTTATTAAAAATTTCTAGTGCACTATTTCAAACTCGTTTTTTAAAATCTTCTAGTAGTTTTTCATAATATTCTTACAAATTAGGAATATAGGTTTTGTATTTAAACCATTTAGAAATTTTTACAATTTTTTTCTGTTTGGAATTTTTTTAATTAAAAATTCCTCTACACTTATTCAAGCTCTTGTTTCATTTTTGTAGTGGGTTCTGCGTAATATTCTTACATTTTAGAAATTTAGTTTCCAGTAGTTACACCAGACTAGAAATTTCATCAATTTTTTTTGTGTGGAATTCCTTCAATAAAAATTTTCACTACACTCTTTCAAGCTCCTTTTTTTAATTTTTTTGACTAGTATTTTTATATTTTCAGAATTTAGTTTTCGTAGTTACACCAATAAGAAATTTTAACAAGTTTTTTCTGTTGGGGAATTTTTTTAATAAAAATTTCCATTGTAGTCTTTCAAGCTCATTTTTCTTTTCTCTTTCAAGTAGTTTCGAGTAACATTCTTACATTTTAGGAATTTTGTTTTCATATTTACACGAGTCAAGAATTTCTACAATTTTTTTATTAAAAAAATTACTACACTATTTCAAGTTCATTTTTCTTATTTTTAGACTTGTTTTGAATAATAATTCTACATTTTAGGATTTTGGTTTTTCAAAATACACCAGTAAAAAATTCTACAAGTTTTTTTGTTAGGGAATACTTTTATTAAAAATTTCTAGTGTACTATTTCAAACTAGTTTTTTAAAGTTTTCTAGTAGTTTTTCGTAATTTTCTTACAAATTAGGAATATAGGTTTTGTATTTACACTAGTAAAAAATTTTTGCAATTTTTTTGTGTTTGGAATTTTTTTTAATTAAAAATTCCTCTATACTTATTCAAGCTCTTGTTTCATTTTTCTAGTGGTTCTGCGTAATATTCTTACATTTTAGAAATTTAGTTTCCATAGCTACACCAGTCGAATATTTCCGCAATTTTTTTTGTTGGGAATTCCTTCAACAGAAATATTCACTACACTCTTTCAAGCTACTTTTTTTTTAAAAAAATTTCACTAGTATTTTTACATTTTAGGAATTTAGTTTTCGTAGTTACACCAATAAGAAATTTAAACAAGTTTTTTCTGTCGGGAATTTTTTTAATAAAAATTTCCTTTGTAGTCTTTAAAGCTCATTTTTCTTTTCTATTTCTAGTAGTTTCGAGTAACATTATTACATTTTAGGAATTTAGTTTTCATAGTTACACCAGTCAGGAATTTCTACAATTTTCTTTTGTTGGGAATTTTTTATTAAAAAAATCACTACACTATTTCAAGTTCATTTTTCTTATTTTTATACTTGTTTTGACTAATGATTCTACATTTTAGGAATTTTGGTTTTTGAAATTACACCAGTAAAATATTTCTACAAGTTTTTTTGTTAGGGAATAATTTTATTAAAAATTTCTAGTGCACTAATTCAAACTCATTTTTTAAAATTTTCTAATAGTTTTTCGTAATATTCTTAAATTTAGGAATATAGATTTTGTTATTATACGAGTCAAAATTTTTACAATTCCTTTGTGTTTGGAATTTTTTTTAATTAAAAATTCGACTACACTTATTCAAGCTCTTGTTTCATTTTTCTAGTGGTTACTGCGTAATATTCTTACATTTTTCTTTTCTATTTCTAGTAGTTTCGAATAACATTCTTACATTTTAGGATTTTGGTTTCGAAATTACACCATTAAAAAATTTCTACAAGTTTTTTGTTAGGGAATACTTTTATTAAAAAAATTTAGTGCATTATTTCAAACTCGCTTTTTAAAATTTTCTAGTAGTTTTTCGTAATATTCTTACAAATTAGGAATATAGGTTTTGTATTTACACCAGTCAGAAATTTTTACAATTTTTTTGTGTTTGAAATATTTTTTAATTAAAAATTTCTCTACACTTATTCAAGCTCTTGTTTCATTTTTCTAGTGGTTATGTGTAATATTCTTACATTTTAGAAATTTAGTTTCCGTAGTTACACCAGACCAAAAATTTTCGCAATTTTTTTTGTTGGGAATTCCTTCAATAGAAATATTCACTACACTCTTTCAAACTCCTTTTTTTTAATTTTTTTGACTAGTATTTTTACATTTTTTAAATTTAGTTTTCGTAGTTACACCAATAAGAAATTTTAACAAGTTTTTTCTGATCGAGAATTTTTTTAATAAAAATTTCCACTATAGTCTTTCAAGCTCATTTTTCTTTTCTATTTCTAGTAGTTTTGAGTAACATTCTTACATTTTAGGAATTTAGTTTTCATAGTTACACTAGTCAGGACTTTCTACAACTTTTTTTTGTTGGGAATTTTTTTATTAAAAAAATCACTACACTATTTCAAGTTCATTTTTCTTATTTTTATAATTGTTTTGACTAATAATTCTACAATTTAGAAATTTCGTTTTTCGTAATTACACCAGTAAAAAATTTCTACAAGTTTTTTGGTTAGGGAATATTTTTATTAAAAATTTCTAGTGCACTATTTCAAACTCGTTTTTTAAAATTTTCTTGTAGTTTTTCGTAATATTCTTACAAATTAGGAATAAAAGTTTTATATTTACACCGATAAGAAATTTTTACAATTTTTTTGTGTTTGGAATAATTTTTAATTAAAAATTCCTCTACACTTATTCAAGCTCTTGTTTCATTTTTGTAGTGGATCTGCGTAATATTCTTACAGTTTAGAAATTTAGTTTCCATAGTTACACCAGCCAGAAATTTGTGCAATTTTTTTTGTTGGGAATTCCTTCCATAGAAATATTCACTACACTCTTTCAAGCTCCTTTTTTCTTTTTTTTAATTTTTTTGACTAGTGTTTTTACATTTTCGGAATTTAGTCTTCGTAGGTACACCAATAAAAAATTTTAACAAGTTTTTTCTGTCGGGAAATTTGTTTAATAAAAATTTCCACTTGTAGTCTTTCAAGCTCATTTTTCTTTTCTATTTCTAGTAGTTTCGAGTAACATTCTTACATTTTAGGAATTTAGTTTTCATAGTTACACGAGTCATGAATTTCTACAATTTTTTTTGTTGGGAATTTTTTTATTAAAAAAATCACTACACTATTTCAAGTTCATTTTTCTTATTTTTATACTTGTTTTGACTAGAAATTCTACATTTTAGGAATTTGGTTTTCGTAATTACACCAGTAAAAAAATTTCTACAAGTTTTTTTGTTATGGAATATTTTTATTAAAAATTTCGAGTGAACTATTTCAAACTCGTTTTTTAAACTTTTCTAGTAGTTTTTCGTAATATTCTTACAAATTAGGAATATAGGTTTTGTATTTACACCGATCAGAAATTTTTACAATTGTTTTGTGTTTGGAATTTTTTAATTAAAAATTCCTCTACACTTATTCAAGCTCTTGTTTCATTTTTTAGTGGTTCTGTGTAATATTCTTACATTTTAGAAATTTAGTTTCCGTAGTTACACCAGCCAGAAATTTCTGCAATTTTTTTTGTTGGGAATTCCTTCAATAGAAATATTCACTACACTCTTTCATACTCCATTTTTTTTAATTTTTTTGACTAGTATATTTACATTTTTTAAATTTAGTTTTCGTAGTTACACCAATAAGAAATATTAACAAGTTTTTTTCGTCGAGAATTTTTTTAATAAAAATTTTCATTATAGTCTTTCAAGCTCATTTTTCTTTTCTATTTCTAGTAGTTTCGAGTAACATTCTTACATTTTAGGAATTTAGTTTTCATAGTTACACCAGTCATGAATTTCTACAATTTTTTTTGTTGGGAATTTTTTTATTAAAAAAATCACTACACTATTTCAAGTTCATTTTTCTTATTTTTATACTTGTTTTGACTAATAATTCTACAATTTAGGAATTTCGTTTTCGTAATTACACCAGTAAAAAATTTCTACAAGTTTTTTTGTTAGGGAATATTTTTATTACAAATTTCTAGTGCACTATTTCAAACTCGTTTTTTAAAATTTTCTTGTAGTTTTTCGTAATATTCTTACAAATTAGGAATATAGGTTTTATATTTACACCGAGTAAGAAATTTTTACAATTTTTTTGTGTTTGGAATAATTTTTAATTAAAAATTCCTCTACACTTATTCAAGCTCTTGTTTCATTTTTGTAGTGGATCTGCGTAATATTATTACATTTTAGAAATTTAGTTTCCGTGGTTACACCAGCCAGAAATTTGCGCAATTTTTTTTGTTGGGAATTCCTTCCATAGAAATATTCACTACACTCTTTCAAGCTCCTTTTTTCTTTTTTTTAATTGTTTTGACTAGTGTTTTTACATTTTCGGAATTTAGTCTTCGTAGGTACACCAATAAAAAATTTTAACAAGTTTTTTCTGTCGGGAAATTTGTTTAATAAAAATTTCCACTGTAGTCTTTCAAGCTCATTTTTCTTTTCTATTTCTAGTAGTTTCGAGTAACATTCTTACATTTTAGGAATTTAGTTTTCATAGTTACACCGAGTCATGAATTTCTACAATTTTTTTTGTTGGGAATTTTTTTATTAAAAAAATCACTACACTATTTCAAGTTCATTTTTCTTATTTTTATACTTGTTTTGACTAGAAATTCTACATTTTAGGAATTTGGTTTTCGTAACTACACCAGTAAAAAAATTTTACAAGTTTTTTTGTTATGGAATATTTTTATTAAAAATTTCGAGTGAACTATTTCAAACTCGTTTTTTAAACTTTTCTAGTAGTTTTTCGTAATATTCTTACAAATTAGGAATATAGGTTTTGTATTTACACCAGTCAGAAATTTTTACAATTGTTTTGTGTTTGGAATTTTTTAATTAAAAATTCCTCTACACTTATTCAAGCTCTTGTTTCATTTTTTAGTGGTTCAGTGTAATATTCTTACATTTTAGAAATTTAGTTTCCGTAGTTACACCAGCCAGAAATTTCTGCAATTTTTTTTGTTGGGAATTCCTTCAATAGAAATATTCACTACACTCTTTCATACTCCATTTTTTTTAATTTTTTTGACTAGTATATTTACATTTTTTAAATTTAGTTTTCGTAGTCAAACCAATAAGAAATATTAACAAGTTTTTTCTGTCGAGAATTTTTTTAATAAAAATTTTCATTATAGTCTTTCAAGCTCATTTTTCTTTTCTATTTCTAGTAGTTGCGAGTAACATTCTTACATTTTAGGAATTTAGTTTTCATAGTTACACCAGTCATGAATTTCTACAATTTTTTTTGTTGGGAATTTTTTTATTAAAAAAATCACTACACTATTTCAAGTTCATTTTTCTTATTTTTATACTTGTTTTGACTAATAATTCTACAATTTAGGAATTTCGTTCTCGTAATTACACCAGTAAAAAAATTCTACAAGTTTTTTTGATAGGGAATATTTTTATTACAAATATCTAGTGCACTATTTCAAACTCGTTTTTTAAAATTTTCTTGTAGTTTTTCGTAATATTCTTACAAATTAGGAATAAAGGTTTTATATTTACACCAGTAAGAAATTTTTACAATTTTTTTGTGTTTGGAATAATTTTTAATTAAAAATTCCTCTACACTTATTCAAGCTCTTGTTTCATTTTTGTAGTGGATCTGCGTAATATTATTACATTTTAGAAATTTAGTTTCCATAGTTACACCAGCCAGAAATTTGCGCAATTTTTTTGTTGGGAATTCCTTCCATAGAAATATTCACTACACTCTTTCAAGCTCCTTTTTTCTTTTTTTAATTGTTTTAACTAGTGTTTTTACATTTTCGAATTTAGTCTTCGTAGGTACACCAATAAAAAATTTTAACAAGTTTTTTACTGTCGGAAATTTTTTTAATAAAAATTTCCACTTGTAATCTTTCAAGCTCATTTTTCTTTTCTATTTCTAGTAGTTTCGAGTAACATTCTTACATTTTCGGAATTTAGTTTTCATAGTTACACCGAGTCATGAATTTCTACAATTTTTTTTGTTGGGAATTTTTTATTAAAAAAATCACTACACTATTTCAAGTTCATTTTTCTTATTTTTATACTTGTTTTGACTAGAAATTCTACATTTTAGGAATTTGGTTTTCGTAACTACACCAGTAAAAAATTTCTACAAGTTTTTTTGTTATGGAATATTTTTATTAAAAATTTCTAGTGCACTATTTCAAACTCGTTTTTTTAAATTTTCTAGTAGTTTTTCGTAATATTCTTACAAATTAGGAATATAGGTTTTGTATTTACACTAGTCAGAAATTTTTACAATTTTTTTGTGTTTGGAATTTTTTAATTAAAAATTCATCTACACTTATTCAAGCTCTTGTTTCATTTTTTAGTGGTTCTGTGTAATATTCTTACATTTTAGAAATTTAGTTTCCGTAGTTACACCAGCCAAAAATTTCTGCAATTTTTTTTGTTTGGAATTCCTTCAATAGAAATATTCACTACACTCTTTCATACTCCATTTTTTTAATTTTTTTTAATAGTATTTTTACATTTTTTAAATTTAGTTCTCGTAGTTACACCAATAAGAAATATTAACAAGTTTTTTCTGTCGAGAATTTTTTTAATAAAAATTTTCACTGTAATCTTTCAAGCTCATTTTTCTTTTCTATTTCTAGTAGTTGCGAGTAACATTCTTACATTTTAGGAATTTAGTTTTCATAGTTACACCAGTCATGAATTTCTACAATTTTTTTTGTTGGGAGTTTTTTTATTAAAAAAATCACTATACTATTTCAAGTTCATTTTTCTTATTTTTATACTTGTTTTGACTAATAATTCTAAATTTAGGATTTTCGTTTTCGTAATTACAGCAGTAAAAAAATTCTACAAGTTTTTTTGTTAGGGAATATTTTTATTAAAAATTTATAGTGCACTATTTCAAACTCGTTTTTTAAAATTTTCTTGTAATTTTTCGTAATATTCTTACAAATTAGGAATAAAGGTTTTATATTTACACAAGTCAGAAATTTTTACAATTTTTTTGTGTTTGGAATTTTTTTTAATTAAAAATTCCTCTACACTTATTCAAGCTCTTGTTTCATTTTTCTAGTGGTTCTGCGTAATATTATTACATTTTAGAAATTTAGTTTCTGTAGTTACACCAGCCAAAAATTTGCGCAATTTTTGTTGTTGGGAATTCCTTCAATAGAAATATTCACTACACTCTTTTAAGCTCATTTTTTTCTTTTTTTAATTGTTTTTGACTAGTGTTTTTACATTTTCAGAATTTAGTCTTTGTAGGTACACCAATAAGAGATTTTAACAAGTTTTTTTTGTCAGAAATTTTTTTTTAAAAAAATTTCCACTGTATTCTTTCAAGCACATTTTTCTTTTCTATTTCTAGTAGTTTCGAGTAACATTCTTACATTTCGGAATTTAGTTTTCATAGTTACACCAGTCATGAATTTCTACAATTTTTTTTTGTTGGGAATTTTTTTATTAAAAAAATCACTACACTATTTCAAGTTCATTTTTCTTATTTTTATACTTGTTTTGACTAAAAATTCTACATTTTAGGAATTTGGTTTTCGTAACTACACCAGTACAAAATTTCTACAAGTTTTTTTGTTAGGGAATATTTTTATTAAAAATATCTAGTGCACTATTTCAAACTCGTTTTTTAAAATTTTCTAGTACTTTTTCGTAATATTCTTAAAATTAGGAATACAGGTTTTGTATTTACACGAGTCAGAAATTTTTACTATTTTTTTGTGTTTGGAATTTTTTTAATTAAAAATTCCTCTACACTTATTCAAGCTCTTTTTTCGTTTTTCTTGATATTCTGCGTAATATTCTTAAATTTTAGAAATTTAGTTTCCGTAGTTACACCAGCCATAAGTTTCGAAATTTGAGAATTCCTTTAATAGAAATATTCACTACACTCTTTCAAACTCTTTTTTTCTTTTTTGAATTGTTTTGACTAGTGTTTTTACACTTTCGGAATTTAGTCTTCGTAGGTACACCAATAAGAAATTTTAACAAGTTTTTTCTGTTAGGAAATTTTTTTAATAAAAATTTCCACTATAGTCTTTCAAGCTCATTTTTCTTTTCTATTTCTAGTAGTTTCGAATAACATTCTTACATTTTAGGAATTTAGTTTTCATAGTTACACCAGTCATGAATTTCTACAATTTTTTTTGTTAGGAATTTTTTTATTAAAAAAATCACTACACTATTTCAAGTTCATTTTTCTTATTTTTATACTTGTTTTGACTAAAAATTCTACATTTTAGGAATTTTGTTTTCAGTAACTACACTCAGATAAAAAACTTTCTAGTGCACTATTTCAAACTCGTGTTTTAAAATTTTCTAGTAGTTTTTTGTAATATTCTTACAAATTAGGATTATAGGTTTTGTATTTACACTAGTCAGAAATTTTTACAATTTTTTTGTGTTTGGATTTTTTTTTAATTAAAAATTCCTCTACACTTATTCAAAATCTTGTTTCATTTTTCTATAAATTTTGCGTAATATTCTTACATTTTAGAAATTTAGTTTCCATAGTTACACCAGATCAGAAATTTTTGCAATTTTTTTTGTTGGGAATTCCTTCAATAGAAATATTCACTACATTCTTTAAAGCTCATTTTTTTCCTTTTTTAATTGTTTTGACTAGTGTTTTTACATTTTCGAAATTTAGTCTTCGTAGGTACACCAATAAGAAATTTTAACAAGTTTTTTCTGATGGAAAATTTTTTTAATAAAGATTTCAACTGTAGTCTTTCAAGCTCATTTTTCTTTTCTATTTCTAGTAGTTTCGAGTAACATTCTTACATTTTAGGAATTTAGTTTTCATAGTTACACCAGTCAGGAAATTCTACAATTTTGTTTTTTGTTGGGAATTTTTCATTAAAAAAATCACTACACTATTTCAAGTTCATTTTTCTTATTTGTATACTTGTTTTGACTAATAATTCTACATTTTAGGATTTTGGTTTTTGAAATTACACCAGTAAAAAATTTCTACAAGTTTATTTGTTAGGGAATACTTTTATTAAAAATTTCTAGTGCACTATTTCAAACTCGTTTTTTAAATTTTTCTAGTAGTTTTTCGTAATATTCTTACAAATTAGAAATATAGGTTTTGTATTTAGAAAAGTCAGAAATTTTTACAATTTTTTTGTGTTTGGAATTTTTTAATTAAAAATTCCTCTACACTTATTCAAGCTCTTCTTTCATTTTTCTAGTGGTTCTGTGTTTCATTTTTTTGTGTTTCATTTTTAATATTCTTACATTTTAGAAATTTAGTTTCCGTAGTTACACCAGCCAGAAATTTCTGCAATTTTTTTTTGTTGGGAATTCCTTCCATAGAAATATTCACTACACTCTTTCAAGCTCCTTTTTTCTTTTTTTAATGTTTTTGACTAGTGTTTTTACATTTTCGGAATTTAGTCTTCGTAGGTACACCAATAAGAAATTTTAACAAGTTTTTTTTGTCGGGAAGTTTTTTAATAAAATTTCCACTATAATCTTTCAAGCTCATTTTTCTTTTCTATTTCTAGTAGTTTTGAGTAACATTCTTACATTTTAGGAATTTAGTTTTCATAGTTACACCGATCAGGAAATTCTACAATATTTTTTTGTTGGGAATTTTTCATTAAAAAAATCACTACACTATTTCAAGTTCATTTTTCTTATTTTTATACTTGTTTTGACTAGAAATTCTACATTTTAGGAATTTGGTTTTCGTAACTACACTAGTAAAAAATTTCTACAAATATTTTTGTTAGGAAATATTTTTATTAAAAATTTCTAGTGCACTATTTCAAACTCGTTTTTTTAAATTTTCTATTAGTTTTTCGTAATATTCTTACAAATTAGGAATACAGGTTTTGTATTTACACGAGTCAGAAATTTTTACTATTTTTTTTGTTTGGAATTTTTTTTAATTAAAAATTCCTCTACACTTATTCAAGCTCTTGTTTCATTTTTCTAGAGATTCTGCGTAATATTCTTAAATTTTAGAAATTTAGTTTCAGTAGTTACACCGACCATAAGTTTTAGAAATTGTTTTTGTTGAGAATTCCTTCAATATTAATATTCACTACACTCTTTCAAACTCCTTTTTTCTTTTTTGAATTGTTTTGACTAGTGTTTTTACATTTTCGAATTTAGACTTCGTAGGTACACCAATAAGAAATTTTAACAAGTTTTTTTCGACGGGAATTTTTTTTAATAAAAATTTCCACTGTAGTCTTTCAAGCTCATTTTTCTTTTATATTTCTAGTAGTTTCGAGTAACATTCTTACATTTTCGGAATTTAGTTTTCATAGTTACAACAGTCATGAATTTCTACAATTTTTTTTGTTGGAATTTTTTTATTAAAAAAAATCACTACACTATTTCAAGTTCATTTTTCTTATTTTTATACTTTTTTTGACTAAAAATTCTACATTTTAGGAATTCGTTTTCGTAATTACACCAGTAAAAAATTTCTATAAGTTTATTTGTTAGGGAATATTTTTATTAATAATTTCTAGTGCACTATTTCAAACTCGTTTTTTAAATTTTTCTTGTAGTTTCTCGTAATATTCTTACAAAATAGGAATATAGGTTTTCTATTTCCACCAGTCAAAAATTTTTACAATTTTTTTGTGTTTCGAATTTTTTTTTTAATTAAAAATTCCTCTACACTTATTCAAGCTCTTTTTCATTTTTGTAGTGGTTCTGCGTAATATTCTTACATTTTAGAAATTTAGTTTCCATAGTTACACCTGCCAGAAATTTCCGCAATTTTTTTTGTTGGTTATTCCTTCAATAGAAATATTCACTACACTCTTTCAAGCTCATTTTTTCTTTTTTTAATTGTTTTGACTATTGTTTTTACACTTTCGGAATTTAGTCTTCGTAGGTACACCAATAAGAAGTTTTAACAAGTTTTTACTGATGGGAAATTTTTTTAATAAAAATTTCCACTGTAGTCTTTCAAGCTCATTTTTCTTTTCTATTTCTAGTAGTTTTTCGTAATATTCTTACAAATTAGGAATATAGGTTTTGTATTTACACCAGTCAGAAATTTTTACAATTTTTTTGTGTTTGGAATTTTTTTTAATTAAAAATTCCTCTACACTTATTCAAGCTCTTGTTTCATTTTTCTATAGATTCTACGTAATATTCTTATATTTTAGAAATTTAGTTTCCAGTAGTTACACTAGCCAGAAATTTCTGCAATTTTTTTTGTTGGGAATTCCTTTAATAGAAATATTCACTACACCCTTTCAAACTCCTTTTTTTTATTTTTTTGACTAGTATTTTTAAATTTAGTTTTCGTAGTTACACCAATAAGAAATTTTAACAAGTTTTTTCTGTCGGGAATTCTTTCGATAAAAATTTCCATTGTAGTCTTTCAAGCTCATTTTTGTTTTCTATTTCCGGTAGTTTCGAGTAACATTCTTACATTTTAGGAATTTAGTTTTCATAGTTACACTAGTCGGGACTTTCTACAATTTTTTTTGTTGGGAATTTTTTTATTAAAAAAATCACTACACTATTTCAAGTTCATTTTTCTTATTTTTATACTTCTTTTGACTAAAAATTCTACATTTTAGGAATTTCGTTTTGGTAACTACACCAGTAAAAAATTTCTACAAGTTTTTTTGTTAGGGAATATTTTTATTAAAAATTTCTAGTGCAATATTTCAAACTCCTTTTTTAAAATTTTCTAGTAGTTTTTCGTAATATTCTTATAAATTACGAATATAGGTTTTGTACTTACACCAGTCAGAAATTTTTACAATTTTTTTGTGTATGAAATTTTTTTTAATTAAAAATTCCTCTACACTTATTCAAGCTCTTGTTTCATTTTTGTAGTGGTTCTGCGTAATATTTTTACATTTTAGAAATTTAGTTTCCATAGTTACACCAACGAGAAATTTCCGCAATTTTTTTTGTTGGGAATTCCTTCAATAGAAATATTCACTACACTCTTTCAAGCTCCTTTTATCTTTTTTTAATTGTTTTGACTAGTGTTTTTACATTTTCGAAATTTAGTCTTCGTAGGTACACCAATAAGAAATTTTAACAAGTTTTTTCTCACGGGAATTTTTTTGATAAAAATTTCCACTATAGTCTTTCAAGCTCATTTTTCTTTTCTATTTCTAGTAGTTTCGAGTAACATTCTTACATTTTAGGAATTTAGTTTTCATAGTTACACCAGTCATGAATTTCTACAATTTTTTTTGTTGGAAATTTTTTTATTAAAAAAATCACTACACTATTTCAAGTTCATTTTTCTTATTTTTATAATTGTTGTGACTAAAAATTCTACATTTTAGGGATTTGGTTTTCGTAACTACACTAGTAAAAAATTTCTACAAGTTTTTTTGTTAGGCAATATTTCTATTAAAAATTCTAGTGCACTATTTCAAACTCGTTTTTTAAAATTTTCTAGTAGTTTTTCGTAATATTCTTACAAATTACGAATATAGGTTTTGTATTCACACTAGTCAGAAATTTTTACAATTTTTTTGTGTTTGGAATTTTTTTAATTAAAAATTCCTCTACACTTATTCAAGCTCTTGTTTCATTTTTCTAGAGATTTTGCGTAATATTCTTACATTGTAGAAATTTAGTTTCCGTAGTTACACCAGCCAGAAATTTCCACAATTTTTTTTGTGGGGAATTCCTTCATTAGAGATATTCACTACACTCTTTCAAACTCTTTTTTTTTAATTTTTTTGACTAGTATTTTTACATTTTTTAAATTTAGTTTTCGTAGTTACACTAATAAGAAATTTTAACAAGTTTTTCTGTCGAGAATTTTTTTAATAAAAATTTCCACTATAGTCTTTCAAGCTCATTTTGTTTTCTATTTCTGGTAGTTTCAAGTAACATTATTTCATTTTAGGAATTTAGTTTTATAGTTACACTAGTCGGGACTTTCTACAATTTTTTTTTGTTGGGAGTTTTTTTATTAAAAAAATCACTACACTATTTCAAGTTAATTTTTCTTATTTTTATACTTGTTTTGACTAATAATTCTACATTTTAGGAATTTCGTTTTCATAACTACACCAGTAAAAAACTTCTACAAGTTTTTTTAGGGAATATTTTTATTAAAAATTTCTAGTGCAATATTTCAAACTCGTTTTTTAAAATTTTTTAGTAGTGTTTTGTAATATTCTTACAAATTACGAATATAGGTTTTGTATTTACACCAGTCAGAAATTTTTATAATTTTTTTGTGTTTGGAATTTTTTTAATTAAAAATTCCTCAACACTTATTCAAGCTCTTGTTTCATTTTTGTAGTGGTTCTGCATAATATTCTTACATTTTAAAAATTTAGTTTCCCTAGTTACACTAGCGAGAAATTTTCGAATTTTTTTCTTGGGAATTCTTTTAATAGAAATATTCACTACACTCTTTCAAACTCCTTTTTTCTTTTTTTAATTGTTTTGACTAGTGTTTTTACATTTTCGGAATTTAGTCTTTGTAGGTACGCCAATAAGAAATTTTAACAAGTTTTTTCTGACGGGAAATTTTTTTAATAAAAATTTCCACTGTAGTCTTTCAAGCTTAATTTTCTTTTTTTAATTGTTTTGACTAGTGTTTTTACATTTTTCGGAATTTAGTCTTTGTAGGTACACCAATAAGAAATTTTAACAAGTTTTTTTCGACGGAAATTTTTTTAACAAAAACTTCCACTATAGTCTTTCAAGCTCATTTTTCTTTTCTATTTCTAGTAGTTTCAAGTAACATTCTTACGTTTTAGGAATTTAGTTTTCATAGTTACACTAGTCATGGATTTCTACAATTTTTTTTGTTGGGAATTTTTTTATTAAAAAAATCACTACACTATTTCAAGTACATTTTTCTTATTTTTATACTTGTTTTGACTAATAATTCTACAATTTAGGAATTTCATTTTCGTAATTACACCAGTAAAAAATTTCTACAAGTTTTTTTGTTAAGGAATATTTTTATTAAAAATTTCTAGTGCACTATTTCAAACTCGTTTTTTAAAATTTTCTTGTAGGTTTTCGTAATATTCTTACAAATTAGGATTATAGGTTTTATATTTACACCGGTCAGAAATTTTTACAATTTTTTTGTGTTTGGAATTTTTTTAAATTAAAAATTCCTCTACACTTATTCAAGCTCTCGTTTCATTTTTGTAGTGATTCTGCGTAATATTCTTACATTTTAGAAATTTAGTTTCCATAGTTACACCAAGCGAAATTTTCACAAATTTTTTTGTAGGGAATTTATTCAACAGAAATATTCACTACACTCTCTCAAGCTCATTTTTTCTTTTTTTAATTGTTTTGACTAGTGTTTTTACATTTTCGGAATTTAGTCTTTGTAGGTACACCAATAAGAAATTTTAACAAGTTTTTTCTGACGGAATATTTTTTTTAATAAAAATTTTCACTGTAGTCTTTAAAGCTCATTTTCTTCTATTTCTAGTAGTTTCGAGTAACATTCTTACATTTTAGGAATTTAGTTTTCATAGTTACACCAGATCATGAATTTCTACAATTTTTTTTTGTTAGGAATTTTTTTATTAAAAATATCACTACACTATTTCAAGTTCATTTTTCTTATTTTTATACTTGTTTTGACTAATAATTCTACAATTTAGGAATTTCGTTTTCGTAATTACACCAGTATAAAATTTCTAAAAGTTTTTTTGTTAGGGAATATTTTTATTAAAAATTTCTAGTGCACTATTTCAAATTCTTTTTTAAAATTTGCTTGTAGTTTTTCGTAATATTCTTACAAATTAGGAATATAGGTTTTATATTTACACTGTAAGTAATTTTTACAATTTTTTTGTGTTTGGAATTTTTTTAATTAAAAATTCCTATACACTTATTCAAGCTCTTGTTTCATTTTTCTAGAGATTCTACATAATATTCTTACATTTTAGAAATTTAATTTCACGTAGTTACACCAGACCAGAAATTTGTGCAATTTTTTTGTTGGTAATTCCTTCAATAGAAATATTGACTACACTCTTTCAAGCTTTTTTTTGTAATTTTTTTTACTACTATTTATACATTTTTTAAATTTAGTTTTCGTAGTTACACCAATAGGAAATTTAACAAGCTTTTTCTGTCGAGAATTTTTTTAATAAAAATTTCCACTGTAGTCTTTCAAGCTCATTTTTCTTTTCTATTTCTTGTAGCTTCGAGTAACACTCTTACATTTTAGGAATTTAGTTTTCATAGTTACACTAGTGAGGACTTTCTACAATTTATTTTTTGTTGGGAATTTTTTTATTAAAAAAATCACTACACTATTTCAAGTTCATTTTTCTTATTTTTATACTTGTTTTGACTAAAAATTCTACATTTTAGGAATTTGGTTTTCGTAACCACACAAGTAAAAAATTTATAGAAGTTTTTTTGTTAGGGAATATTTTTATTAAAAATTTCTAGTGCACTATTTCAAATTCGTTTTTTAAAATTTTCTAGTAGTTTTTGGTAATATTCTTACAAATTAGGAATATATGTTTTGTATTTACACCAGTCAGAACTTTTTACAATTTTTTTGTGTTTAGAATTTTTTTTAATTAAAAATTCCTCTACACTTATTCAAGCTCTTTTTTCATTTTTCTAGAGATTCTACGTAATATTCTTACATTTTAGAAATTTAGATTTCGTAGCTACATCGGACAGAAATTTCTGCAATTTTTTTTGTTGGGAATTCCTTCAATAGAAATATTCACTACACTCTTTCAACTCCTTTTTTTTTTAATTTTTTTGGCTAGTATTTTTACATTTTTTAAATTTAGTTTTCGTAGTTACACCAATAAAAAATTTTAACAAGCTCTTTCTGTCGAGAATTTTTTTAATAAAAATTTCCACTGTAGTCTTTTAAGCTCATTTTTCTTTTCTATTTCTAGTAGCTTCGAGTAGCATTCTTACATTTTAGGAATTTAGTTTTTATAGTTACACCAGTCAGGACTTTCTACAAATTTTTTTTGTTGTGAATTTTTTTATTAAAAAAAGCACTACTCAAGAGCAATATTCTTATTTTTATACTTGTTTTGACTAATAATTCTAGAATTTAGGAATTTCATTTTCGTAATTACACCAGTAAAAAATTTCTACAAGTTTTTTTGTTAGGCAATATTTCTATTAAAAATTTCTAGTGCACTATTTCAAATTCGTTTTTTAAAATTTTTTAGCAGTTTTTCGTAATATCCTTACAAATTACGAATATAGGTTTTGTATTTACACTAGTCAGAAATTTTTACAATTTTTTTGTGTTTGGAATTTTTTTAAATTAAAAATTCCACTACACTTATTCAAGCTCTTGTTTCATTTTTCTAGCGATTCTGCGTAATATTCTTACATTCTAGAAATTTAGTTTCCA